>OX382182.1:4449988-4783617 GCA_947507545.1 Clistopyga incitator | reverse complement strand
TATATATTAGGGTGTGCCATTTTTGGGCAATTTTTTTTTTTCGACTCAGAAACAGGTTGTATACTTTCAGGAAGGTAAAATAAGAAGCCTGTAAAAATTTGAGCTCTTAATATTAATATTTAGATGCGCCTCATCGCGAATTTCTATTTCCCATTTAAATAACATGGGAAAAAAATTTTTTCATCTTTGGAATTTTATACGTTGGCAATGGCATATTGTTCGATGGAACGCAAAACATATTTTATAGAGAATCGCACGCTCTACAAAAAAGATGTCTTGCATTTTTTCGATAGACATAGCCATTCTGATGGTATTTGAGTTCAAAGTTCAAAATATACGAAAATTCATATTTTTGTTAATATTATAGCGAAACTATTGACTCTGTCGAGAATCTTCGATCAACTTTTTTGTAGATTATTAAATTTACCATGAAAATTGTCTCATCCATGATTGAATTTGATTTGCCGTCTGATTTTCTCGAAGAAGATATACTTCTATGGCCGAATAACGAGAGCTATAGAGAAAATTTGGACTTTTTCACAAAATTGAAAGTAGTCAATGACGCTGCAGAACGTGGAGTGGCATTATTGGAACAATATAATGCATGTTTGACAAAGAATGAAGAGCAGTTCCAGTATTTATTACGAATAGTGAAGGAGCATCGTCGAAAATATCCGACTTGCAATAAAAAAATAATTGAATAATTATTAATGCATTGGCGAATTTTTTATACTCGGTATAGCAAGACTTACAATAATGGCAACAACAAATAAAAAAATGTTCATACTGTAATAAATTATTCAATATTTATAATTTTTCATTAATAAATTTACTTAAAAAGATTGAATGAAACATTTTTTTTACTATTAATGGAAATAACGAAAGATATTTTTCGTGAGTATTTTGTCGATTTTTTTTGTAACTATTTATGATAAGTACCAGCCCATTAGAACCAGTTTCGTGACATAAGACAGGTCTCTACAGCATTGAACAATTAACAATAAATATTAATTAATCATGGATGAGACAATTTTCATGGTAAATTTAATAATCTACAAAAAAGTTGATCGAAGATTCTCAACAGAGTCAATAGTTTCGCTATAATATTAACAAAAAGATGAATTTTCGTATATTTTGAACTTTGAACTCAAATACCATCAGAATGGCTATGTCTATCGAAAAAATGCAAGACATCTTTTTTGTAGAGCGTGCGATTCTCTATAAAATATGTTTTGCGTTTCATCGAACAATATGCCATTGCCAACGTATAAAATTCCAAAGATGAAAAAATTTTTTTCCCATGTTATTTAAATGGGAAATAGAAATTCGCGATGAGGCGCATCTAAATATTAATATTAAGAGCTCAAATTTTTACAGGCTTCTTATTTTACCTTCCTGAAAGTATACAACCTGTTTCTGAGTCGAAAAAAAAAAATTGCCCAAAAATGGCACACCCTAATATATATATATATAGAGAGAGAGAAAAAGCTTTGGGAACCGGCTCAAATATTATCAGGGGATGATCTACTATCCAAAAAAAAATTTCCATCGTAACTATCAAGTATTACCGTGAAGTATTTGCCAATAAAAAATAAATGGCAACCAGTGCGGTTTCCTATAAACAAAGACTATTGGTTTTCTATTGGCGAGAGTCCATCGCCCGTGGAATTTTTCAACTACGTATAACGATTGTATACGTATAGCGATGCAACTTACCGTCTGTGGGACGACGCGGTGTCGAACCATATATACCAAATAGTTAAAGTAACAGTGTGCACAGGGTGTGTCAAAACTGGATCGAATAAGTGCAGGAAGTATTCAAACCGGTCAATACTCGTACGGAACACTATTCCTTACTTATAACAAAGTCTGATTTAGTACTTAATACATTTCAAGGTTCGAAAAGGCTATAAAATTATAATATGGGCTTTTAACTTTTTTTACACTTCACAGGTAGGAAATAAAGTAGAGCTTTGCAAATTTCTTCCTCATTACTTTGGACTTTTTACAAAGCTACCTCTATGAGGAAGTATGTTAATCAACTTTGGCTTTAGACTTCTAGAGGAAGCATTGTAAAACGCCAAAAATAATGAGGAAGCAATCTGCAAATTTCTACTTTATAGCTTTTTTTATTATAACAGTTTTAACGTTTATAAAGTACCTATTTACCTATCATTACTGAAAGGTACTCATTTCATGTGTAAAATTCAACTTCGCTATTTTATGTTTTGCTAAATTAATGCAATAACATAATTCTTTCTGCAAGGTAAAATGTTGAGGAATTTGAAACATATTGCAGTACATGATGAAAATATGTACTAATTAACCCAGATAGTACTGATTTCATGTATGTAATTTCACTTCATTTTCTCGCGATTTACTAAAGTTAGGGTAACAACGTGAATTTTTCGAAAATTTGAAAACTACGTAACATCCTAATAACTTTTCCGATTTCTGTTAACTTCCATACCAAACAACGTTATGAGTACCTGTACTTATGAAGAATTATTCAGCAAAATATCGCCAATTTAACGAAAGCTAAGGCGGGCACGTACCTTTTTGAAAAAACGCCCCAGTCAAAGACGAGCTGTTGCTTCGCGTGTGTGCCAAATTTTGTTTCAATCGGTTGAGCAGTTTTTGAGGTATATCTGATTGAAATTTTGAAGCTCTACACATACATACGGGCATTTTTTTCTAAACCACTTGTCTCGATGTTTTAAACCATTCTGAGAGCCCTGATATGAAAATCTCGACAAAAAATTATGTTTCATGAATACAAAGCTTTTTCTATGAGGAAGCAAAATATAGATAAATTAGTGAAAAATTAGCGGTCATGCAAAATGGCCTTTATTATTAATCAGTCGAATTGTTCCCAACCAGTCGATAAAGTGTAAGCAAGAATCTGTTAACTTAACTCAAAACTAATCTAAATTCTGTTTATTAAAATTAATGAAGACTTCTAAAATTGGGAATAACTACAATTGATTAAGACCAACTGATTAGATGTGGTCGACAATCAATTAACTTAACTTGAAATTTATCATAACCTCATTAAGAATGATTTGCACGATTGCATTTAATTTCATCTAAATATGTTTCTATACAATTCACGGTCAAAGGTTCGACATTCTTCCGATGAATCACAAATTAATTCAAGAAAAGTATCGTGGGGTTAGAAATTTAAAGTTTTAGTACATCCGGTACAATTTCTATTGGTGCAACGAGTGGGTCTGCATTGCAACTGTGTGGGCGGTCTGCGACAGCGATCATGGCCTTCCCTCTCCGCGCGAGGACTGCGAGTAGCCGGTGATCGAGTGGCCGAGTCTCATCGCACCAGGTGTAAGGGTACAGCGATAGTTCAGACAACTCTTGAAGCTCCGAGCTCGTCCGAGAGCCAAGAGCAAGGTGCGTCAACCTTTCCCGTTCATGCGACCTAGAACCCCCAGGCGGTTCAGTCGACCCGATGAACGAGTGCTGGATACTCATGCTGTATATGGCTTCAGAATGTGTACTACACGTCTTGCTATTCTCCTCACTGTGGGGTGAGACGACAACAACAACTTTTTCTTCCCCGTGCTTTCGCTATGCGCATGGGGTCGAAAAGAGTGGCGTTCGACATGAAAAGATCTAAAGTAAAATACCAACCTGAATATTTTCTACACTGTTAAAAAACATTTACTAGAAAATTGCAGTACCGGATTGAAAGTTGTTTTTTCACAACCTGTATCATACATTTTTTTTTGAACAGCTGTATTCGACATTTATTTAAGGTGATACGGGAAAAAATTTAAGACATTTGTACATTTACTGTTACAAAATAGTAGGATTTTACATACCTTTTCAATTTTTTTTTTCTTCATATGTCGCTTAGAAAATTGTGCACATGCACATATTTAATATACAATGGAAAGCTACCGACGATGAAAATAGTATTTGATATATTTGTTGATTTTTTTTTAAAATTCGAAATGATATTAAAAAACGAGGACGTGCGTGCTCTAACTTTTGCAAAATTGGCGATATTTTGCTAAATAATTATTCATAAGTGCACGTACTCATAATGTTGTTTGGTATTGAATCTGACTGAAATCGGAAAAGCGGTTCGGATTTTATAGTTTTGAAATTTTCGAAAAATTCACGTTGTTGCCCTAACTTTAGTAAAACACGAGATAATGAACTCAAATTTTATACATGAAATTAGTACTATAATCTGCAATATGTTTAAAATTTTTTAGAATTACAACTTTTAGAAACAATGTTATTGTATTAAAATTAGCAAAACATAAAATAGCGAAGTCAAATTTTATACATGAAATCAGTATTATTCAGTAATGGAAGATACACGATTTCTTTATAATTTGTTGTGTTTCAGGTTTTAAAAAATTAAAACTTTTTTCATAAAAAAAGCTGCGAAATAAAACTTTGTAGCTTCTTTCCACGACATTTCGATTCTATACATTGTCTGCGATAAAGGAATAATTCCTTAAATCGAATTGTCAACATAATCCGATTATCCATAAGCATTAATCAAGACCGTTTATCTTAACTAAAATAAAAAAAAATACACACGTTCTTTGCCACTAATCGAGAGCACTAAAAATTTCAATAGCCCATACTGATGCGAACTCAAGTGAAAACCTTTGTCCGCGGATCGTATTACTCGGAGCTCTACTTTACCGGCACCAGATATTCTCTTGAGTTGATATGGACTGATGTAATTCGTAGGACCAAAATGTGTAAGGAAACTTCGCGTTGAATCAGCTATAATCCATATGAGCGTATCTCACAACCCTTTACCTTTCCCGCCTCAAACAATCAAAATCTAATTTTCGGAGAAGACATCAGAGTCGCTAATTTTTTTAACCATCCTAAAGCCTTTAGAAAGCAATATTTCTTCTTGGACAAGTCATCTTATACGAGCCGGCAAATTTCCGAAATGTATCGAAGCTTTTGCGCCCCCCCCCCTTCCCAACGAAAATTCCCGTATATTTTTTTCGGAGGGCCCTTGTAGTTTAAATGGTTTGAAGCGCCTCCGGATTTCACCACAGTTTGTTTTGCGCCTATCAATTGTTTGTTTGGTTGTGACTTGGCTACCGCCTTTGATGATTTCTCAAGAACTTCAGCTGCTTTGAATTTTCCGGAGAAGTCCTCCCCGAAAAGCATCGAATCTATGTCGCATTACTCCGCCATACATTCAAGCACCGGATTAATTGTTGGAATAAAGCACGTCTGGCCACAAAAAGTATATGTTGCAGGTCGCTATAACGCGGATCGGCAATCTTCCGCATTTACGGTCAACTGATATCGTACGACGTACAGGTTATTGACATCAAACAGTTTTTGTTGGACTCGAGGACCTGGTATGGTAACACTGTACGTCGTGGAATGACGAAAAAGTTCTAAAAAGAAGTTCCCTGGAAGGGTTGGTAAATGGAGTTAATACCAGGATACATGTATCGGAACCGTTCGTGTGGATTTCGCATTGGAAAAAGTGTCAATATTAACACTTCAGTGGATGTCACCATCAAAAAGTCCACATCAGCCGAGTTTTATACCGTGAATTGTGGTCAACCGGATGGGACCAATTTCATAGAATGATTTGCAGCTCCATGGATTTCTGTCTGCCGTAAAGGACCCAAGCCATTTTGACCTCGTACAATCCGATCGAATCAGGACGTCATTGTTTCAAGTTCTCATTTATGTCATCATTAATCTTATCGTGGATTTACTCCCTATTAAGAATCTATCATGCCATCATTTCTCAATACATTTTTTTATAAAATCCAATGTCTCGTCTACCGATCGCACAGTATCTTATGTGCCATTGTTACAAACCGGTCACAACCGACGCCACTGCTTCGTGCACACATCGAATTCACTACGTTCCGCGCAGCACAAAGTCTGCCGCAGCTTCTTCTTCGTGTATTCCGCGAGCTGAACGTTCCAGAACTCAGACGGAGGGAGCAGAGTGTGATTGTGAGAGAATTCTCGATGGTCATACCGGTCTCGAGCAAACCGCAAGTGTTCATCCTATGGATTCGATTCCTTACGATTGCCGATAGGATCTTCTCCATGGGAACTGTAAGAATGAAGCGGGTAGGTTGAATTGCAAGTAAGATTGTAGGCATATACGTGCAAGGGACTCAACAAGTACATAAGCAACGCATTATTACCGATGGTGCGGTGATGGTGCACGGGAATGGCCATAGAGGGTGATCAGGACGAGGAAAGGCACCAGAGAACCCGGTTCTTTCCCTCTGTCTGGCTACGGCTCGACACTCCCAGCGGGAAAAAAAGCCTTGCCCTTGCACGCGTTCGTACAACCGCTAAAAATCACTCCGGGCGCATTCCACTCGGGCTCTTGCGATTTTATAGGCCTCGAGCGGCACGTCGCCGACAGTCTGTATGCCAAGGTCCGCCGCAGCTTCGCCATCTCCTCGTTGCCGAGAGTGAGTGCGACATCCACTGACGCTGAATTCATTTTTCTTGGCCCGAGCGAACCTAATCGACGGCTTGTCATTCCTCGGTAACGACGCAGTCAAACAATTATTATGCAGTAGTCGTTATATTGTTGAGATCTTTAATGGACCCACTTATTCCGGCAGTTCGGTCGAATTAACTTCTTGCCAACTAACTTGCTTCTGCTCTTTTTCCAAGCTCTTTACGTTCCCAGATGTCGGATCGATGAGATCAATTTTATTTCGGAATATCGGTAAATAAGCTGTAAGTATTTTGACGGGTGATTCGATAATATAGGCAATTGATATATTTGAAAAAAAAAACGAAGTGACAACATGGGTTCAAATGGACATGCTAAGAATGTGAGGTTTCAGGGCTGGAAATAGTTTTATGAATTCTTCTCGAAAGTGGCTTATTTCGTGTTTAGTACATTTTTTTTCTTGATCAGTCATTCAAAATCTGTCGTGGAATTTGTGTCAATCCACTGTTAGTACTAAATCTACGATACGGATTTATTTTTATCAAAAATTCGACCTGTATTCCATCTTATATGACTTTTCACAATTTATTGTTCAGCTTTTGTACAGTATTTTAGCAATATATTTTTGTGAAGGAAATAATTTGGTTCATTGTTTCTTTAACAGTCCATCACTGGTATATTCAAAGCGGAAGTCCTCGTATTTATTAGTGGCCTTCGCGATAATTTTAACTACCTATTCAAGCGATGTCAATACGAAACCACTTCCTAACAATAAGTATCGTTTTGAGTGCGGCAGCGTCTACTGTAAATGTTATATCCAGCTTTACAAGAAAGCACGCATTTAACGATGTGGGCGAACGATTCTCTTCCGCCACATTTTATAAAAATAGTCTTCTCAACGCCTCTGCAAGTAGTTGCTCGCGACAAGCACGTAAATATCGACAACGATGATATATGAGTCGATCTTTCAAGAGTATTACAGCCTGTCAACTCTTTTATCTTCGCAATGTTTTTTTTTTTTTTTTTTTTTTTTAAGAACAGACGATAAGGTAGTAATGTATGTATCGAGTGCTAATGTCTACAGGAAGTTGTTGAATTGGGCCTTGACTAGAAAAATAAATATTTCCATAATTCAATGAATATATTCTGTCTTCTTGTAGCACATCGAAGGGGCATCGTTTAAGGTTACGAGAAACCAGATGAATTAATCGTTGACATTGATGAAGCCAATCCGAATGTCGATACGGCTTAGAACTGCTCGGAGAAAAAATCGTGGTTACAGCAAACTGGTCGAATTTAGTTAGTTGTGGCAACCAATCAATCGTTCGATTCAATTAATTGATCCAATTCAATTTATCGGTCTAATTTAATGATTCAATTAATTAATCGGTTCGTGCAATTCAATGGTCAGCGCAATTGGCCCATTCAATCAATAATTGGTCGGTCTGTCTCTATGAACCGGTTAATCTATTCGATGAATCAAAAAAACCATTGATCCAGTTTATGAATCTATTTGTTTTCTCATGAAACCAATCAACCAGTTAACTACTTAACTCAAGTCAATTTACGTGGCACGTGTAACTATGTCAATTGGTTGTGGTAACTCAACGTTGTTCACTTTTTAGTGCTTCCGTATTGGAAAATGATGTGAAAAATAAATAAAATAAATTTTATGTTCTCAAATGATTATTGATACAATAAACACCCGGATTTTCCTGAATACTCAACGGAAAGTGTGCATAGGTGCATAAAGCAACTTCCGTAAGGAAGGAAATAAATATAAAAAAGCGATCACCCGCTGGCCGCGATGACCATTAAAGTATCGGCTTGGCTGAGTGGGCAAAACCACTTCTGCTGTGGTGATCCTCGACCTTCCTGCTCTTACGCCCGCGGCTTTCAACTTACGTCACACTCTGCTTTTCATATTTTTCACACCGGCGCATTCACTGCTGCATCACCTGCTGCTGCTGCTGTATTGCTCTCGATATGGACAATTGATCGCTTCATTCACGCATAATATTCTATTTCCGCATTATCATTATTACGTCCTTTATATCTTAAACACGTGTCAAAGCATTCAGACAATCACTTTTATGCACTTTTATCGCTTCTGCTACCTTGAAAGATGAAATTGTCATAATTTTTATGGTCCACGCGAAAGGGACATAAAAATAATGGTTGTTGCTTCGTGCAATATCATCATAAACCTTTCGGATCTTTCTGTTTTTCAAGGAATTTTGTGTATTTATGAAATCGCTTTTCGTTAGAGCAAATAAAAATTGGATATTAATTCTGTAAAGGGTTGGACAAATTTTGTTAATCGTTATTTGCTATAATAAATATAATTTTTAATATTATTAAAAAATGTTATTTGGTGAAAATTGAAAAACTATTCCACAATTGAAACATCATTTTCTCAAGGATCCTTTGGCTATCCTATAATTTTTTTATTGTTCCGATTTTCAAGAATTTTTTGAAGCTGTCGAATATTTGGAAAACGAATCGCTCAATGACACCCCATATTTGAAGTGTAACATATTTAAAATAATTGATTTTTCATCCGTTGGTAAAAAAATGAAAAAGCCGGAAACTGTACTAAATTGTCGCGGCAAGTAATTATGAATGATGTACTACTGGTATCAAGGTACGACCTTTGGTCACTAAACATCGTGTATCATTCAGAAAACTCTACAGAAAATGCGTCACCTCACAACGTGTGATAAATGGACGAATAATTAATATTATAAAGAATAGGAAGTAGAGGCACGGAAGTCCTCGATTCATGGACACCGTTCATGCAAAACTGTCACCATCTTTTCTGGTCTATCTTCCTCAGTGGTATGCTAAATCTTTGACTCTGCTTACCACATGGCTTTGTGTCTTTTTGTTCGCTTCGAAGGCAAAAGGCGCTGTTGTAGCTCTGCCTGGCAATGGGATATTGCTTCCTCGTCGAAGAGTGCGCGAAAGACCTCATTATTTTGCGTACGGTCGGCAACAAGCTAATAGTCAATCCGCACGAACCACAACCTCAGTGTAAATGACATTGAGGTTCAGGAAACGTCGAGAGGAGCTCCAGAACTTTGCCTTGTTCCTTCGCTTTGCGATACACATCTCCGAATAAGACGAATGCCAGAGAATAAATGGAATGCGAGGAGGCGATGGGAGTATAGACATAAGGCTATACATTTCGAAATTTTATCACAGACAGATTGGCAGCTTCATTGTGGCGTTTGCTAAATTTTCTATCGCGTAAGTTGAAGTTACTACGTCAGCTTTTGGCAATAATTTTGAGAGATTGTGTTTTTAAGTACATCGAGAGAAAAGATTTCATTGACGACAAAGAACAAATCTTTGACTCTGCTTACCACATAGTTTTGTGTCTTTTTGTTCGCTTCGAAGGCAAAAGGCGCTGTTGTAGCTCTGCCTGGCAATGGGATATTGCTTCCTCGTCGAAGAGTGCGCGAAAGACCTCATTATTTTGCGTACGGTCGGCAACAAGCTAATAGTCAAACCGCACGAACCACAACCTCAGTGTAAATGACATTGAGGTTCAGGAAACGTCGAGAGGGGCTCCAGAACTTTGCCTCGTTCCTTCGCTTTGCGATACACATCTCCGAATAAGACGAATGCCAGAGAATAAATGGAATGCGAGGAGGCGATGGGAGTATAGACATAAGGCTATACAATTGGAAATGCTGCAAATTATTTTCACAATTATTCGCGTTTGAATTAGAAAACTCGTCGATTGTGGCTGATTAATGAATTTTAATAAATTTATTAAGCAGCTACAATCGATATATATAATAATTCAAGTCTGAAATAAAAGCGATCTTTCGTCTCAGACCCCGAGATATTTTCGCTATAAAAATTCCATCTATAAGTACTGACCGCCAACGTCGATGCCTACCTTATCTATACCATTCTTACAACGGTCGATGCCAATCAATACTCTTGTCATAAGGCTATACATTTCGAAATTTTATCACAGACAGATTGGCAGCTTCATTGTGGCATTTGCTAAATTTTCTATCGCGTAAGTTGGAGTTACTACGTCAGCTTTTGGCAATAATTTTGAGAGAGATTGTGTTATTAAGTACATCGAGAGAAAAGATTTCATTGACGACAAAGAAATGGGTGGGTTTATTTTCTTTTCATCAATTTCAACGAAATATTTTTTCGATTCCAATTAAGTCATGCACTTAAATTTCAAAGAGAACATTTCATTGCCTGTAAAAAAAGCCATGTACTCAATGAGCATATAATTAAGAAATACTTCCATTGTTTCAGAGACAAGTTTTCATTGATTCAAACAGACGGTCTACTTGATTCATTGAAAAAAATATACTTGACGGCAGCAAATGCTGGAAATTCCATGGTCCAATGTTAAGGGCATGTAAAATATGAACCACGTGACACGTGAGTGCGAGAGAGAGAGCTGCTGCGACATGAAAATACCTAGATTTGAAAAAAATGAAAAAAGATACGTATGCATAGATTTCCCATGTTCTTGGCCTGAACTTAAAAAATTCGTGAGAAATTGAATTCTCAATGGATGTCAATTCGCTATGTTGCATTTTTAAGCTTTATTCATTACAAAGAGAACAAGAATAATTCGAAATCGACCCTCCATTTTTTTTCAAAGTTACAGCCATTTTGGTACAACAATTGTTAAAAATCCTTGTTAAAAATCTTGATATCAAATGTGTTTGGAAAAATTGTAAATTATCCAGCTAATCACTTTCTTTTAATTCGTTAAAAAATACTGCAGCATTAACGAAGCTATTCTTAATAAAATTATTCTATGATTACAAATATGCTAAATTTAATCCCTCAACTCATAGCTGCTTGTTTACTACTGCAGCATCCATTACGATGTCTATGCCTATTAGTACCTCATTTTGCGATTTCCAAACTGCAATAAATAATACACATCGGATGCATATAGAGATCCAGTTTTTCGTGGGGGAAAAAAAAACAGAATTCTGGAACAATCCATTAGTGATTCTACGAAGTTTCCATGTATCTAGGGAATCGGCCTAAGTGCTTCATAGATTAGTGAACGGACGTTTTTTGCAAACTATAATAATACGATGCTCACGAGCAGATTTGATACGCCCACCTTCGTAGTTTTTTCGTCACTTCGTTTTCGGAAGAGTCGTAAAAAAGCAGATGATTTCCTGATTTCTATATGGGGCAATCCATGATAATACGACCCTGCCCATCGAGGATCTGCCTCACTCCTTTTTTTTTTATTAAATAAACACCGAATAAATATTAAACCAAAACAATAATAAAGTTATCCAAAAACAAAAGAAAATCCGTGTGAGATCATTCAGTCACATTCAGATGTAGAAAACTAACATTTCATAAATAACCCAACCAATAAAAATACGAGACTTTAAATAATTCATAAAAAAAAAACCAATCTCTTATACCACTCCCGAATTGATCTCAAAATATCAGTATTTTTAGGTGGACTAATT
Source organism: Clistopyga incitator (assembly GCA_947507545.1). Taxonomy (NCBI): domain Eukaryota; kingdom Metazoa; phylum Arthropoda; class Insecta; order Hymenoptera; family Ichneumonidae; genus Clistopyga; species Clistopyga incitator. Next base: position 4,771,695 of record OX382182.1, on the reverse strand, counting down.
TTAGTAAAGTAGATTTCGAGACAACGAATGTTCGTATGCAACAATTTCGAAATTGTCCATATTCAAAAACTATGAGAATGGGAAAATAATTTTTTTGTTTTCTATTTTAAGACAGCAATTCGTGAAAATTTTCATTAACAATCTTTAAAAAAATGTGAGCTCTCCATTCTTTTTGGTTAGTAATGAGAAACTAAATAGATCCGACCCACGATGGTCAGGGTCGGGTACTCGTCGAATTAGTATGGATTGATCCATATATTCCATCGTCAGGAATAAACATGAAACGTAGTAGCGGAATTTTAGGTCATTTATAACGAACGTCAATATTTATGATGAATTATGAGGACGAGTCGTTTATCGATACAATATCCATCAGAAAATCGCCGGACGCTCCAGGGGACCTTGACGGACATATCCCTTTTCACTTACGCGAGGAATTATGTTCGTTTTATCCTTGACTCTCTCTTTCTCTGGCATCTACTTCTCATTTTTTTTCATTCCCTTCCTCCGATCACTCTTTAACGCTTTTTTTTTTTTCAAACATAATTATTTCCACGAAGGCACAGAATGTCGTGCAGCAAATATGATCGCTATTTGGCCGCGAGATTATGTCGGACGCCGCTTCCTATGATTTCAATGCGAGGATTTCCGATTGCAAGGATTTCAATATTTAAACACATACCACACGCATTTCCTTTTTGCCGGCACGATTCACGGCTTCACAACCAAATTATCCACAATTTTACTGCCGGAATTTTCATATTGAAAAATGAGGTTTAAAAATACTGATGATGATGGTTCAAAAATATTTTTAAACCTAATATCGAAAATCTGGTAATACAAATTGCAGATTAGATTACATTTTTTATTTTAGAGAATGTGATAAAATATAATCGCCAAAATTATATTTTTTATACTAAAAAAAAATACTCCATAATTTGTTTGAGTATAAAAAATCACTGTCTTCCCTTAAGGCGTTTTGCAGGACGAAATTTTACTAACAAAGTCAAGTACTAACAGTCATCATTAGCACGTGTAATATTCCCGTTAACGCTTCGAGCGCTCGTTAAATGTTGTGCAGTAAAATAGGAAAATAGCGGCATGTGTGTTATTGTGATATAATAGCAATCCATAAGAACGTCAAATGTCGTTACTACACTCAATCCAGCAATTAAGGACCTTGCAGCTAAAACGAACGCTGCCAGTTCTTGTCGTACAGACCGCTCGTACTTTCGCACGCAATTTTCTAGTCGTGTGTCATATTCGAACTTGACAAGACTCGGGACGAAGCGCGGAATAAAAACGCAGAATCGATGAATCACTACATTGTAAGACTACCTTAAAAAGCGCAATAAAGATGTAAGGTCATGAATTAAAATCATAACGGGTTATGTAGCCGCAAACGTGCAGTGTAATGTTGAATAAGAATTTCCGCAACACGACATTTTTTCCGCTTCTATGTTTGGTCAATAACGATTTGTCTATTATTATAGTTTACTGTTATAAAACCATGAATGGAATTCTTATGGCGAGAATGATCTGCGAGAAACTTCATGAGGCTACTGATAAACTATATCAGGGACATAACAATGTCACGCGTTTTTTTTTTTTTTTTTAAATAAGTTTTAGTATATTTGCTGTTTAATTCACGATTGCATTCAATGTGTATTAAAAATTGTTATGATAGGCGTTTTTATATGGGAAAGTCAGTGATAAGAACTAAATACATATAATTATTTTTGAGGATGAGAAACGCAATTTGTTTTAAAAAAACACGCTGGTTCTGTATCTTTTTCCAACTGCTCACGTCAGCTTTAAAAAAATGTTTCATTGCGTAACAAAAAGATTATTTTTAATAAAAAATTTCGCTCGAGTGCTTATCTTGGCTGCAAACTCCTTATATGGCATCCGTGTGACTGCATCTCCTTTTCGCAACTAGTTATCTATTTTTCGCCAACTGCTCATGTCAACTTCAAAAAAATATTTCATCACGTAACAAAAATGTTAGTTTGAATGAACAATTTGTTTCGAGTGCCTTTCTCGGTTGCAAATTCCTTATATGGCATCCTTGTGACTGCATCTCCTTTTCTCAACTGGTTCTGTATTTTTCGCCAACTGCTCATGTCAACTTCAAAAAAATGTTTCATCACGAAACGAAAATGTTAGGTTGAATGAAAAATTTCTTTCGAGCGCCTGTCTCGGCTGCAAAAACCCTTATATGGCATCGTTGTGACTGCATCTCCTTTTCGCAACTAGTTATCTATTTTTCGCCAACTGCTCATGTCAACTTCAAAAAAATGTTTCATCGCGTAACAAAAATGTTAGTTTGAATGAACAATTTCTTTCAAGTGCCTTTCTCGGCTGCAAATTCCTTATATGGCATACATGTGACTGCATCTCCTTTTCTCAACTGGTTCTGTATTTTTCGCCAACTGCTCGTCTCAACTTCAAAAAAATGTTTCATCACGAAACGAAAATGTTAGGTTGAATGAAAAATTTCTTTCGATCGCCTGTCTCGGCTGTAAAAACCCTTATATGGCATCCTTGTGACTGCATCTCCTTTTCACAGCTGGTTCTGTATTTATTCCCAACTGCTCATTCAACTTAAAAACAATATTTCATCACGTAACAAAAATGTTAGTTTGAATGAACAATTTCTTTCAAGTGCCTTTCTCGGCTGCAAATTCCTTATATGGCATACGTGTGACTGCATCTCCTTTTCTCAACTTGTTCTGTATTTTTCGCCAACTGCTCGTGTCAACTTGAAAAAAATGTTTCATCACGAAACGAAAATGTTAGGTTGAATGAAAAATTTCTTTCGATCGCCTGTCTCGGCTGCAAAAACCCTTGTATGGCATCCTTGTGACTGCATCACCTTTTCACAGCTGGTTCTGTATTTATTCCCAACTGCTCATTAAACTTAAAAACAATATTTCATCACGTAACAAAAATGTTAGTTTGAATGAACAATTTCTTTCAAGTGCCTTTCTCGGCTGCAAATTCCTTATATGGCATACGTGTGACTGCATCTCCTTTTCTCAACTTGTTCTGTATTTTTCGCCAACTGCTCGTGTCAACTTGAAAAAAATGTTTCATCACGAAACGAAAATGTTAGGTTGAATGAAAAATTTCTTTCGATCGCCTGTCTCGGCTGCAAAAACCCTTATATGGCATCCTTGTGTCTGCATCTCCTTTTCACAGCTGATTCTGTATTTTTTCCCAACTGCTCCCTGAACTAAAAAACAATATTTCATCATGTAAAAAAAATGTTAGTAGTGAATAAAAAATTTCTTTGGAGCGCCTTTCTCGGTTGCAAAAGCCCTTATATGGCATCCGAGTAACTGCATCTCCTTTTCTCAAGTGGGTCTAGCAGCTCTTGGATTTGCGTAAGAGTAGCATCCTCGGTTTGCCCGAGTGTCGCTTTCGTAACGACGGCAATAAAGCCTCTTCTCTGGTCGTGTCTCGTTGATTTAAATCGTGCGGTACGCACACTGACACTACATGCATAATATAACACTCCTGGAGCGCGCAAGGTCGTCTTCTTCGTTGTCGTCCTGAGTGAATATCGTGCAACGAAATACCAAGTGAAAAATACGTGCATTCGTCACTTTGCAGCTGCGGTGCATGCACAACAATCTACTTGTGTTATTTCGAGAAGAAAGATGTGGAAGTGTCGCTCAGCGTTGACCATCAAACGTCGAAAACAACGAGCAGGTGCATTTGGCTCCCAAAGTCAATTGCTTTTTCCGCCAGACTGATATCCGTTCTCCGTTTCGGCGATGATCCAGTCACGTTGCTTTATTACCTTGCAACTGAAACTTGTCAACAGCGCCATTGTATTCCTTATAAAGTCAAAGTGTTTTAACGAAAAACACAACGAAAAAACTAAAGAAGTCCATTTGGATTTGACTGGTTTATTGCAATCCTCGACGACTTTGGACAATTCATCATTTCGAAACTCGAAAGTCAAAAGAGACACGATTTTGGTGCTCGTGAGATGCCGAAATACGTTCTTAATTTATGGGGAAAAAACAGGCACCAAAAAATTGGGCTGAATTTGTTTTAACGCAAAATTCTTTAGGATAGCAAAACTGCAGGTATTGTCTAAGATTTTGGAGCGATTATTAATCCCTGTCATGCTTGTTATTTTGAGATGAGCGAAACTGATTTGTGGAAATATATATGATCGCCGAAAAGGATTGACGTAATTGAGATTTTATTTTCGAATCCCCTATGAAAAATAGGTTGTTGTGTCTAGATCCTCATCAGGGATCTGTGTCGTCCAAATGACCGCTATTTGAGGACGTGTTACGCATAAAATCTTAACGAAATTTTTGACTGGATTAAAATTTGGAAAAATCGGTGCCACAGCAGACTAAAAATTGATTTCAATACATTTTTTATAAATTAATTTCCAAAAAATAGCTCAATAGGGTTCACGAAAACTTAAAAAAAAAAAATCAATTCCCCACTTTCATCGATTGTAATTGTTACTTCTTATGCGCGGCAGTTGAATGAATATAAATAAACATCCATTTAGCAACTACGAAATATATTAACGAACTTGTTTTTTTAGATATCCTGGAAAGTTTTTGTCAATATTGTGGGATTAAAAAAAGAATGTAAATCGAATACAAAATAAGTTGAATTTGTATTTGACTTTTTTGTCAATAATTATAGAATCAAATAAGGAATTTCTAAAGTCTCAGGTCATTCCATTGTCGTCGGTATTATGATAAAAAGCTATGAAAAGCATAACACAACACAATAACGCACTATATTACTTAAACATTCCAACTACTACGAGCATCACCACAATTTCAAAACATTATACCAGTATGTAAATCTGATAGTGTGAACAACAGAACTCGTTCGTTTGGGGAGCCGCTCGTCCGTATAACTTTTCAGGTGGGTGAATAGACTGTGGATCGAAAAAATATGGCAACTACGTTAAGCGGGGCATGTTCCAATATCAAGGCGACCATCACTGAAGACGTTTGTGTAGTTGGGCCGGACCTTCGAGACTAGCGACGACCCTGACAACAAGAATAGGGAAGGGTAAAAAAGAAGCAACAGGACCGGCGACTCCTGTTGGAGATTTTCAAGGTCCAACTGTATTCTGTTTTTCAGATCGACAAATCAGAAAGTACAGGCCAAGTCCAATTCCCTTGTAGCCTAGTGTGACTAATTTTCCACTAGATTATTAAAGAAATGCAAATATATTTAATATACAAAACGATACGTAATGTACGTATCGAGTATATGAATTCCATTTTAACATACATTTGCGTTGTAACATTATGAATTTAAGAATAATTAAGAAATCTACAATATTGGTATTTGAAAATGACAATTCGTGAGCATTGTATTCTTCATTGTAATATAGCAATATTGTATTTGTCAATGAAGAATGCACATAAAAAATTAATATACGATATAGGCAACCGAGTATGTAACCGGTATACTAATTTTCAAAAAAAAAAAAAAAAAAAAAAACAAAAAAAAATGAGTGTAGACAGGATTGTATGAATTCCGTCCTTGTGCTTTCTTTCTTTTTTCAGTTCTGGATATCCCGATGAATTTATAAATTCAAATTAATCCGGAAATCCAGGATCAAATTAGAAATTCAAATGAACCTGGAAATCGCAGTGGACTTGATGAGCCTAGAAAATCGAAGTGAACCGCGAAAAACCCGTTGAAATGAGGTATTTAAAAACTGAAAATGTAGATTACAAACATTGAAGTTCAGATTAGAAACCTAAAAATTGAGAATTTGGGAATTGTGAAGATGTTTGAATAGTCGCATGGCCGAGAGTAGCGAAGACCTGACAACAATAGTAGGGAAGATAGGACAAACTACAGGGCAGCGATACCTGTTGCGGATTTTTTGGGAGATTTTCAAGGTCCAAGTAGATCCTGTTTCTGAGATTGCCAAGTCAGGGATTGCTGGCCTAGTGGGCCTCTCTTAAACCCCATCCCGTCTAGTCTGCCACTACTAGATAGGGTGCTTAAAAATCTGCCTTTTTTCACTTTGTTCTTTTCTCAGTCTCACGCGTCATTTAGGCTCCCGAAGCAAAATGCCAATCTTCTTAGAAATTCATTTGTGACCGGACGGTGCTGACCCATGAAAAACGCGGTGGAGGCTTGTTTTGGCTACATCCGGTTCCCAAGACAACTTGAGTCGTCATTACGCTAGGTCGCGGACACGCTCGCCTACAGCAACGGCCCCTTATTTGCTATCGGCTTAGGCGGCTTCGCGTTTCCTTCTATTTATTTTATCCTGCTATCTTTAGTGTCGCTGTTTATATCCAATAACTTCAGCACGTCCAACATTTTTATTAGCCCGGTCCACAACATTCGCATCGTGCGATACAAAATATCAATATTTGCTTGGTTCTCAAGGCTCAACCGGTCAGCTGATTTTGCATTTGCAAATCCACTAAAAATACCTGGATCTCGATGTTTTCGCGGATCCCGGAACGGAAAATCGATTTATATAAACGTTAACTTTGAAGTTCAGGTAGAATTGTGAAGACAAAAAGCCAAAGGTGGTTTGATGGGAAAAAGATCTGTCTTCACAGAAGAAATACAGATTTCCATGGTGAAAACCTCCCGCCGTGCAATCGGAAAAATGCAGTTACGCTCTTCTTGACCGACTCTAATCTCTTGTCACAGGCAACGGAACTGCGTAAACATAGTTTACATTTTACGTGTGTTCTCTTTGTACTATTGCCAATCCAATGATCTTGAAATATACGGAGAACCTCATAGAATATTCGTCCAATCTTGTTTTTCGAATGTGATTTCTGGAAATGTTTATATAGTACATACCGGGTGGTGTTGACAGTTTGAACAGCTAAGGGCATTCAAAAAAATTTGAATTAGGAGAAGTATGGATTACTATTTCCTATTTCATAGTTTTAGTACAAAAATCATTTGAAGAATCAAGTTTTTCGACGATAGGTATAAAATTTGCATATAAAATAGGATTTGGGTCTTATGGGTCTCAATATACATATCAGGCCCAATTTTGGGACCACCAACAGGAAAGATTCGAGTAATGTCAAACTTACTTTTCATGAAATCTGAGTATTATGAAAAACCACGATTTAGGACTCACTGGACCCAAAATTTATCGGTCCCCAATTTTGGGAATATCATTGAAAGGATTTGAACAAATAAAACAATTTTTGTACTTATGATTTTTTAAATATAAATGCGTTCTTGACAAGTAAATACATATAACGCAGCATGCGAATGACATCGCATATAAACAACCGCCATATTTATTTATTGGGACCGGAACACATTGTTGAACCACTCTTATATCAAGAGCAACTATCGATGACCACGATAGGATAGCTTGAAGCATTATTTTATAATTTTGCCATAGTGCAATTCGTTAAAAAAAAAATACTAGTAAAATTTGCATTTTCTGTTGAAAAACCTCAAAAAAATATTGTTTGAACTGTTTTTTAAATCAATCCGATCTCGGATTCGGTAGGAGCGGATCTGAAAATGTTAGAAAAGATGCTTGCAATAATTATAAGTTAATTTTTTCGATAAAATATATTAGGCCAAAACTAGCGATGAATTCTGGTCTATTCAGGCATTAAAGGGTTTGAAAGCGCATATTACGTTGTTTCCATAACAATTGATGTTCAAGAATACTTACGAAGTAAATTTAGTCAATATAACTGCATGACATATATGTTATAATATTTTTTAAAAAAATGAATTACAAAAGGTGTTGTTGTACAGCAACACTATGACAACAAAGAGGGTTAAAGGGTTAAGGAAACATATGGAATGACAAATCGGCGATTAAAAGAAATGACTAATATGCTGCGTGAGCATCCCAATATAACCAAGCGAGCATTTCGAAATGTGGGTGACATGTATTAGGAAGGCCTGATTTAGTCATGGCTGTTGTGGCGACGTTGATATTCGGGGATCATAAAATACCGAATTACCAATGTCCCCGATCATGACGATTCGAGGCGCCTCTTCGACTGCCGGTTACGCTAGGTCGGGGTGATGCTCGACTGGCCCCTGGGCGGTCCACGGCACCGCCCGGGCCTCAGTGTGCGCGCATTATTTGCCTTTCACTTTTACTTGCACGCTGCTCTGCTCCGGGCCCACTAACGACCAACTTGCTGCTGCTGCTGCTGTTGTTGCTGCATCTATTAAGTAGCAACGAACTAGAGCCCAGGATTTCTGGCTCTTTCATGGTTTGCCTTCGGCCTCGAAAAACACGCTCGGGTTTCAAGAGAAAGAACATAGCTCACCGCGCGCACCGAACTATATACGCTATTTTGGTAATGCGTGCAGCGCGGCCTTAATGACGAGCTTAAAAAAAGTCGAACAAAATCGTTAATTGAGACGATGCTGTATACGCTCTCTCTAACTTCTTTGTCATCCGATTTACAGTACTGCAATGCTACTTCGCAGATTACGCTAATTTCACATGCACACCTTTCTCGATTTAATTTTTTTATCTTTGACGGATGGGTTTTTTTTTAAATAGAAATGCAAGACTTCATGTGAACATAATTTTACTTCCTCACATAGGGAGCTTTGTTTTTATGGAAAAAAGAAGCATTTTTGAGATTTTTCTGAAGGACACTCAAAGTGTTTTTCTTATTTATTTATTAGAATTTAGGCAACAATTGGTAAAGCGATTCGGAATTTATGGTGTTTTGAAATTTACGAAAAGGTGTGTTGTTGCATAAACTCTTGCAAAATGCTGTGTACTCAGCACACATTTTTCACATAAATAAATGAATGTTCAGTATTGCTATCTATATAATTTAGTGAAGATCGATAGAAGGATTTTACAGAAATTTCATTTTTTTTTGACAACTGAAATTACACAAAATTTTATTTTTCGAATTTGCTTATTTAAAGAAAGTGAAACGCTGCACATTGCATTCGTTGCCTTCATGAAGTTGTTTGAGAACTTTGAATCCATAGGAAGTTTGGAAAATTGGCATGTCACAGACTTAATTGATAAATTTCTCATCACTCCGTCATAGTAATTTGTTCTGGAGCCTCACACAAATTGATTCAGTTGTTTGAGGAACTGAAGGTTGATCGGACCACCCATTACTGCGGGTTTTGGCGACGAACGCCAAAACAGAAGGATAACAACCAAGGATATAAGAAAAAGAAAAGAGTTCGGATAAAAAAGCAGAAAAAAATGATCGATCTACGTGATCCAGATTTTTTTGGAGCGGTCAATAACAGCACCGCGGAGGCACATTTACGGTTTTAAATCTCGAGGTTTTGCGAGGCATACACCGCCTACCCCTGAAGCAAAAAACCCGCGAGACGTTTTTTCGTGATACTCGGCGCACTCGAGGGACTTCAGGAAGGAAAGCAAAAAGGCCATTGGGGAGGTCCGGCCGCACGTAAATTATTTTCCGTGCGCACTTGCGAAGCCTTCCTTCTTTCGTTGCAGCATTTTGCTCCAGTATCAGCTATGCAATTGCGCGGAGGTTCCTTCATTCCGGCACATGGTCGCTAACCGCTTCGGTACGACGCTATATATCGTACCACATAAAAAACGTAGATATAAGCGGCGTCATAATGTACGTTCGATTTCATGGCTATCACCGTATAATTATGTGTGTGTGTATGTGTGTTGGATGTTGGACGAGGATAAAGAAATGACAAAGAACGCACCATTCGAGTATTCGATGGTGCGCATGAAAACACTAGCTCCATTCAGGGCCATTAAAGCTGATCTGAATCCGCACTCATTTATCGTCTGTGAAAATATTGATACGAAGTAGAAATTTATGTGTCTCCTTGTAAGTTTTAGTACTACGAGTTGACGATTTGTCAATGTGCGAGAGACGTTGTCCGGAAATATTAATATTCATCCTTAAAAGTTCAGTGACCCTCTTAGGTCAAAATTCGAAAATAAAAAATGATTGAAATAATTTTGGAGGATTTTTGAACATGGAAAGCGAAGAGTTTTAAATCACTTGATAAGTCCTGTACACAAGTGAGTTGGAAACGTAAGGTATGAGCCGAATAATTTGAACACACTCGCTTTTGAACAAATTGGGGCCATTAACACCGAGTGAATTGAATGAAAGCACTGGTCAAAAGTTTGCATCAATAGACCTTTAATAGTGTATAGAATTTCGAGCACCGATTACTATTTATATATTCTGTGGTGTCGAGTTCCAACGGGATATTGGCCTCGGGGCTTTGGCAGCTTGAACTATCCACGACGTTGGGTCAGGAAGATATCTTTCACCGATTATCACAGAACCCTAGAAGCTTTGCAATACGAGAGAGAGAGAGAGAGAACAATAGTTGAGCGAGAAGACGTTGACGGCTGTGGATGCTATCCTGAGGCGTTGATAATAGAATAGTAAATTGGCATACCGAGTTCCGGGTTTAAACGAATTCACAGGGTTGCTTGACTGCTAAGTTGCCTGAGGCTTCGAAACCAAGTCATACGCACAAGTCGCCGTAGGATATGAACATATAAGTTGGACCGGGACGACTCAGGCAACGCGTGTCACGTTTTGCCATCGGCTCTGCCGAAAGGTAATCAAAAACTGTGGGAATACGTCCGGAAATTGACATGGGTGTAACGAGTCAGCATTGCATATAAGAAGACGTTTCGAACGAGAGAAATAGATAGGTGACATTAGCGCAGTGGCTAGCGCTCTTACTCAGTACCAGAATAATCCGGGTTCGATTCCTCATGATCGACATACATTCTCTCTCTTCGATTCTTCGTCAGTCCATTCGCAATACCAATATCTACACTTCCCCCAAACTCTCCGCTCGGTCGTTACACGGGGAACCTGAAACTTCGGACAACGAAACTAGAAATCCAAAGTAAGAACATGGGGATTAAAAGTAAGAATCCAGAAATCCACATGAGAAACCTGGAAATCAAGATTAAGGATTGGGAAATCAAAATTATGAACCTAAAAATCCAGTTTAGTATCCTGAAAATACAGTTTAAAATCGCGAAAATCTAGATTAAAAACTTAGATATTCAGATTAAGAACCTGAAAATCCAGATCAAAAAGTATAAATCCATATTGAGAACCTGGCAATCTAGGTTGAGACCCTGAAAATCCAGATTTAAAATCCGGAAATCAAAATGAAGGGCCTGGAAATCCAAATTAAAAACCTAAATATCTAATTTAAGATCTTGTCAATCCAGTCCAATGAATGCCCTGAGAATACATACGATACATTTGGACCTCAAGATGACGACCCTAAAAGTTAAGGTGGAGAGCCTGAAAATCCAGAAGCAAAACCCCTCCTGGATTTATTCGATGTACCCGCTTCATTTCTAGGTAAACTAACATCCATTCACCGGTAAGCTGTTCTGCCCTTTACAAGATCGTTATTGATATTACCGCAAAAAGAAAAATTAAACTGGTCATAAAAATGATGGCCTTGCAATGCCAGAGAAGAAGATAAAACGAATAAGCCCCTTTCTTTAAAAATTACGTTAGGAATGCAAAGTTCAAGGATTTCCTTGCTACCCGGTATGGCGTGCAACAGAGTCTCGTCCGAGAATAAGCAAACCCCCCCTCTCAAGGACCTTGAAAACTACAAGAGAAGCAAAGAGATTATGACCCGCTTGGACCTAAAGGTCCGCACACGCACTGTCTACACATTCACACTAGCTTTGCATAAGGTAAATCCTGTTCGTTGAGAGCTGAGATCAGCTGTGGGAGTCAAGAGATATCAGAGAGATTGGGAAAACCGGAGGCGGAATCGTCACGGAGTCTACACGAATCGAAGCGGCTCAGTGCTGAAGACCAACACGAGAAACTCCATGAGCACATGAATTAAATCTACATATGGTAGATGCATAGCTAGATATTTGTGCAACCATCAAAAGAAGAGAATGACAAGGGTAATTGAGTCACATCCTGTTCAGCCCGTGCTATAGCATTCTCAACTCTAATTCATACACATCTGAATCTGAAGATTGATGGGACATTGATTTTCCACTGTCTGGCCGTCCTTTTCTCGTTCCTCACTCTTCGCAAAGGTATCTGAACTCCTTGAAGCAATATTCAAAAATGAGGGAAAATGATAGGTAATCGTAGAAAGTCTAACTCACTTTCACCATGTGAACCGAACATATTTTACTTTCATCTCAAACTAATCTAGAGAACCTGCAGACACTCGATAGTTTTAGGACTTGATTTTTAATCGCAAGTTTGACCTGCGATTCGGTAATAGATCCATAAATTTATCTGTCACTCTCGTTCGGATCTTAGGCAAACACTGCCTTCGCCAAGTAAGTCAACGTCAATGGCGGACAAATTCTCTACCTCTCTCAGTTTATGGAGAGTTCTTTGTCTATTACTTTTTCCAAATACAATAATGGTGCTCAAAGTACGTGTACAAGAGTACAACTCTGTGTACACAATCTTAGGCAAAAACTGCCTTCGCCAAGTAAGTCAACGTCAATGGCGGACAAATTTTCTACCTCTCTCAGTTTATGGAGAGTTCTTTGTCTATTACTTTTTCCAAATACAATAATGGTGCTCAAAGTACGTGTACAAGAGTACAACTCTGTGTACACGTTGGGAGAAGCATTAGCGTTTGTTGCAAATAAACAAATGTATAATTTACAATCCATTGATCGTTATGGTCTCAAACCGGATAGGGGGAGTTCAGCGAATTTCTCGCTGGAGATCCGCAAGCTTGGGAGTAAATCCGGTATGCGCCATACACCGTGAGCAATACCCCCTTCCTTGCCCCTCACAACATCGTGCGCCATGAGACAAGGCGCCTTTTCGTCTCTCGTCGAGCAGCACACAAATTACAGCCTCCAAAGCTGCAGAGCAAGCTCTGAGATTCTCATGACATCAACGTCCTCTTTCTTTCCTCGTACACCTGCGATTGCGCTTGTCCAGGTCCAATTAAGTATTTTTTTTTTTTTGCAATTTCTGGAAATACGAAAGAGGCATATAGCAAGTGGTTGCCAAGCTGGCTTAAGTATTAACGGGCAATGAGGAGAGAACACTTAAGGAGGAACGGGGCGGGCGGGCGTGCGGGGGCGGGGGGATCTAGAATGGCCTGAAGAAGAAGAAGAAGTTGAAGATTATGATGATGAGGATGTCTGAGGGAATCGCTGTACGACGTCTAGAGCAACTCCGGGATGCCGGTGAGCGAACAGAGGTTCAGGGTTAAGCGCGGTAAAATGAAAAGAAAAAAGAAAGACATCACGTGCCGTATAGTCTCGGTTGTGCGTGCTGCAAGCCATGCTGTACCACCACCACCACAACTAACTCCATGCCCCATGGCTCGCAACTCAACCACTTGGCATATCATACCAGTTTTTCTATGTTATAATTTATGTGTAATTGTCTATGAATTTCCTAGACAAGTCGAGGCGCAGTTGTCCCGGTTGTGGTTTTTTTTTTTTTTTCTTTTCTTTTTCTTTTTGCTGCATGGAACCTCGTGGCAAGAGAAATCAGGTTTGATTAAGTCACTCTCAATCTCGTGATTAAGATGTAAGACATTCTAACAAAGAACCGCTCCGGAATTGCATTCTACTGTATTGTATAAATTCTGCCAACAGTTTTACCGATTTTATAGCTCGTGTAAGCGGATTTGTAGAATTATTAAATGCAAACACTAATCCTTTCAGTCGTGTAGTTTTTTAAAATAAAATCTACACGAAGGAAGCTTTGCGTTTGGAAGAAAACGAAAAATTTTTGGTAGGATTTCAATGTCGGAATTTATTAACGATTAATCTCCTCAACAAAATGTCCCTTTCCAACAAAAACCGGTTACACCTCCTGAAACCCTTGAAGTGAGGAATCCATTTAATAAATGATTAATTACTGCTGGCATGCCATTTAATCACATACTCACGCATTCAAATTATCTTTCAACAATGTTATTAATAAACTTAACTTGTAAAAATCTGTGGACTTGGATCGCAGACTATCGACGTTGTATCTCCTTTGTCTCTTTGCTGAACAGTACTTCCCGACGCTTCTACCTTCCATTGTCCAACCAGACCATTGTCCCATTTAATGTTACGTACAACAGCCTTACCCTCACTCTCAATTACTCAAATAAATTAAATCGCCCACGATACTTATACCGAAGATACTGCGAATAATGATTTTAAAAATGAGGAAGTAATCTGCAAATCCAATTTGCAAGGTTTTTGCCTCATCACACAGGAAACTGTGTTTTCATTTCCATTCAATCATGCCAAGCAATTATATTGAAAAATAAATCAAGCAAACGTCCTGTTCACACACACAATGACAAATTATTCGATTTCCATAAAACTTTTGAATCATTCACCACTTGCTGATTATTTGGGAACTAGTACTTCGAAACCAGTGAAAAAGAACTTATTTATCTGGTGGAAAAAGGTTCGAAAAGTTCGCAGCGTTGAAGAGCCTACTGAGAATTAAAGATAACTGCGAAGGTAATGTCATCATAATTCATTCGCCGCTTAATTTACGTCGCGTTCAATAATTTATGAATCGGGCTTGAATCGCAGTATGAGTAAGTCCGTGAGTTTAAAAAAAAGTGTATTAAATCTCGCTGACGGTTGGAGCGCCTTGTCGTCCTTTAAACACCGGCGGAACGATCAGCCAGCGCGGCACGTAAGATCATTTCATTCACGCACGTGGCGTTCTCCAAGCAATTTTTTTCTTCTCGTTTCTCTCTTCAACTTCACTCCAGTCCAATCGGAAAGATCATTCCCAACCCGGAAAATCATTTACCGAGCTGTGAGAAGGAGAGTGAAAAAAATAAATAAAAATGGAGAGTCGAACAGAAGCGGGCAAGGCGAACGAGGTCAGATGTCTCTTCAACTACGTCTTCCGAAGATGACGGGACATCAGAACGTCCGAGCCAAGCGATGATTCCGCTTCGATAAATTCCACACGCCGTCGTGACTATCGATATATTCCAACACCGGAATAGATATTACACTATAAGAGCATATGTCTATTTTCCTTGGCGAGGAACGCGCGTGTGCGGCAAAAGTCTGGGCGCATGCAACGGAGACACGTGAACGGTGCTGAACAGCGTGAACGGTGAAGGTCGTTGTTCTCCGGTGCAACCTGTATCATCAACCTGGCAACAGGTTTCCTCAGACTCGACGATCGCGTTCCTTCTCTTTTTTTTTTCAAAAGGAAACGACACGCTCCAGACACGAGGAATCTTACGTGAGTCCCTTAGAGACTAGACGCTGAAACGGATATTGAAATTTTACTGAATATTGCAACTATGATTGTTTAGCTAATCCGTACCCCATTTTTTGATTGGCACGAATTTGAGAAACGATCATTGATATCCTTGATACGATTTTTCTTCACGAGGATAAGACACGAATGAAGTTTTGCAAGCATTGGTTTTAACTCGTAATTTTCAATTGCCCGAACTCAAAGTTCAGAAACAGAAAATGGTGGATTCAATATGGCGGACCAAATGAAAGAAATTGCTTTTTTTTTAATTTGTATTTATTTAAGGTCGGGTCAACGCCCGGCGACCATTTAATCTTACGTGAGTCCCTTAGAGACTAGACGCTGAAACGGATATTGAAATTTTACTGAATATTGCAACTATGATCGTTTAGCTAACCCGTACCCCATTTTTTGATTGGCACGAATTTGACAAACGATCATTGATATCCTTGATACGATTTTTCTTCACGAGGATAAGACACGAATGAAGTTTTGCAAACATTGGTTTTAACTCATAACTTTCAATTGCCCGAACTCAAATCTCAGAAACAGAAAATGGTGGATTCAATATGGCGGACCAAACTAAAGAAATTACTTTTTTTAAATTTATATTTATTTAAGTCGGGTCAACGCCCGGCGACCGTTTGTAGACTAAACATACGTAAATATACAGTGTATAGCATTTCCGAACAAAAATGTAGGTAAGGAAACAGATTTAGTGTTATATCGGTATTACAGGTCCCCCCTATATGTCATTGTATAGCTCAATGTATTAAATGTATTTCATCACTTTGTTCACTTCTTCATCGGTAACAAGGCATTGTTGAAGTGATTTCGGCAGGAAAGCAGTTACTTGATTTAAAAATACGTACTCGAAGGTTTTAGGGCTACTGATTGTGAATGGGAACTTAAAATTTAGTATATCAGCAGGGATATCTACATGGGCAGTCCATAGACTGGATATGAGGCGTTTCGAAAGGCAAGTTAGAACTTACAAACGTCGCGTCCGATGGAATAATGCGTCCTGGTCATACAAGCCTACCAAATACATTATGTATCCGTTGAAGGGGATAGTGACGCGGGCGGTTACGCGCTGTGATTTCTTGTGGTTAACAGAGCATAAAAATGCTACATTCCCCTTCCACCATTCTCATCGGTCCCCTTGCAATGACGTTAGAGTTTAGAGAGCAGATCACACCTCATTGAAAGTTTCAGTTGAAAAGAAGCGTTATACTTAGTATCGGGACATTCCAATGGCTTCACAGCAAAAACTAAAAACAGTAAAACGCCTCCTAATGACGTATCGACGATCACAAATTCCCCCAATCAGCAGGTTAAACGATTGAGTTTTTTTTGTATTTAAAGGAAGGCGTTTTCGCAAAGCAAAATCGCAAAATCATTTTCTTCAAAATCCTAATACCACGATCGGTAAAAAGTCCGCGTTTTCATTCTGTTGCTCGCGATCTAATCACGAGTGGAAATTTAAATGTTTAAATCGCTGACTATGCTAATCGGTTGCGGAAAGATCGGGCCTTCACAACAATCGAAGTAATATATTTATCGCAAAAAAAAATGGGTACAGTTAATGTATGATTTGTATATTTACACGACCTGAGCGATGAAGGACTTGCCAGCATCTGACAAGATCGGTAAAGAGGAAAAAAACAAAGGTCACACTTGCGAGTCGCATAATTTGGATGATAGAGAAGTCGATTACGAGACTTGCCACCTTGAAATGTCAAAATGTCTCCGTGGCAAAACTTGTAGAGCATACGATAATGTAATTGCAAGGTTAGCCTGGCTGACGGGCCAAACGTGAAAAACAACCGAACCAATGAAATCAAATCTGCGAAATAGCTGAGTTTAGGCTTAAGGTAGTCCTAGTGGTACAGTCCCGTCAAATGTTTATTTTAGAGAGAATTTCGAACACTTCTCGATGGGATAAAAATCGGAAAAAATTAAGCATGTTCAAGTTACCGAAAACTTGACTTCGCATAATATCCTTCAAAAATATTATCGGAAAATTAATCGACTAAAATTATTCAACAAATCATCCGTCAACCTGACTTTTTTCAAATGAAAATTATACTAAGATCTTGCTGAATACATAAAAATTTGTTTGAAATCTTGCATAATGGTTTAAAAAAAAAAAATCATTTTGAATAATGTGTGGAATTTTGGATATGCGTTCGTCATAAAATCATATGCACGGAGTGTCCGGACAATTGATCAAGTAGATCCGCAAATACAGCTGAAAAATAATAAAAAAAACAACGCGTTTTTGAAAATGTACAAATTTTTTAAAAATTCTTACGTATTCAGAAAAATTGACGAAACGTTTTCATTTTTTTTTTTTTTAAGTTTGATTGACTGAGGTTAGGACGATTTATTGAATAATCCGTTTATCGATTAATGTGTCAATAACATTTTGCAATTATTGTTATGGAAAACGTATATATTTAGTATCATCAATATACTCGATTTTTTTTTCTAAAATTTAATGACGTCGTGAAGTATTGAAAAATCGCTCTGAATTTCAAGTTTGGCTGGACTGTACCGTTGGACTAGCTTAAGGTGAGGTGGCTGCCGATCTCTGTGGGCGCGAGTCTCGACAACGAGTACGGGTGCGCATACGCTCGCTCGACTATTACATACTATGTTATTACGTTTACTTTCAACGGGACTAATGACTAACCCAAACGATCCTGTGGATACTGGCCTAGGCTATAGCGCATAGTATTGCAAAATATCGAGCGCTCGCGAGCTCTTCTCGCTTCGAGACGCGATAGGTAATGCGATTAGTATTTTTCCACAGCGTCAGGCAAATCCCCCGGAGAATCGTATCCATTGTTCCGCATTGATAAATTACGATAGTTTCCGATGGACCGGCGGGCATCAGATTGAAATCGGCGGATATCAATCATCTCCAGGAAGAAGATCGATTTTATATTATTAAATACCTTAGTGTTTTGATCATTTTTATTTTGCATTAACGATAATCGGTATATCGGCACCACACCCAGAGAAATCGGTTTGATGGGTTTATTTGAATCGAAAACGGGATCTATTTTATATCCAAACAATTTTGTTTGACAAAATACCTTATTTTTTTATCAAAACAAAAAAAAACTATTGTACGCTAGCATTCGAAGAAGAAATTTATTGATTGGTAGATTTTTGAATCTATAAAATTGAATTTATTAAAATGTATGTATAAATTACGATAGCTTCTGATGGACCGGCGAGCATCAGATTGAAATCGGCGGATATCAATCATCTCCAGGAAGAAGATTGATTTTATATTATTAAATATCTTAGTGTTTTGATCATTTTTGTTTTGCATTAACGATAATCGGTATATCGGCACCACACCCAGAGAAATCGGTTTGATGGGTTTATTTGAATCGAAAACGAGATCTATTTTCAATCCAAACAATTTTGTTTGACAAAATACCTTCTTTTTTTATCAAAACACAAAAAATTATTGTACGCTAGCATTCGAAGAAGAAATTTATTGATTGGTAGATTTTTGAATCTATAAAATTGAATTTATTAAAATGTATGTATAAATTACGATAGCTTCTGATGGACCGGCGAGCATCAGATTGAAATCGGCGGATATCAATCATCTCCAGGAAGAAGATTGATTTTATATTATTAAATATCTTAGTGTTTTGATCATTTTTGTTTTGCATTAACGATAATCGGTATATCGGCACCACACCCAGAGAAATCGGTTTGATGGGTCTATTTGAATCGAAAACGGGATCTATTTTCAATCTAAACAATTTTGTTTGACAAAATACCTTCTTTTTTTTATTAAAACACCAAAAATTATTGTACGCTAGCATTCGAAGAAGAAATTTATTGATTGGTAGATTTTTGAATCCATAAAATTGAATTTATTAAAATGTATGTATAAATTACGATAGCTTCTGATGGACCGGCGAGCATCAGATTGAAATTGGCGGATATGAATCATCTCCAGGAAGAAGATTGATTTTATATTATTAAATACCTTAGTGTTTTGATCATTTTTATTTTGCATTAACGATAATCGGTATATCGGCACCACACCCAGAGAAATCGGTTTGATGGGTTTATTTGAATCGAAAACGGGATCTATTTTAAATCCAAACAATTTTGTTTGACAAAATACCTTCTTTTTTTATCAAAACACAAAAAATTATTGTACGCTAGCATTCGAAGAAATTTATTGATTGGTAGATTTTTGAATCTATAAAATTGAATTTATTAAAATGTATTTGATCCAAATAAATTCATAAGATCTTTTTCTCTAAGTGCATTCACTCCGTTTCGAAGAATATGGTCGAACAAAAAAAGAAAAGTGAAAATCGGTATTTAAAAAAAAAAAAAAACAAGTAATAGCCACTCGCTATGACGCTGAAAGCGTGATGATTTTTTACGATAGGAATAAAAACGAAGCCTCCTTTTGTTCGCGGATCGTCCGGATCTATAAATAAAGTAAATCCAATTACTTCGCCTCGTGACGTTGCCGCGTTACTTGATATAGACAAAGCAATTAATAATTTTTACATCCGTTTGCAGGGTATACTTATTCAGGCTAATCTACGAGACGTTCGCGTCGTCTCAGGTATGTACCGATTATTAAGTAGCATAAGGATAGTTTCAAATTGCTACCATCGAATACACGGGGTGTACGTACATTCGATGTTACAACAGTTATAACCTTTTTTTATAGATGTTATTTCTTGTCCAATTAAATCTCTCCCTACGAAAGATTGCACTGACGTATTATAATGTTGGCACAGAGCAGAATAAAGTGTATGTGTATTTGCCGCGGCATAGGAAAATGCATTCGCTATTCAGTGCACTAGGTGCCATTAAGCTATTAGCTACATTACCAACGACGACTGGTATCTTCATTAAATCGTGATGAAGCGGCCGGCCAACTTCTAGCAATCTCTTCTAACATTCGGAGGCAAAAGGATTTGTGTTTTCTATGCTCGATCGCGAGTGTTCTTTCACGTCTGTTGCACGCGCTGCGCTGCGGCATTCAAAGAAACAGCGCAACGCAATCGAGCATCATCGCATAGTGGTGCATTCCCAATTGAAACTAATAACTGCATTAATAAGTTCTTCGTCAAACACTTACGATGATATTTAAGCAGGTTGTAATTCTATTTAACAAATGGCTCTTGATATATCAAATGGTAGGTGAAAAAATGAATTTGCCTTCGCAAAGTAATATCATTTTTTATCGTTGGAATTTATAGTTTATAAATGAAAAAAAAAAAAAATGCATCACCATGTTGGTAAGGCAATGTCTTCTGATTTTTGAAAAAAAAAATTCCTCGGACGAATGATCCCGATGATAATTAATCCCTTAGACAAGTTATTTCGTATTTTGCAAAAATAAAAATGTTCTAATAGCTTTCTAGACAATTGATTTCCTGGATACGTGATACTGTATCCAAAAAAATGAATAAATTTAACATTCGACCGTATTTCTTAGGATGTTCGGCCTTTCACCTGCCTACGATTGATCCCCATGACACTTTTTTTTACACCGTAGGTGCGTGCGTGCGCTCTGGTATGTCTGTGAGTGCGTGTGTGTGAAAAGAACCAAAATAAATCGGGGTTCTAGTCTGCAGAGTCGGGGATACTCTGCGGCCTCTCCGCCAATCAAGAACACTGATTTTTCTTTCGTCGAGGATTTTTCAAAAATGAAAAAATAATCCACCTCTTATTAGATGTGCGTATGCGTTGCATTGCCTGAATAAGAATTTTTTACTTAAATAATTTCATAAGTACGTAATTCCATAAAAAAAACTACGAAAATAAAATAATGAAGAACCTAATGACCGAATATTCTTCCCGATAGAGATCATGCAAAAAAAAACATATTTTTCATATTTTCTTTGTCGAAAAATAATTTTCTTCTTCAACACACATTTTCCTGCCAAATTGTACTAAAAACGATCGAAACATTTATCCAGAATTTATAAAACATTCGCTCACTCACAAGTGTGTGGTGTGCACGATATTAATGATTGATCATCCATGTAAAAAAAACATATTGCCCATAATTTCTTTGTCGAAAAATAATTTTCTTCTTCAACACACATTTTCCTACCAAATTGTACTAAAAAACGATCGAAACATTTATCCAGAATTTATAAAACATTCGCTCAATCACAAGTGTGTGGTGTGCATGATATTAATGATTGATCATCCATGCAAAAAAAAACATATTGCCTATAATTTCTTTGTCGAAAGATAATTTTCTTCTTCAACACACATTTTCCTACCAAATTGTACTAAAAAACGATCGAAACATTTATCCAGAATTTATAAAACATTCGCTCACTCACAAGTGTGTGGTGTGCACGATATTAATGATTGATCATCCATGTAAAAAAAACATATTGCCCATAATTTCTTTGTCGAAAAATAATTCTCTTCTTCAACACACATTTTCCTACCAAATTGTACTAAAAACGATCGAAACATTTATCCAGAATTTATAAAACATTCGCTCACTCACAAGTGTGTGGTGTGCACGATATTAATGATTGATCATCCATGTAAAAAAAACATATTGCCCATAATTTCTTTGTCGAAAAATAATTCTCTTCTTCAACACACATTTTCCTACCAAATTGTACTAAAAACGATCGAAAAATTTATCCAGAATTTATAAAACATTCGCTCAATCACAAGTGTGTGGTGTGCATGATATTAATGATTGATCATCCATGCAAAAAAAAACATATTGCCCATAATTTCTTGGTCAAAAAATAATTTTCTTCTTCAACACACATTTTCCTACCAAATTGTACTAAAAACGATCGAAACATTTATCCAGAATTTATAAAACATTCGCTCAATCACAAGTGTGTGGTGTGCATGATATTAATGATTGATCATCCATGTAAAAAAAACATATTGCCCATAATTTCTTTGTCGAAAAATAATTCTCTTCTTCAACACACATTTTCCTACCAAATTGTACTAGAAACGATCGAACCATTTATCCAGAATTTATAAAACATTCGCTCAATCACAAGTGTGTGGTGTGCATGATATTAATGACTGATCATCCATGCAAGCAATCATGAATATAATCTCACATCTGTTTCGCCATTAATGGTTAAATATGCATCAAAGCGTACAAATCCGTTGGAGTCCAATGAAACCACTCTTTGATTCACTGACAGCAAGTCAATTTTTCTTAGGAAGGAAAAAAAAAAAAGATGCAGTGCCGCTGCTGGTGCTTTGGGGATTAATGTCAAACCTGAAGAACTCTGTATCCTGAGCATCCTGTGTAAGAGACAAGACGATATATTATCAGTCATGGATTGCGTATGGCGCGGCGGTAAATGCATATCCATTGGTAATTACGCGGATTGAGTATAATGTGTTGGGCTCTTCGTGTTGTGTTGCTGAAGAAGTCGGGACGTGAAGCGGCTCATGAATAAAAGGGTTTCGCTTGCACGGCTGTCGACGTCTCACTGATTCCTATTCCTATTTTTAATGCAACGCTACATATGTATGTACACATATAGCACATTTATACCTTACACGTGCGCTCGATAATCAGCAAAGACACTGGAAAATGACCATTGCAGTGACGCACTCGAGACACGAGCGCATCCATTAATTAGACGCATCCTGTCTTGCTCTCCCTTCTATCCTGGCAATGCGAAATAATTCATCGAGTTTTTCATCGTAATATCGAAGAATTCATCCCCACACACGGCAAGCTCCCGGTGTGTCTCTCTGCTTCTTACATATACGTCGGACACGCTTCGTGGAGGACCTTAATTCACTGTCAGCGGTCGATCACGCGAACGTTTTTTTTTTCCCAACAGGATCCTCTTGCCGATGCACATGTAATGCTAATGTAACTTAGTTGTTTGTAATTACGACCACGTGAGTCGGAAAGAGCGTGTTCAAACCTAAACGGGTATAAAGATATCGCCACGAAATCACTCATTTTTAATTTTTTTCAAATTAGAGAAAAATTAATAAAAAAGCGTTGAAAAATTATATTCAATGAGGCTGTTTTTAATTTTGGTTTAGGCATTTTTTAATTTTGCCGAATCCCAAATTTAACGTCTGCCCAGCTATTTCATACGCTTACACTTCACAATTTCCCGCTAACCCGATGTATATGAAATGCAATGGGAATCAATGTAGTTCGAATTCGTATCGAATTATCATATTTATCTTCCTTTCAAATTATCATAATTCAATTTCATTCGTAATGGGCATATTTCAACTTCATTTGGAATCACGGCATTTCACATTCACCCGGAATTACCGCATATTCCAACTTCACAGTTTCTTGATTGTGCAAACACGAGAATTCAATCGTTGAGGACTTACATGCGAGCGCACTCACTCGATAAAGTGGTAGACGATAGGCTTTTCATCTATCGTCCATAGCCAAAGAAAAACATAGTCTGAACAACGCATCTCGCACACAGTCTGGAGTGGTTCAAGAGATTCCGAGCAATTATGTGGTAAATATTCCGGGTTCTTCGAGCATGTGCAAACACTGTGCATTATGTCAACAATCAGCTCAGACTCCTGTACAAATCACCCACTGGATAAGGTGAATCGATTTAGTCGCAGGAGATGCAATTTAAGAATTAAACTTGAGAAATGAAAATACTGATAAATAGGATTTATAAAAGCTCTTAACAGACAGTGAATCCTTATTTCAAGCTCTAACTAAACTTGAATGTCAATTGAAGTCCTAAAAATCTTTAATACCTAAAATCAATTTTGACATCGAAACTTGTAAAAATTGAGTTGCCAATTAAATTTGCATAAATCGATTTTGAAGTCGAAATTTTAAAAAAATCGATTGATAACTTGAACGTCACGTTAAACTTCATATGGAACTGAATAATTATGTCATTGAAGGACTTTTATAGTATATTCAAGACAATAGCGACAAAAGCTTTGAAAACTTAGATCCATGGATCCTGAAATGACTTCACGATTTAAAGTGACGTGAAGTGGCCTTGAACTCTCATACTTAATGACATCATAACGCCACGAGTGGCAAATTCCGAGAGGTCTCTTTTCGCAGAATATCCATTGAAGCCTTAGCTGGAATGCGACATCATGTAAGATTGTACCCGAAGGACTATCCGCTTATGATGCAAGTGCGGGAGGATTCATCGACAGTCACTTGGTAATTCAGGGGTTTTTCCATATAGATAAAATATCAATCGAGTGATTGAACTTCGACTTGACAATCTTCTCGTTAAGACCCAATCGCGGCCGAATTCCGGGCCGCATGTGATTCACTGGTTATTAATTCTTATTTTAGAATTCGGTACCACAGAAATTGATTATATTGGACATTTAACGGCGCATTGGGGCATTCCCCAATTCTATTGTCGGTGCTCATTAATCTCTAGCTCAGCGTCGACTTTGCCGTGTCGAGTCACGTTGTATATCCGGTCAACGTGGTTGACTAACGGTATCGAATCCTCCTTTGAAATAAGAAGTTCTTGCCCCCAGTTTGGCCTTGAAATTGGCTGTAAAAAATTGCTTTAAAAAGAGTATCAAAATGGACGCCATAGCTGCTAAAATTTTGTGTCGAGTGATAGATATTTTCATAGTTACCGTAACTATGCAAATAATGCATGAACTGATAATTAATAGTTGTCGCTTTATAGTTGACTGTACTACAATTTCTCCGCATGCATGCTCAAAATAACTCCTCCTTTGGAGTATGAAGTTCTTACCTCCAATTTGGCCTTGAAATTGGCTGTAAAAAATTACTTTAAAAAGAGTATCAAAATGGACGCCATAGCTGCTAAAATTTTGTGTCGAGTGATAGATATTTTCATAGTTACCGTAACTATGTAAATAATGCATGACCTGATAATTAATAGTTGTCGCTTTATAGTTGACTGTACTACAATTTCTCCGCATGCATGCTCAAAATAACTTCTCCTTTGGAGTATGATGAAGTTCTTACCCCCAATTTGGCCTTGAAATTGACTGTAAAAAATTACTTTAAAAAGAGTATCAAAATGGACGCCATAGTTGCTAAAATTTTGTATCGAGTGATAGATATTTTCATAGTTACCGTAACTATGTAAATAATGCATGAACTGATAATTAATAGTTGTCGCTTTATAGTTGACTGTGCTACAATTTCTCCGCATGCATGCTCAAAATAACTCCTCCTTTGGAGTATGAAGTTCTTACCCCCAATTTGGCCTTGAAATTGGCTGTAAAAAATTACTTTAAAAAGAGTATCAAAATGGACGCCATAGCTGCTAAAATGTTGTGTCGAGTGATAGATATTTTCATAGTTACCGTAACTATGTAAATAATGCATGAACTGATAATTAATAGTTGTCGCTTTATAGTTGACTGTACTACAATTTCTCCGCATGCATGCTCAAAATAACTCCACCTTTGGAGTATGAAGTTTTTACCCCCAATTTGGCCTTGAAATTGACTGTAAAAAGTGACTTTTAAACCGGGAATCAAAATGACCATAGCTACCGTAACTATGAAAATAATTGCATCGACTGATAATTAACAGTTGTCGTTTTATAGTTGATTGTACTAAAATTTCTCTACACGCAGATTCCAAAATTTCGAGAGGAATTCATTTTGTTCAGTTGAACAAATTTTAATTCGTGGCAAGGCGGTACAATAGAGATAAGTCAGCTGCAAACTCGTCGGAACTTAGATTAGCTTAACAAAGTGTGGCTCGAAAAAAAAGAATGGGAAGGGTGGAAAAAGGTGAGTGAGGCCGTACTATGGGAAGGATTTTTTTTTTTTAATCCACGACATCGATACTCGGACAAGGATATACGTGTTAACGACTGCTTTGCAACGGGTCTTTTTCAAAAGATACAGCTTTTATACTACACCGAATGAGGTAAAGACGAAGTGGCTATTCGTGACCATAATAGAGTTATACCAAATCTACGTAACCTTTGCTGTTCTCCGTTATAGAATATCTCCAAGGAACAGTTAGCTATTTTCGGCTGGAATGTACAGGATACGTGCACAAATTGTGCTTCTATGGCAGCAGCCTCAAACTTTCAGCAAAACAAAATGTAATCACATTTTTCCTAACCCTCTCTGAAATTTCGTAAAATTAGCCGTAATGTCATAATATACCTTTTAATATATATTGATATCGTATCACATAACTGACAAATGAGCCACTTTCATAAAACAAAAAGCCTCCCATTCATTTTTGTCATTTTTTAAAATTCCAATAGTGGAAAAATTTCATTTTTTATTAATGCACTCTTTTAATTATCACTAAATCGAAGATTGATTTAAAAAAATAAATTTCGAGAGGAGGACACATTCCTAATGCAATTCTTCCGTTTACCAAATTTTTGCAAAATTGTCAAATAAAAATTATAAGATTTTTGAAAAATATTCTTCGATTATAGAAACCGGCAGTACACTGTAAAAAATATTTCAAAATTCATATAATATATATCTATTGATACTAAACCCGTGTATGAAATTCAATTTAATAGACGTAAGAAATTGAAAATTCAATGTACGAGTGGTAAAATTAGAGTTAATTCATATTAAGAACACGACTCATATAACGTATTTAGTATACTGATCATTAATTACTGCATTTTCCGTAACTAATTTAGCAGACTGTACACACGGACAAAACGGCTTCATTGAGCTAACCAATTAATTATTAGTTGAGTGAAAATTCGTTGCCACAACCATCAGGTTGGTCGATATAACGACGTCGTATTAGTCACGTTTACTATTCAGAGTTAGTTGTTGGTATTTATTTTATATTCCAACTAAGAAAAATAGTTGGACCAACCATCTGTAGAGACCGTGTGGCGCAACCAAGTAGTGTCTTTGCCGCGCTAATTCCAGTTACTAAAAAAAAAAACAAATGGCGGTTTTGTGTTAGCCGCCATTATGTATTGTATCGTGGAATCGACCTAAGACCGGCAAGACCAGTGCGGCGATATAACTGAAGAAAATCCGTATGAACTCAGAAAAATTACAACAATTGACGAGTGAACAATTAAGTTAAATTAAGTTAGGTGTAAACAAAAAGTCGGTATCGTCCGATGAAGTTATGAAGACCGTCGGACGCAAGACAAAAGCTAGACACACTATTTATCATAACCTTAAATTTATATTTTTGTATGCCAATAGTATGCATCAAAAGGAGTGGGTACCACCCAGATGGTGTAGTTGAGCCAAAAAACGTGTTGGTTGCCACGACTAGTCGATTGGATGGAGTAATAATTTCTTGTTTGCTTAAATTAATTAAATAAACCGCGTAAATTCCGTTAGATAGTTGAATTCGTTTATTAGTTCGGTCAACGAAATTAAATAGTAGTATAAACCAAGAAAATAGTTGCACCGAGTACGTAAAATAGCATATGGAACAATTTCACTGGTAGTCGCCCCAACTAATTACTTAGTTCGAGTAACGATAACAGCCAACCCAACTAATTGAAAATAGTTGAACCGAGCAATTGATCATCTGTCTCTCAGAGCACTAACTCACTTTGTTAGGTCCAACTATTTTTTTCGTTACCGTAACCAATTCGTTTTTTCCATATACAATCAATACCACTTTCGAAACAAATTTAGAAAAACGATACATCAATTTTACGTTATACTCGTGCAGAAAATTTTCTATACTCGTTTCTGTAAACGAGCTTCCTCAATCATGTAACAATGTTACCTACATTTTTTTAACAGTGTATAGAAAATATGTGTTGAAATAAATTTGCAACACGTGTGTCTCGTGGACACAGGAAACGCGCGTAATTGAATATGCAGCATCGAAACGTCAAATACCTCGAGTCAGTGTATAAGAAAAAGGAAAAACCCACTATAAGATAATTCAAATTTCACGGATTACGCGTTTGGTTGTTAATTTCCATGGGTCTCGGGTTCGCGCGAGTCCAGGCATCGCAATCACCGTTTGCTTATGCGAGCACGTGACGCTCCCGGTACGAAAGAGACTTTAACGCCGGGGAAAACTGAGATGAGGACGCTCACATCAAACATCTACCACATAATAAGAGACATTAGTCAGCGTCGCCGATTACTATATACTCGGGAACCTCCTCGATGCCCGTTACTTACGTAATTCCGCACTTCCTCGCGACAGAAGAGAAGAAAACGTTGAGTGAACCGGCGAATGCCTTAACCCCGTAAGCGTTAACTCACTTGTAAACAACAGAGGCGAGCTATTGTTAAAGACTCGCTCCAAACTCGAATCTCAAGTATGTATAACGCATGAATATGCTTTCGCATATTTTACTCCTTCCTCCAATATGGCTCTGGCCCTCGGGCACCACTTTCTTTTCTACATTAGGCATTCTCCGTCAATTCCACAACTTTTTTTTTTTTTTTTTTTTCCTTTGCCATTCCCATAAATTTACGTCGTGCCATCAAATACGTTTTATTATATGTCCAGAGGGATTATTGTGTTCTATTTTTGGATTTATGTCACAAGAATTTAGGGTGTTAAATAAAAATTACGTCGCCACGGGCCAACGTAAAATGTTGTATTTTTGGCTTGAGACTATTTGATTTTTCAGCGTTGTAATAAATACACATTATCCTGTGTCACACCGTCGATTTCATCTACATTTATAATATATTCACGAAATTGTGTTTGGAATACAGAGGAAATTCGGCGGTACGGATATGAACTTAAAATACCGGAAATTCGATCTGGTCGACGGCGGAAGGGGTGAATAAACGAATTATTTTATAATTCTTGTAGAGAAATAAATTTCTAAATATTAAATACAGTCGAAATATTATTTTAAAAAAATTGTACGAAAAATAAATTTCCACCTTGTGAATAGAAATTATTCTATTTTTTATGCTGCGCATTAATTTGTGACAAAAAGAATCTGCTGAAAATTTACGAAAAATGTTCTTGAAGTATCAGTGGAAAGCGTCCAATTATGAAAAATACAAAGAAAATCTTATCACTGAGGGAGAATGCCTCGTGTGCTTTTTTTTCCAGGACCGATAGAAAGATCGAGAGAAGCGAGACAAGATCACCTGAGAAGCACGCCAGAAAACGCGTCGTACAAAAAGCCACGTGCTGTGCGACACGTTTCTTTGACTCGAGGCTATTCGAGTGTCGATTACGCAACTCCTCTTCTTTCACTCTTTCACCAGCCTCTTTCACTCCTGCACGTTTCTCTTGCGTCTATACGTATAGTCGCAGACTTCGTGTCGACAGAAGAAATGAAAGAGTCGGTTCGAAGAAAGAACACGCCCTGCCACTTGCCTCGCGCATATTTAGTTAAGAGAGGTCCAGTGAACGCCCTGAACAAAAAAATCCGGTAATAGATTACGTGATCGAGCCATCTTAAATGTGTATGTCGGATATTACCTGGGCATCGATTATAGGAGACCAAGGACGCGAGAGTCAGAAACAGAGGAAGAAGAAGAAAGTTTCTTCCAGAGCGACATTGAACATCTGCGTCTCGGTTTTTCTGACACAACTTGGTGCAATCGTTCCGACGAGTCGAACTTTACACGATTTTTACTTTTTACGAAATGAGGAAATAAATGAGGCAACATTGAAATATATATTTCATGCGATATCATCGTCGTTGCTAATTACAGAAAATGGTTTTTCAGGAATCAATGAAACGCTTCAATAACATTTTTTTTGTTTATAGAGAAAATATGATTTTCTCGAGTGAAAACGAAAAAGATTCGATATCTCGATTTCTGAATTTCTCTTGACATTGTCAGGTCTGTGGATTTTGGGCCGGTTGATATCTTGAATTTTACGTATTTTTTTTAACCTAGATATTTTTCAACTCTACACAGAAAAAAAATCGGTTTCAACTCTACACAGAAAAAAAATCGGTTTCAACTCTACACAGAAAAAAAATAAGTTTCAACTCTATAAGTTACTTAATCTTAACAGTGTTAAGCTAGTAGACAACGTTAATTTACAGCGAGATTTGAACTTGAGGCCTACCGATAGTTTGCTTTGATCGAAAGCCCGCGAGCCGCCGAACAGAGGGATCGGCCTGCCGAAATATTATTTCGTATCCTACTGACGTTTTTGCGGTCACGATCAAGACCGTGAATTCGTGCAATCGGTGGTTTCCCATGAGGTCAATGCCCGTAACCCACGGTGCAGGTAAAAAGACAGTTATCAATGCGAAATCGTGGCACGCTGGAGGAGGGTATGCAACCGCACAGGTCGTACGAAGAATACGATATACACTGTGACAAATTTAAGATTAACATTAAGTCACAATGCTTTCTTTGGTTGTTCCCGTTGCGTCTAAGTACTTACAAAGAAAGCTTTGTTTTCGACAACAACAACAAAATTTCACGTCAGGACACTCAAAATGGTCTAAAACGTCGAGAAAAGTGGATGAGGACTTGGTATTAAAATTGAAAAAAAGTGATGCGACCTTTTGCATTTAACTTAGGCCAAATCGGTAGCGCGGCGTAGGATTGAAATTTCAACAAATCGACGGAAAATTTCTACACAGCAAAAATCTCATTTGATTTCTTTGTAACTCAAAATTTTTATACAACTGAAATTTTCAAACGTGTCCAAAATAAAGATGTAGAGTAGAAGTTTGCACATTGCTTGGTCGATAATTTTCATTTTTTTGCAAGCCTTACTCTTTGCGAAAACCAAAAATAAAGTAAACAAACTTGCTCATAAAGGGACCTTTGCAAAAGATAAAAATTAATAAGGAAGCAATGTGCAAAGTTGTACTTTACATACTTTTATGCATATTCATGGTCAAAACGATATTAATAAAAATATCAACGTTGTGGTGCAAGCATTTTTTATTTATTTATTTTTAGAAAAACAGTTGGAAACGATAAATTTTCATGTCCAGCGATTAAACATAGAATATATTTAAATATAGAATTGTAAATAGTATTCCTCATTACTATGTATACTAGTTTATCTGGGTGTAATGAAAAGCTACGATTTTACGATAAGAAATGAGTGTCTTTCAGATAAAGTTCGTATTTCTCGGTGACAAGAATACAAGACGTATAAAAACGGTCAAGATCGTAGGCACTATGGCAAAGCGTTTGAAGCGAGTATTAGACTATAGTGTACGTTGTGTACTATATGCTACGGGTATAAATAAGGATATCTATGCTATAGTAATAGCCATGCCCACTCTGTATAATCAGCCGGACGGGACACACTCGAGGTTCAAGGTTAACCATAGAAAGACCACTCACACTTTAGTTCGCATTCCTCACTCACGTTGCTCCAGAGGCAACGTGGATTCACTTCCATTACGCCAACTGAAATCACAAATTCCCTAACAGATCCGCCGATTGCGAGCTAAAGTGCAAGGAACCGCAGGCAATGTATGTTGCAACGTGAATTACGAGCCGAGTTTCTACCTATTCCCATTGTATTATTGCGCCACTTTACGGTATAAACGAAAGGGAAGATCGGATCAAAATTACTGTAATTCTGGTGAATGATACTAAAAATCTCCTATAAATTGACATGAATCAGGTGAAATTTTTACATTAAAAAATTACCACGATTTTTTACCGGATTTATAGTAATATTTGTAAGAACTGGAAACCGGAAAGAGGTCGTGAGTGTAGGAAAAATCACCATATACATTAGGGTGTGCCATTTTTGGGCAATTTTTTTTTTTCGACTCAGAAACAGGTTGTATACTTTCAGGAAAGTAAAATAAGAAGCCTGTAAAAATTTTAGCTCTTAATATTAATATTTAGATGCGCCTCATCGCGAATTTCTATTTCCCATTTAAATAACATGGGAAAAAAAATTTTTCATGTTTGGAATTTTATACGTTGGCAATGGCATATTGTTCGATGGAACGCAAAACATATTTTATAGAGAATCGCACGCTCTACAAAAAAGATGTCTTGCATTTTTTCGATAGACATAGCCATTCTGATGATATTTGAGGTTCAAAGTTCAAAATATACGAAAATTCATCTTTTTGTTAATTTTTAACATAATCATAAACATTTTTTTTTTACTATTAATGGAAATAACGAAAGATATTTTTCGTGAGTATTTTGTCGATTTTTTTTGTAACTATTTATGATAAGTATCAGCCCATTAGAACCAGTTTCGTGACAGAAGACAGGTCTCTACAGCATTGAACAATTCACCAATAAATATTAATTAATCATGGATGAGACAATTTTCATGGTAAATTTAATAATTTACATAAAAGTTGATTGAAGATTCTCAATAGAGTCAATAGTTTCGCTATAATATTAACAAAAAGATGAATTTTCGTATATTTTGAACTTTGAACTCAAATATTATCAGAATGGCTATGTCTATCGAAAAAATGCAAGACATCTTTTTTGTAGAGCGTGCGATTCTCTATAAAATATGTTATGCGTTCCATCGAACAATATGCCATTGCCAACGTATAATATTCCAAACATGAAAAAATTTTTTTCCCATGTTATTTAAATGGGAAATAGAAATTCGCGATGAGGCGCATCTAAATATTAATATTAAGAGCTCAAATTTTTACAGGCTTCTTATTTTACCTTCCTGAAAGTATACAACCTGTTTCTGAGTCGAAAAAAAAAAATTGCCCAAAAATGACACACCCTAATATACATATGATCTGTTGATAAATCGCTATATATCACTACAACTCAAAAGTACTCTCTGGGATTTTTTTTTCAAACTTTTGAATTTACTCCTTCCAGGAATGAGTGGATTTTTTGTTTCCAAATCCGTATATAATGAAAGATTAAAGGCCGGCAAAAAATGGAGAAACAAAAAAGATTTTTTTCCCTATTGTTTGGTATTTGGACTATTTAATTCAAGCTATGTTATATGTTTCATGGCACTAAAAGACAGTTTATTTCCAAAAAACTGGAAAACATTTTTTTTTTTTTTCTTCTTTTGATGCGATACCCTTTATTCCAGCTTAGAACTTCCGGGGTATTCGGAGCGCATAAAAAAAATTAAAAACGTTAAATCTTCATAGAAAAAAAAATTCAAACAGAAGTGGATTAATTGTACAATAATTACACATGTATCAATGACTCGAATTCTGTCAACAAAATTTCATATATTCATTAATTATTATCATGTAAAATTATTGCTCGTTTTAATCAGAAATTCAAGAAAAAGCTCTGGGGTACTTTCATTTTTTTATTTTTAAATACTTGTACGTTTTCTGACCAATCTGGGTGTTAAAAAGAATAAAATTATTTATCGAAGAAATAAAGAAATAAAATGAATTCGACAGTAATGGGATGGTTAAAGCGTTGATAATGGAGAAAGGGGCTACAGATATATCGAACGAACAAAATAATCCAGCGGCACGATGGAAGCGAAGTGGTATGAAACATATAATGCCGAGCTATAAAGGCTCCAGCGATTCGTACGAGAATCCGGGTTCGTATGTTAACGGCTCGCACTCACAAATACATGGAGTATGTATCTGGTCCAATGCTTGTTGTATTATTAAATTGTACAGGATACCAGCGACAGTCACGAACTCGTTTGTGCACCCACGTGTCTATCGATGCTATAGTGTATGCTCATACTAAAGAATCACCTTCAGTTCCGAGGAAATTTGTACACGTTGTACGATATTCCTTCCCAACACTTTTACTTTGGAGTATTTTCATTTTATTAGTCAACGTTTTAACGTATCGTCGATTTTTGCATATAAAGCGACATATCACCAGGACCTTATTGCAGCATACAATCAGGTGTGGTCCATTTTTTCAGGATGTAGTCATTTATTACTATCTTTACAATTTGTTCTATTCCAGACAACATTTTTTTTCTTATATTATAGTTTTGGTTGATTTTCACTTTTTTGCTTTGCTTCTAGTGTCAAACTGTCAGGGAACATCAATCCTAAGTCCTCATAGCAATTAAATAAATAAATGATAATAATATTGAAATATTATATTTCGATAGAAAGTCGGTCAAATTACTATTTCTATCTATTTATATCTTTACAATTTGTACTATTCCCGACAACATTTTTTTTCTTATATTATAGTTTTGGTTGATTTTCACTTCGGTACTTTTTTGCTTTGCTTCTAGTGTCAAACTGTCAGGGAACATCAATCCTAAGTCCTCATAGCAATTAAATAAATAAATGATAATACTATTGAAATATTATATTTCGATAGAAAGTCGGTCAAATTACGATTCGCCACAATCATGAAATTCTCCAGACTTCCGACGGTTTTTTTTTTTTAATGCGGTGCCCCCAAATTAACATCGTCAGCGACTAAGCTACCAACAGGAAAAAGGAAATTAATTTGATCACAAGAACGATTTAATGGTGCGTGCACCAGGTAAGGTCACGCAAAAATATTGATGCATTAAATGCACTAAATTTTTTTTTTTTTCTTAATGCAAAAAAGCTGCATAATGTGGCTAAAGAAATGGCTTTTAATAGTAACTTTCATTATTCACTGAATTACCTTCAGAAATATTATCTTTCGACGGAAAGTCGGTCAAATTACGATTTGCTACAATCACGAAATCCTCCAGACTTCCGACGGTTTTTTTTTTTTTTTTTAATGCCGTGCCCCCAAATTAAGATCGTTAGCGACTAAGCTACCAACAGGAAAAAGGAAATTAATTTAATCGCCAGGACGATTTAATGGTGCGTGCACCAGGTAAGGTCGCGCTAAGAAGTTAATGTTAAGAGACTGTGAGGAGGGATTGCAATCCCTGATCGGAGCCAATCCCTTTCGGCCTCGTACCAACATTTGGAAACGATTGATCTTACGATCGGTACTCACGATCGGACAACAGGAAAGCAGACAGACGCACCTTCTCGGAATATCGAGATTGTTCGACCAACTGGCAGATGTACAAATTGTCTTTGACAAAATTTACGGTGCAACGGTGCAAATAGAAAAAAAAAAATCAAGGAATAATTCTAGGATTTCAATAATTAAATTTTTTTAAAAGGTCCATGCTGCGAATAAACTTTATTGATAGTATTATATGGAACACTCCAATTTGTTTCACTTTCGTATCATTTACCATTGAAATTAAAAAAAAAAAAATTTCTAAAAAAATTATATGACCAAAAAAAATCAGAAAAATGGACGTTCATATTTCTCATTCCCCTAATTTGTTTACTTGTATTTTACGACAAATTAACATGATTTCATATTTTATTTAGTTATCAAGAAAATATCTACACAATTTATTTATCGATATGTTAGAATATTCTTTATTTTGAGTGTTTGTAAAGTAAATAAACAACGCAAGTTCGAAAATAATGAGATGAGACTCAACCCTGCGGCAAATTCAGGCGACCCGAGGAAGTGAATAACGAAAAATACAAACCCGAAGGTTTCGACAGTGAAAGAATCGAGCCAATCCCTTTCGACCTTGCTCGAGATCGGAAACGATAAATTTAATTCGACCAGAAAGTATGGTACTTTGTTACTTTAACAAGAGCGCTTTAGCTTTAACTCTGTCCTTTTCTCGGAGGTAATTCTCGATTAATAGGACACCATTTGTTACTTTATTAACTTGGATTTACGTGCAAAAATATTGCAGCTAAAATTGGATGAATTATCTGTTGGCATGTACGTACACAGGAATTCGTAACGAACCTAAATCACGAGATCAGGAAGCTGCTACTTTGAAAACGATCATCGGCCTTGCCTTCCCAAATGGAGATAATTAGAACGACCGGGAAGGACGAATGTATTCGGCTTGTAAACATGACAGATACACCGTACACGTAACTTAGGAACTCAAACCAGATAGTCGTTTATCTAAAGTCCATCATATTAATTTCTGTTTTTTTTTTTAAATAAAAAAAAGGCTGTTGATCTTCGCACTAAGCGTAGGAACGTTGTTAGACGTTTTTGCCGTCTGTCAGATCAACTATAATGAATTCAATGTTCATATATTGCGAGTTAACTATTTCATCCTTTTTTTAATCATAATTAAAAAATGTCTATATAGAACAAAGTTGAGTTGCTTGCCAAATTAGAACGACCGGGAAGGACAAATGTGTTCGGTTTGTAAAAATGACAGACACATCGTACACGGAACTTAAAAACTAAAAAAACCAGATGGTCGCTTATTTTAAGCCGATCATATTAATTAACATTTTTTTTTAGTTAAAAAAAGGGCTGTTGATCTTCACGCTAAGAGTAGGAACGCTGTCAGACGTTTTCGCCGTCTGTCAGATCAACAATAATGAATTCAATGATCATCTAGTGCGAATTAATTAATTCATACTTTTGTTAACTTAATTAAAAAATTTTTAGTATGGAATAAAGTTGACTAGTGTTGCGGTATCGACTAATTCTTGCAAAGATGAACAGGAAAATAAAATAGTTCTTCCGATTTTGACGTTTTGGTCCGTATGTGCGAACCTCCTTCAGATTTTTCTTCCAACTGAGGATAATATCCGAATCATAAATTTGATTTAGGAGTGGTTTGAATAATATCCGGGAGGACATATGCTATCAAATCTTCTTGAGAAATTACAATTTGCTGTTAGTTGCGCTTAGATCGGGAAGAGAAGATAATTCATATGGTATTTAAAAGTGGAGATTTGTCCAATTGTCGGTTGACATATGTCAAAGTCTTCTATACCCACTTTCAAGATAAACTTGTACTGTCTTTGAAATTATTGATCACTTTAGAAAAACTCTCGGAAGGTAGCAAATCTATTTGCTCGTTTGGTGCCATCTCGAACGTAATTACTGCAATCAATAAAAATTAATGAGACACACATTTCAATTGAAGAAACCACAAACAAAATCATTAAATAAATGAAAAATGAAAAATGAAAATTTCCATAAAAAAATGTGTCCTGCTTTCAGCCGGCCCGAATTATGCAGTGTGACAATTATTTAGAATTTTTATTTTATAACGAGGGCTTCTGCTTTTTTAATTTTCTTCAAGAAAAACGATTATTTTCTTCAATATTCACCAGACATTCGATATTCAATAGACATTTAATTCCGAACATTTCCTTTTACTTACTCCAAATTTACAAGAATTATTATGCAAACTGAGGGATGTTGAAAATATTCATGCCAATGGAAACGCACCTTAACGCACCAAATGTTTGCAACATATTTGGCGGAAGGTTTACCGAGAGTGTTTGCACTTCTGCCAATGAAACGCTACCCGGGAGACCTGGGAACGCTTGCTGTGCGACACCTTCATACATGAACTACTTCAAAACCGAACATCAAGAAATATGAGTTCTCCCATTTACTTTGACGTTATTTAGTACTTGAAAATTTTTCTTACTGTGTCGTGGTCAACCTTTTTTTTAACAAGAAATCATCGGTTGTGTATTATTGCCCAGCAATCGGTTAAAAGAATCAAATAACAAATCAAATTTGAAATTCAGCAAAAAAAGATTCTGTAACCTTTTCTTTGAATATATTTTTTTTTAAATAAAACCACTTTTCATTATTCTCTTATATTGATATTTGGATGAAAAAACAAATGATTCTTTAAGCAAAAAAAAGTAGAGTTGAATTTCCGGCGGAAAAATGTGGTATTTTGGTGCAGCCTTGGCTAACAAGATCATGAACTCATAAAATCCGTGTACAATGTTTCCCAACAAAGATTCAAGATCGTGTTCTCATTTTTTACGGTCATCCTATAATTAAAGTTTGCGTGATATACATTTACACGACCGGATGTTAATCCGGCCGTGAAAAAGGTTACATTAATCGGAGCGCCCTGTCTGCTCGCGATATTCCCGTACACCTAGTGTTTTTAAAGATTACATCGAAATTGTATGAGCCGCGCAATGATTTTCAGATAAATACGAGCGAGCAAAAATAAGCGTCGCAGGCGAAAACCGCGCGGGTCGTCGGAAATCACATTTTTAATGGTGCATTTTACGGGAGGTCAGTTAATCACATATTGTCTGAGAGCAAGTTGATCTCGGACAAAAGGCGAAAAAATAAGTATATAAATCATAACTCCCAATTACGGATACGCGTGAACAGAGCGATACTTTTCGTCTCGGTAAACCACAGCTGGCAAAAAGCTGCATCTGCGTCTGGGAATATTCAAATATAATTGCACTTCCAATTCTCTTCGCTTCAAACCGAGACGAATTTTTAAAAAAGAGCTTCAATAATTTTTACGAGTTTGCAGCCTTAAATATAATTTTTTAATTAAGAATAAATTTTACAATTTCATTGCTCCTTAATAATTAAACAAAGCCCCTCCGAACTCAAAGTCTTTCGAATACATTTTTCTTAAAATGTTACAGTTCGTGATTTTTATCATGAGATTTAAGTCGCCGAAACAGAATTAAAAAAAAAAATGTTCATAACGAGAATTCGCGAATTTCAGAATAATGATACAAAAGTTGCGAAAATTCTATTTTCAATTGTCTTTGAAATATTTGTTATATAAAAAATAATTGCGTATTTTTATTGGCCACGAAAAATTATTGGAAGTTACTCCAATCGAATATACCGATTTTTCTGTTAGACTCAACAAGTTTACCTATTCTAATGCGCGGTGAAATAAAACTCTGCAAGAGAGATGATTGAATACACGTCTATTCTCTTCAAAATCGATCAAACTGGGAAGGAGACTGATCGTCTTTATTTTTTGTTGATACAATTCTTTTTTGTTTTATGCGATATCTTCACCCTGAAGTTGACGCATTGATCTAAACGTCAATTTTTGATGTATTCAAATATCGATCAACTCGATTGCTCTATGAGATTGATGTTAACCCAAAGTGAATTTTAACGCAGAGAAAGCGAATAACAATTTTTTCCGTAAAGGGAAGGCCCGGATTTTGGGTCAGAACTGTAAACAGTGTGTGTATACATGTTTTATTTTTCAATGAAGAAAAAGTCGAGCTCCTCATTCTCTGTTCTCGGAGGAAACCCGGATTTTTAGTCGTTTACATCTTTTTCTAAAATATTCTAAGACTCGATGTTCAAAAACTGCAGCTGCTTTGCTCCCAGACTGCATTTCGATTTCAACAATCCTACAAAAAAGAGCGCAAAGACAAAAACACGACCGGTTTAAGCGTAAAACGCTCCTACCTCACAAAAAGCCACTCGATTCTCGCTAAATTAGACTGTAGAGCGGAGGGTGTGTCGAAAATGTACTTTTACGTTTATTTCTCTCCTCTCACCACTCTAAACCTTAGTGTCGAACCTCGAAAATGCCCTCGTTCAAGGCGAGCCTCGTAACTCGATTCTTAGAGGTCGCTCAAAGAGGTTTTATAATTCTCATGTTTAATAAATGAAAAAAGAAGAAAAAAAAAAATTGTGCAATAAT
Source organism: Clistopyga incitator (assembly GCA_947507545.1). Lineage (NCBI taxonomy): Eukaryota > Metazoa > Arthropoda > Insecta > Hymenoptera > Ichneumonidae > Clistopyga > Clistopyga incitator. Next base: position 4,732,194 of record OX382182.1, on the reverse strand, counting down.
TATAACTCAGCTTAAAATAAAAATGTAAAAGTCTCGTAATTTCCATTTTTTATTATGCACTAAGCTGGAGTCAAGTCAGTATCTCGATTGCATGATTAACCGGTTTTCAACTTAACAGCATTAGATTCATTCAATAAGACGTCAAAAAGCTGGTTTCCTCATTAAGAAAGCTTCGTTAACAGTAAAACATAATGAGGAAGCAATGTGCAAAACGGTACATTGCAACCATGTTTTGAAATAAATAAATAAAAAATTACGTTTTAGTAGAATTGTTGGTCGTCGAGAAGGAGGAAATAAAATTTTAAAAAACCGATTTCTAAAATTCGAAGGCTTCGATCGATCTTCGTCAAGTTCGACATATAAAATCACCGAATCGTATTTGCCCGGCTTTTCCGATGTGCCGAAATTCAGTCCAAAATTAGTTGAGTTTCCATAAGAAGTTTCAAGCCGATAACAAAAATTTCGTTCGAGTGAAACGTTCACCATCGTTTTTTACGATTTCAAAGCTGTCATAAAAGCAGAATGCATCAGACAATTTTTATCAAATCAATACCAAGTAAAGATTGATCGGTACTCTGTGTGGCATTAAAATTTAAGCTGATTCGCTCGAGTATTTCACGGGTTATGGTCGAATGAATTTAATTAAATTGAAAATATTTTTTGAACCTCTTCTCTCGATTTTTGATGCGCCATTTTGAGTGTTGGCATGAAAATAGCTACTAATTTTTTTCATAACAAAATAAACAACCTTCGCAACCAAAAAACGAAAGGTTTACGCTTGAAAATGCTACTATCTTACACACGCAATTTTTCTCTAAAATTGCATATAGAGATAAAAGATTTCTTTGCATGAGATATCGGTTTTAAAAAATCGGTAAGTGCGGTCGGCTGGAATTAAAACGAGGACCATTGGGGCTCACCCACGTCGCGAGGTTAACTTGTTAGCCATTAAAGTGGCATTGTTGGTGACACAATGTATCTGGAAGTACAATCGTGCAGATCGCGAGCCATTTAACGTGGCGTTGCGGGGACTAACGGGCATTTTGGCCTCGACTTGTCACGTTAGGCAAATGCGTTTGAGGAAGGAAGCGAAATCCTTGCCAGGAAATAGAGCAGTCCAACGTCCCCAACGGCCACTCGCGAGAATCTTTTGCCAGTATTTCACAGGCCCGCGATTCTGATCGGAATACCTAATTGGGCCTGACCGGTAAGAGGGCAGCAGTACGCACACGCGCAACAAACAGCCAGATTTAAGCGATAGTCGTCGGCAGAGAGAGGCCCACCACAAATGGAACGAAACACCGAGACGAAATACAGCGCACGCATTTGACTTTACTTTGATTATATCTGCCGGCCGTTCACGGCGTTGCGCCCCTCGAGAACTTCACTGCTATCAAACAGTTGTACCGACCGTGAGAAGCATTATTTTCCGCACGATTTATTTTCCAACCAGCAACATTTAACTAGACGGATCGCTTCGATTCCGCACGGGATTTTAGAATGTTGATTGAATTTTATAATATCCTTCTCTCAACTGGTATACATATAGTTTTTTATTAACCGGATATTGTTGATTGCACAGTGGCTAACATTTCTGACACTCTTAAGCGCCCCCAAAAATTACAGCCTTTCAACACGGAGCTGACGATAAAATGATTTTATTTTTTGTTTTTTCAAAATCAATGCCATCTCAATGTCTTTTGTCCCTCTGAAAATTTTCCGCTGATTAGAAATATGGAATAATCTTTGAGAAATCTAGATTCGTCATGATGAAAACATTTTCTTTAGCCGACCTGTTTTGGATATATTTGTAATGAAAAATAAAAATGAAACAGTATTTTTCGACAAATTGAATAGCATATTCGTGTCCAGTGAGTCGATTAGCATCGGTATAGGATTTTGAAGATTGAGAATTTTTTGTGAGCTTGACAAAATCGTAATGCTTCACTCAGATCGTTACAATTTAGAGTAATAAGAGTAGCAACTCCGTCTTCAGTTTGTTATTATTCTAATTAACCGAGAGGTAAAACGTTGAGGTAACGCGTTGGGTTTTTAATTTTTTTAAATAGATTTTTTAAGTTGGAGTAACGAAAATCGAAAAATCCTCCATACCCCTTTCCATTTTTTTACCATTTTTCAAAACGGTCTCACGGATTTGAAAATTGATTCATAAGCTCAATATGGAAAGCATTCTCTTCGTTCCGGTCAGATTATTCGAAAGAAAATAGTAAATTGACAAAATCCTTTCGATTTTTGCTGCTCTCAATTTGAAAATTGATTCATAAGCTCAATGTGGAAAGCATTCTCTTCGTTGCGGTCAGATTACTCGAAAGAAAATAGTAAATTGACAAAATCCTTTCGATTTTCGCTGCTCTAAATTTGAAAATCTGTAAAAAAAAAACATAAAACCTCAATGAATTCTAACCCACCGTGCAGAATTGCGAAGTTCGGTTAATTAACAAGAAAACTAGTGAAACCACAATCACTACTTCATTATTTGTCAGACCCATTTCAGTTACACATTGTATTCTTAGCCAATATATAAGGATAATTTATATTTTTGAAATTTATCGTCCAGACACTATACCAATGTATTTATACCCGTTGAACACCTATTTTCTATCAATATTATGGAGAAATAAAAATTTGATCAATAACTCAAACAAATCCAGAGTTACCGCCACAGATTGAATGCTTCAGGGCTTCAATATGAAACTTCTTTAACACTCTTGTTCGCAATAACAAGATACCTTCGCGGTGTTAATGGGTCGCGTGCATGGTTAATCTAATCACAGTATCCGTGAGAGTTGAGAACGTGAGAACTCTAGTGATAGTTGAGGAGTACATGTAAGAACTCTTTCAGCAAACAGATACGTAGTACGTACCTATTATAGTTGCCACTACTGTTGCTGTTCATAATCCCTGTTCCGATACTACCTCCTGTTACAATTGATAGATTCGCTGTACCAGAGCAACCCGGATATCACGAACTGTACCATAAAACGTTCAGCGAGTTCTCGAGATCGTTATTTCGACGTCATACAAAGTGCGGCCCTAGAAATCGAGTGTACACTAAAAAATTTCTTCATGAAAATCAATGCATTAAAAAGGAAGTTTGTTTTTAGCTACACCGTATATTAAATTAAAAATACAAATAAAATTAGCGATATTAAAAAAATGATAAAACTCGTGCTTATCATATATATATATTTTAATTTTACAAGATACGTTTATATTAAATTGAATTTACTGCATTGTATCTAGGAAAAAAACTTCCCATAAAATGTATTAATCTTTCAAGTATTTTTAACAATGTATATATATATATAATAGGTTCACAAATCGTGCATCGATCTATTCGATCTCATCGATCGAATTGGAGAATTTGGATATGAGTAACGAGATCGGTATGCACCCCGGAATTCAATTGTCACTGTGATTTATACATCCATTTGAGCTATTGTTCTCGCACGAGCGAATCAATAGCTTTTGAGATTCAAGGCTATAGATCCAGATCTTGAAGATATAATCACAGAGATGCCATCGTCATTCATAGACCCACGGAACTCTGTTTCGTTTTGCGAATATCGAGAGGATTGAACGTTTCAAGGCAACAATAGCCTGTGCTGATTTTTGTAAATAATTCCTGCAACTTTTTGTTTGTTTTCATTAGCGAGAAAACTACAGGACATAGTAAAACATTGAATATTGGAATTTCAAATTGGCTTGGTTTTCTATAATTTCTCAAACAATGTTTATTTTTTCAGCTAGAAATTTTTTTTTTGCGTTAATCTTAATTTGGTTAGTTAGATATATATATATAGTAATAATTCATCAATTTTTAGCAATTTGTCATTCAGGCCAATAATTAAATCCAGTTTTTTTTTATGTGTACAAAGAGTAATAAAAATAAAAAAGTTGCTGTGGGTAATTGTTTAATATATTTCGATCATTATTTTTTAATGACTATAGAAATCTCCAGTAAATTGAAAGTATTTGGGACGAGTTTCTCCACAATTCTGGGCATATTATGTGCGAAATCGCGATAGTTCTGCAACACTACAGTGTGCAAGAAAAAGCAAACGCAGGGGAATGCATACGTGCAATTTGGCTATGGGCTTCTTGAGCTTCTGCTACATTACTGTTAACGCTCTTGGCAACATCGCGATACTTCTATTATCCGTAGTATACAAGTTGCATACAGAACTCTAACAGAAGGCTGACGATGTCTGTGACCCCACTATTTCCAACATTGACATGTTAATTCTCTCGCGTCCGCACGACGTTCCTTTTGCCGATTATTCCCCTTCGCTGTTTGGCTTTCTGGCTAAACGTGCCTCGGCACCGCGACATCACAAAGCTCGATTGGTTTCACTTTACCTTACCATTGTCACTTATTCATCTCAATTCAGTAACATCGTAAAAGGAAAAGTTACGAGCGTTTGCTTCATACAAGAAAGATAAAAAAAAAACAAAAATAACAAAGATCCATTTCCGAAATAAACGTTCTTCTTACAAAACTAAAATTTCGGAAATTTCCTTTTCAAAATTACGTCATTCGTTTTTTAATTAGAGATTTCTTATAGTTGAAACGAAATATTCATCGCATGTATTTTTAAAAAGTGGCAATTGTGGATTGAGTGTCCACCGATGAAAATAAATATGTCATAATTGAGATGATGTATAAAATGAGTCTTAAATCACTTTCACTAAATCACAACAATTTGTGAGAATTTCATTCGATTGCGTTGTGTACGTTTTATTTTTTAAAATGCATGTCAAGATGCCAGCTTTTATCATCTCAAGCGTACGCACGGAAGTCTTTTAAGTGCGGTTCGATTTTCAAACTCATCACTGTCTCCAGCACAAAACGGCACTTATGCGTTTCACTAGTTACATGATTTCTTTGCCAGATTTCTCGGTACGAGATGTTCCTTCGAAAGACTGAAGATGTCTTGAGGGAAAAATTGTCAGAAAACAACAGTTTTGTGTATACATTTTTTTTCTGAGATACTAAAAAATGCGACTAATAGTCCAATTATTGAGGAGCAGAATAAACAATTTTTCAGTCAATGTCAGAGTCTTTTTCAATTGTGCAAAGAAATTAAACGAACCTATAGAAAAATTATAGTTTATAGGTTCGGTTCATGTTCTTCACAGCTGCAGTTTTTACCGGCTTAAGGTTATTTACAAACTGATTTAAAAATTGTTAATATAGTTCTCGTGTTTCAGAGTAACGCTTTTAAAAAAATGGGTACATTTTATCTACTGGTAATTTTCATAAATTCAGGAGCATAATAAATTTGATATTAAGCTATGAAGAAAATTTAAAGTACGCTTATAATAATTATCATACGAAAATAAATGATTAATCTTTGAAAATTAATAAATAAAAAAACATCCCTATTTCAAGGTTGATTTTTATGAGTCGCGAATGATTAATATGCAGAAACAAGTGACACTTGTTTATCTAAAAATTGCAGTCAGCAGTTTGCTAAAATTGAAAAGATAATGTTTCCACGTGCTTATGTTAGATTTCGTCATGAATTCGTATCTCCATTCCAAGTAATAATGCGGCTCTTGTCGTGTGAGCCAAAGTCACCAGCGATAGTTCGAATGGCATTGCATTACGGAGACAACAGAGTTTTACGTATGTAAACCCGCATAATTCGTACGATCGACACCCTGTGTAGCTTTCGTTATTACGTTATACACCGACTAAGTCGTCACGTATATTCGATAAGTAGAATCTCGTTGCGATGTCGACGTTCGGGATTGCACGTTCGAATTGTAGGTTTAGCTCCGAGATATACGCGACACGATCCCGCACCTGGCCTGCCAATTCCTCGGGATTATCAGAAGAAATCGATCGTTCTGAGAACTCCATAAAATCACTTGTCAATATTTTCCCAAAAGTAACACATTATCGCCAATATTTTTGCCCAACTTTACCCTAATCCTTAATCTAAATTCCTTATTCTATAATCTAAATTCCATACTACCGAAAATTATTTCACAATTTCTATCTTCCACTATTCTTACAAAAATTCCCAAAATAGAGAACAATAGAAGAAGAAAAATGTTACGCTACCAAAAAATATCCAGATGCTTTAGCCAAAGTACGAAAAAAAAAAAAAATTCTCCCTCGAAGGAAAGCACAAATATTTGTGCATAAAACCTCGTCCAGCCAAAAAAGTGAGATAGATTTTGGCTTGAGCTTTTCCGAATCATTTGTTAACCGATAACGCTGTCTTTAAAAAAGCAGGCCCTCGTTACTTGAATAGCCAGAGTGTCTTTTAGTCTCGTCCCTTTAATGAGAGTGAGGCAAAAGGGACACTCGATAGAGTCGACGAAAGTTAAGACTGAAGGAACGGAAGTAAAGTGGAAATAATTCTCTACTGATTCGCCGAGTATCTCGTTGGCCGTTTCCATCGTCCTTGCATCGCCAGGCTAGAGAGCTCGGAGCGTGTCCGGTACGCAAAGAGTCTGGCTGATAGTGTGGGTCCGAGGGAGAAGAAAGATAGGACGGTCCGGGTCCGATGGACCCGAGGAACGAGGGGTAAGCGAGCAAACCTCTGGCTCTGCTGCTGCGGCGCAGGTAAAACAGGCGGCGAGGCAGGATCACCTGCGCCGGCTTCTCTCGGAGTGGGAGATGCGAAGGTATATAAAACCGATCTTAGTCACTGTAAAAGCCAGTCCAAAGGCCAGATGCGGCGGCTCTAGTCGCGTGTGTGCGAGAGAGACGATCTCTAAACGGCGTGCGGTCCTCACCAGTGATTCTGTGCACGATTTTCCAATAAAATATCTCATCATATTTTCTTCAGCTTACCTGAAACAAAAAGGAGAAAGGACAAAATTAGACTTGGCACTTAACAGTCTCGATATCAATTTATTTAAAAATACGATACGAGAGGTGATGACGAGGAAGCCCTCGAGAAATACAGGGTCATTCATCGTTCGTGCATCAGACTAAAATTGAGTGGATGTGTTGATGATTATTTAATTTTTGGTTTGTCTATGATCTGGAGAAAATAAAAATCGTCAAGTTTACAAAAGGATAGTCAAAGCACAGAGCACCGACGAGATTTTGGAGGGAAGAACCGATTGAAGAAACGAGGCTCAGAATTTTTCGTCGCGGAAATTTGCAGCTAGTTTGCGGCAATTATCCGTTAGCTGATAAATTGGAGCGGAATTTTAATTAAGGAGAAAAAGTCGAGGAAAATCAAGTAGATACTTGTTGTCGTCACTATCAACGGACTTAATATGAGGAGTAATCAGATGTCTGGGATTCGAATCAACGTCGAGGATGTTTCAAGTGGCAAGCGTGAGGATTTCGATCTTGATGTAAGTTTTATGAGATGCGTGATTATTATGGGAGTATTTAAAAGATGGAGAAATGCGAAACCTGTCCAGGGGCAATCAAGTTATTGAACCTTTCGTTATACTCGTTTTGCGGAGGCCTAGGTTGATGAAACCATTAATCGACCAATAAAATACTCAAAGGTCGATTCTGCAGACAATTTTTTTATTTTACTCAATACTGTTAGTCCCAACTTTTCAACCTAAACTTAAATCCTTAAACAATAAATTAAAACATGTCCATAAATATAATACGAATGATCTATTTAATTTACATAATATTCGTGGCAATTTCAAAATAATTATAATTCATAAGAATTTCACGAAAACTGCGTTGTCTCAAATTTCGTCTTCGTCCAATCAATAATTCTTATTAAATACATAAATTATTAATTACTCGTTATGCTCGTTTGCGGAGGCCTAGGTTGATGAAACCATTAATCGACAAATAAAATACTCAAAGGTCGATTCTACAGACAATTTTTTTATTTTACTCAATACTCTTAGTCCCAACTTTTCAACCTAAACTTAAATCCTTAAACAAAAAAATTAAAACATGTCCATAAATATAATACGAATGATCTATTTAATTTACATAATATTCGTGGCGATTTCAAAATAATTATAATTCATAAGAATTTCACGAAAACTGCGTTGTCTCAAATTACGTCTTCGTCCAATCAATAATTCTTATTAAATACACAAATCATTAATTGCTCAATAATTTATGTATTTATTAATGAAAGCACAAGAGAATATCGTCAGTTACAGATTAAAATGTCGGCGATATAAATAATAATTTGATTAATACATATTCTCAACTTATTTAAATTCACTTTCACATATGAAGTTTTGTCGGGGCATTTATCGCCTCTAAGTGTCGCAGGACAAAAGATGGAAAGTATTGAAAGGATTTATTAATGGCCTGGCGAAGCATCATTTATTTTTTCACGAACGACAAAAGTGTCGATACAAAAAAGGATGGAGGAGCGGAACTTTTGACTTTCTACAAATCGCTTCCGGAGTTAATCGCTCGTCCTTTCGATCAAGAGATCGAGTCTCGACATCGCTGATTCTGCGGTGACTGGGAGGAACGTGCCCGACTGTTGTGTAGTCGTTCAATCGGCTCCGAACGTTGGGAGAATTACCTCCAGTCGCGAAACTACCGAGTTGTGTGTTCTCTTCCCGAGGTTTATTCGGAGACTTTCACGCGAACGCAGAGCCAAAGTACCTATAGCCATGCCGGCGAACCGAGACTCGAACGAGCCAAGAGCGCACGCGGCGGACTCACACGTAATCGCACAACCGCGCGCGAGTCCCTCTCGCGCCTCCGTTTCGATACATGCATAACGCGATATTATTGCATTATGCCATTGCGTGAAAGAAAATCCGCACAAAGACCAAGAGAAAAAAAAAACGCACACAATATCTATAGCTCAAGTGACTTGTAGCGACAAACATGCAATACGAGTATAGAGAGAAATAAAAATTGCATTTTGGTCAAGGCTATTCAAAAATCTTCATATTTATCACAATATAAATTTTATGAAAAATTTCATTTTCAATTCAGACTTCCGAATTAATTATATCAAATTAATTATTCAAGCAGTAAGTAACGATACAAATAATAATAATATTATTTGCTATATGGAAAATTGAATAGTAGTCAAATATTCAAAACGTATCATCTTTTCTCAATATATTCTAATAAAAATTAAAATTCAGTCAATGATTAATTAATAATCAGCAATTTGACAATAACAATTGAGTAAATTGACCCTTTTTTTTTTAATCGCAAGAATACATGTGACAATGTTGATTAAAATCGATAAAATTTGAGACAGTACATCAGTTGAATTTAAAAAATCGATTTCTTTTTTAATGAGCTTGTAGTCAATCATTTTTCTGGCTGCAATTGACACGATGTCTTCATGAGAAGATGTTAAAATATGACGTAATTGTTCTGCGAAATTCATAATTTGACGATGCGCTGCATTTTTTTATGGCAGTCCAAAATACGAAGAGAAAGAAGATTAGTAGGAGATTTCTCATACGTCATTGCAGAACATAAAAATGCTACTATTCAAAAAAACGACACCTACACCTCTTCAAAAATGTGAACGGAATTGATGCCTCCTTGTTTAGGATATTTTTAGCAGGATCGTGACTGCAGCGGATGTGCATTCTTTCGGCATTATGAATAGTGGCACCAAAACAGATTCTTTCTTGTAAGTTCGAAACGTAACTCCAAGACGATAAAAAGAATTTTTTTAAATTCCTAGGCATAAAATTGTCTCTTTTAATTTAAATAAATTCGATAGGCGCCTACCCCCAGAACACGTCTCATAGCTGTTTACCAATGCTACTTTCGTCTTTCAGTTGGTTAAATGGTTCAACAATTTTTTTCAAAACTGTAAAGCACCAATTTTTTTACTCGCATTTTATTATTATTCATTATTGATAAGAAGATGATATTTTCTGGTAATTCATTTATTTCCTTCAAGTAAAATTGAATCAATACATGTTTTCATGCCTAAATATTTACAGTAGCCTAAAAATGACCCAAATCCTCAAACAATTATTATGAAAAATAAAAATAATTATGGTAAAGTAATGCAATGCTAAAAAATAAATAAAAGTAAGCGTAGTATTCATTCTGAGAATGCTACAGCTGGTGGAGCAACAAATAATCTTCGTACACGATACGAGCACTTGTAATATCTATAATAATGTTTCAAAACCTGAGCTAGTTGGTCGAGCGATATACCGAATAATGAGATGATCACGAAGTTGCTCTTGCGACATATTAGCGTTTACTTAACAATTCTACAACTGGAATGCTGCTGCTTCCATTTCGTTGTTCCTTTTACAATTGCATGTATGTATTACACCAGAGAAAACGATCATTGGCGTTAAGACCAGGGGCCAAAATATCTCTCGGGAAGAGACGCAGGAAACTTTCACGAAACGCCAACGCGTTAATCTGGTCTCGCCTTTGAAACACAGACCGACAGACAGAGACACTGGACGTTTGACGAGCGTAAGAGACCTGAAATTCCGGTTCATATATTGTATTTTCTGCAAGTATTATAGGCGGCCGCCGCACTATTGTCAGTCGAACGAACTTTAGAGGCCAAACGTCGTTCACGCGCGAGATAATAATAGTTGAACAGGCGCGGCAGTGTTTAGGCTTCGGCCGGAGAGAAAGGTCTGCTCGCACCTACACGCACAAGCAAAAAAATCCTTATACAAATTTACCAATTGCCTATTTTTCAAATTATTTCCATTTTCGCCAACTTCACGTTCACTTACAAACAAATTATAATATTAGCAACTTCAAAGTGACAACTATTAATTTTTAGTTTGTAAAACTATTTTTTTAAACAGTTGTCACAACTATGAAATATTTTTATAAATGAATCGGTAGCATGAATTTACTATTACGATTTCTCTAAGTGTCTTTATTATTTTTATCATTCGTGTTATCTGAGTATTTTTGTTTGCGATATCCATTTTGTTTTATTCCAAAATAAAAGCCTATGAGTTGAAACAATGTACCCAATTAATTGTTAACTTCAATCTTCTTTACTCATCGATTAATCATATTTGTATTATGTTTGTTAAATATTCTTAATCAATTCGAAGCTATAACCAAAGAACAATGTAGAAAGCTCAAAACAAGCATTTAGCTGATTTGCATGAATAAATAAATAAAAATTTTTGATTTCACCACAATTATCATTTTAGTTGAGAGAAGATATTGCATTTTTTTGAGGATGAATAAGTTGACATCCTCTACATTTTTCATAAACTTCAAGTTAATTTCATTTAGTAAAATAAACCATCAGATTCATGTATTTTTTACAGTGTAACAGAAAGTAATGTTAGATTTGAAAAATGGTCATTAAATGAAACTCCATCAGACGTTTGCCATTAAATTTCTTGAATATTAATGAATATTCCGCTCGCAGCAAACAAGCCGCTCGCTACATTAACGAAACTATTTCGCTGTGCGCGAAAAGTGGAAAATGCAATTATTTCAAACGACACACAAGCGTCACAGCCATAATCGTTGGTGTCGGAAAAATGCCGACACCCCACATAGGTTATTACGAAAAAAAATGTTAATTACATTTTCTGGCAACGCGAACGAGTCACCAGCTTCACAAAACTCGGTAGTTTAAATCCTTTACGAGCAAAAATCCCGTCTCGCATAAATAAAAACGTAATATGACCAACCATACGATATCTCACACCGGATTCGAGATAACCCATCTAATGAAAGAGACTCAGTGGCTTCTGGCGACAATTAACTTAAAAAAAAAAAAAATGCTACAAAATTTCCCCTCCTCTAATTATGACTCAGCAAAATTGATTCCACACATTGGGAATGTCGTGCTGTAGTCATTAAGATGGTTGTTTGGTGCAACTCCCTCGTCGTTGATCGTTTATCGTCGCACGAGTTTATTCCACATTCTGAAACGAAATAAAATGAGATGTCGTTCATTCAAGGCTTATTATCTGAGAATACAAACACATATCGGTATATATGTATGTATATATACACATATAAGGTTTGCATCTGACTGTACGCATAAATATATATATATATACATACGGTTCACATTTAACTTTGCCGAACGGCATTCCTTATTGATGGAAAAATGCGCTCCCGTCGTGTGCGACCTGTGTTAATCGAGATTCCATGGAGGATAAATTCTTCTCTCGCATCTTGGCGTGTCCCGCGTCTTTTGACTCAACTGAGAGGCGTGTGAGGCTCCGCGATGTGCAGGCCGTTGACCTTTTCCTCGAATAGAACCAAGATCTTTAGCCTCTGCAATAAAAGCTCTTTGCTCACCGTTATGACGGTTTGTCATGGTGGCGTTAGCCATCGACCAGCTGCCGCACCTAAACTGCTATCCATATTCGTCTATCATCAACGTTCATGAGCTTTATTCCGTTTGGATCATGGATTTTGAAGTTTACCTCGAAATAAATGGATAGAAAAGAATTTTGCATTCGCCGAATATAAAAACGTTCGTTATGTAAAAAGACAAAAGAATTTGTAGTATTTTTACATATTTTTATATGCTGTTAAAAGTATTGACTCTGCACATCTAAATTGCGTTTAAAGGGCATTCTTTTACAGAGACTTGCATATTAAATTCTATATGCAAATGCCATTTAATATTATAGTACGTTCTACTAAGTGCTATGGAAATTAGGTAATTTAATATAAATATTTATAATGTCACTGCGTTCCTCTATTGAATTTGATGTACATCAGCTGCTGACGAAATCCCGATAATGTGAATATGCAACATATTTTAGCAATGTATGTTCAATCAATAAAGTGTGATAAAAAGTTTATAAAATCATGCATAAAAAGGATGAAAAATATTTGGTGAAATTATACCATAAAATGTTAACACATCACTTTTGTAAATTTTGGGTGAAACTGAAAGGCTGTGTGTCAGAAAGCACACGAAGAAAACGATTTTGCTAGGTCAGCGAATCGTCTGTTAAAATAGTTGCGTTATTTGATAGTCTGAAAAAATTGTTAGCTTAAAAAACGTTTTGGCTAAGCCAACAATTTGTATTATTAAACCAGCAAATAATCCAATGCTATCACTATTTCACCAAAAGATTTGCTGAAAATCGTTTTCTCCGTGCATGACGATCAAATTTAGCTTCCTTGAAGCAAAACGACATCATTTTCAAACGGTGTATGGACTGAGTCGGAATGCCCCATATATTCGCAAACCTTGATTCAATAGGCCTTATTTCTCGATACATTTATCCGAGGATAAACCCTCAACAACTTTTTGCTCTCTGTCGTTTACTTTGCACCAATTTCGCCGGCCGATTCCTCAGTCAAACGTTTTTCCCCATTATCTTTTTCTTGTCCGTCAATAAGCAGCAACCGAACGTTGCACAGAGGAATAGCAGTAGCTCAACGGCAAGCTGGATTGTAAATCACTGAGTTATCGCCTCGTTAATGCTGTTCCTCGTAGATGGTCGACGTTACAGGGAGTGAGCGAAATCATCGGAGAACTGGGCGGAAGAGAATTTCTCGACGTTTATTTTCTCCCGTCAATAGCCACAGCGATAAAGGATAACGTACGAGAGAATTATCGGAAGTTACATTGCGGTAAGACCTTTGCTACCAGTTTCCAGAACGTATTCCATTCATTTCATCCATATAAGCACACCTGTACATATTTCCATGCTGCGCACGTCGAATAATATATTTCCAACAATTTTACGAACGACAGAAGGCGTAAATGCAATTGGTAACGTTGCCAATAAATATTTGCGTTTCTCCTGCCCAATATGAAGCATATGGAAACGATCGACATGCGAATTAAAACGAAACGAGATTAATAAAAAAAAAATTGCCACGCAGAACGTTCGGTGATTCCCGCCGATCGTGTTATCCTCCGATTTTCTTTATGGGATTCTGGACGTCGCAAAACGTAATAATTTTTCATCAAATATTCCAGTGAAATTGGATTGGAGATCCTTTGAATTTTACTTGCGTGCTTTAAACACTGTGACAAGGAATAATAGGACGTACATCATAAAGTAACGAGGCTTTAAAAACGCAACGTTATTTTATACGACACGTTTATAGGTGTTTGCTGACTGAAACGTGATGAAAGAAAATCGCCAAAAGGATTTATCTTAATGATCCGAATGCTTCTTTTTTAATTCTCGAGCCTTTTAGTCATCAAACCGACACTGGTGGCTGTACGGTCAGTGCACGTTCGCGCAAACAAAAAGTATTTTCAAAGTATTAAAAATTAAAATATCTGGAGTATGGCGTATTGGAAGGTTCGATTCTCGGTTAATACTCTGGTCGAAGGTATTAACAAAAGGCTTTAAAAACGCAACGTTATTTTATACGATACGTTTATAGGTGTTTGCTGACTGAAACGTGATGAAAGAAAATCGCCAAAAGGATTTATCTTAATGATCCGAATGCTTCTTTTTTAATTCTCGAGCCTTTTAGTCATCAAACCGACACTGGTGGCTGTACGGTCAGTGCACGTTCGCGCAAACAAAAAGTATTTTCAAAGTATTAAAAATTAAAATATCTGGAGTATGGCGTATTGGAAGGTTCGATTCTCGGTTAATACTCTGGTCGAAGGTATTAACAAAAGGCTTTAAAAACGCAACGTTATTTTATACGACACGTTTATAGGTGTTTGCTGACTGAAACGTGATGAAAGAAAATCGCCAAAAGGATTTATCTCAATGATCCGAATGCTTATTTTTTAATTCTCGAGCCTTTTAGTCATCAAACCAACACTGGTGGCTGTACGGTCAGTGCACGTTCGCGCAAACAAAAAGTATTAAAAATTAAAATATCTGGAGTATGGCGTATTGGACGGTTCGATTCTCGGTTAATACTCTGGTCGAAGATATTCAAAAAGTATCGAATAAAATATTAAACAAAACCTTTTCCGTATCGAGTTTTAAAAAAGTATCAAACTTTTTTTCATACTTAAAACTTGAAAACTCAATTTAATACTTTTTTAAAACCTAATACACGAACCAGAGTATTTACGGCGTATCGAACCATCCAATAAGCCATATTCCAGATACTTGATTTTTTTTAACTTGTTTAATGCTGACTTTTTTCCCGGGCGGCTTTGACGATCCCACGACTTAAGCAGCATATTTTGCGGCCGTTACTTGGATGGGTGACCGCATAGCCGTGCATCCGCTGGCGGATCAACCAATAAGCGGGAATTAATTTTTTTCTGAGGCCTCCGTGTACATACGTAAGTAAGTAACTTTCGTGTGTACGCCGGAAGTCAGAAGAATATACTGCCGTCTGTACGGGTACGAGTTTCCTCGTATCCATGGCAAAGTCGGTCCAGTGTACCTAAGTCGCCTGCAGACTTATCGAAAGTTCGGTTAGCTTGGCGAAGTACGGATAGGGGTGAAGGGAAAAACGCAGAAAACCCAACAGGGTAGACGATGGAAAATCGAACTTTTTAGTTTCATTCAACTATATATGCATCGATGCTAAGAAATTTGTTCATTCGTTTTAATATAAAGTCTTCAAAATGAACGGACCTAATGGGTCCAAATGAAAGAACGTTTTTTTCGGATTTCATGTTAAATTTTAGAAGTGCTAGAACGTTTTGTAAATTTGGCAATAATCCAAATACTGTTTCCGTAAAATTGACCGAATTTTTTTTCAATTTTTTTTTGCTGTTTTTATTCAATTTGAAGGAAACGTATATTTTATCAAAAAACGGGTGTAAAAATGGCGTCAGAAAAAATAAATGGAAGGAAGAAAAGTGCTACTTTGGAATTATTTAATTTTGAATACTGTAAAAGGAAAAACTGCGTATGTAATTCCGGAGTTTCCACGGCTTTACCAAAGTATTTCACGAGACATTGTAGGCCCACGTAATGACTTGGCTCTATAAACGCAACCTTATATTATATGCAATAAGTTTATAGGTTTGCCGCGTCGAAATAGTGCGAGAGAAAGGATAGACCAAGGCGGGACATTAGCTCGATGCTGTTGAGGTGTTCGAAGCTTGCTTCTGTCTGGAGAGCTCGAGATTTTGCTCGGCTCAGCTCATATTATTAAGTTGGTGAGCCGTTGTCGGTGGTGCTCGGATTTCACGCGTCTGACGTGTCTGACTTTTCTACGCTGGGCCTCGGAGTGATCAGATCCTTGGTCGTCCTTCGAAATCCGGACCTTCGCGTTTCTCGCTATAGCCGCGTTCCCGTTCGTAATTGCCTCGGACATTCTATGCGTCCGCATGGACTCTGTCTATTAGCTGGTGCTTCGAACCGCCCGAGATCAGCGATTCCGGCACGACCTCGAGCCAACAGATCTCAAGTCGATCGGCCGATTGGTTCCTCGATTATTATTCGATGAATGTCCGTCGTCCGTTGGGACCTTGAAAAAAATAAAAAAATCTCGTCAACAAAACGGCGACGAAATTCTTGGGCGCTGCAGTTGTAGCCCCTTTCGTTTTATGACCATTCGCTATGGTAACGAGGAGGTCGTTACCATTGTATGGATAAGTGGATTACCTCGAAATATAAAAGGCCATTGTTACTCCATTTCTTGTTCTCTATGTTTTCCTTCGGAATTACCTGTAAATTAGTCGAAGCCCGAGCCAAATTTCTATTTACCTTCAAACTGAACTTCCGGAAAAATCGTGTCAAGACATTGTCTGAAATTATAAAAAATATTGAAGCTGTTGCCATTTGATTTTTGGTTAATTGTTCAAAAAATTACCGTGTATTAAGTAGTTTAAATCAATGTAAAGTCTGATAAAGTAAAAAAATTAATAAAAAAGCATAATAATTAATAAAAATCGGTATACCTACGAGTTCTTCGCTGCGACGAAACATTTTTTGCTGTTGGAAATAAAAATTTTTTCGCAACAGCAAAAAATATGCTGTCAATCCGACAATGTCGCTCAGGACAGGTTGTCAAGAATCTTACCATAATTTATTGTCAAACCAGTGTCAAATTTGATTTAACCCAGGATCTCCTTCTCACACATTAATGTCCATGATATTTCTTCGGAATAACAAACTTTGCCTTGATGTGCTTGTAAAACCAAGCTATTCACAATCAATCATCACTAACATGCTGAGTTACATTTTATTGGCTTCCTCGCATCTCGACGTGGAGCTAATAAGCTCGGTAACCCACAATTAAATTTTTTTCACTGCAGTCGTTCAACTCCTGGCCATATCTCATATTCATCTCAGCGTAACACTTCTTTCAGAATGCCTTTTTAACTCTCAAAAATGAATTAATCTTATTAGCCTAAATGAGAATCGAAAAAAATGATTGCAACTATTTCTCTCGCCAAAATGTGTCCGAAAAGCTGCGTATGCACATCCAAAGTCTTTTTACTATTTGTATCGTAAATTCTTACATATTTACAATCAACAATCGAAGGTCCGAAATTATTAGAAAAATACATTTTATCCAATTCTTCAGCTACAGCATGAAAAAATACACTGCAAAATGCGGAGAAAGTGTTCAAGTAACAAAATGTCCCTACCGTTTCCATTATTTATTTATGTTTCTTGAAAAAAAAACTTAACATGTGCACTCAATGTTCAAGGATTTTTGGATTTTGTTGATATTTGTTAATGCATGTTAAGCCTTCGTCCTTGTAACTTTTCTATGCTATCGTTATCCAAAACGGTCGTTTAATGCTCTCTCTCGGGATAGCAAAGCATAAATTGACTTTGCGCGGTAAATAAAAGAACCTAAAGTAGGGCACTCTCGTTTTTCATCTAAAAAACATTTTAAACAATATAGTGGAGGGCCGCATCAAATACCACAAACTGGCAAGTGCACTGTATTCGAGGATCGTTGGATTTTGTTGATTTTTTTTGCATATTAAGTTCTTGTAACTTTTTTATGCTATCTTTATCCAAAATGGTCGTTTAATACTCTCTCTCTCTCGGAGTAGCAAAGCGTAAACTGCCATGGCCATCAGATTTTGTACAAAATGATTCCTCCAATGCTACGTAACTACTGTCCACTGAATTACATGAATTTTGTACGGAAGATCTGCAAGATCTTCCAAATGCTGGTGACCATTTTTTTTTTTTTTTTTTTTTTACTTTCGACGTAGGAAATCTTTATGAAGATCTCTCATACGTTGTCAAGCATTTAGATAGCAATGGCAATTCCTCTTCCGAGGATTTTAGTTGTACGTGCTGTATCATTGCGATCCTGATGCTGGAATCGCTGCAGAGCGGAGAACACTCGGAAGCGGAAAAATTCCAGTCAGGAATTCGATGAGTCTCGGGGTCCGGTCTGTTTCGCAAGCACGAGACTCACGTTAATGGTCACGGTTGACACCGGCCCCGAGCCATCGTGTGGCACGTTTCACTGTACCCGTCGAGCCTCCATTGAACCCACGTAACACACGTTGCTTATTTACCTCCGGGCATTTTTATCTCACGTCTTCCCGACTCTTCACCGGTCATAGTGTGAGTTATGCAAGTGTACGTCTGTAATCCACATAGAAATGGCGCCTTTCGGCCATCTATTGGATCTCGAAAAATTCGAGATTCTTTGCAGCAGATGAAAGAGCCCAAAAATGAAGCACTCTCTTTACTCTTTTTGCATCTGAAAATTTTACCGATTTCCTTTCCAATTTTTTATCGAAGAAAAAAAATTTTTCAAACGATGAATCTTCTCTTTTTATAATAGAAATAATTTGTATGTTGCGATATCCTTTGCGTCTGACAATTTTTCTGGCTTTTGTCACAAATTCATTTTGGAAAAACTTGTGAGAAAAATGTACCGAAATAGAAAATTCCTCAAATAGGAATAAAAAGAAGAAAAATTGAATGTAATTAATATTCGAAAGGTAGAATCTTTCTGCAAGCTTTTAAGTGCAATTAAAAAATTTCGTGGCATACAAAAGCGTTTTAGGGAACGAATTACCGGTGAGTGAAGGAAATGAGCTCGTTTTTTGCAATAAGATGAATTCCAATATCAAGAATGCCGGACATTCGGCATTTGTCCTCTGTGTTTACGTAATAAATATGCAAATATTTTGTTAAAACCGGTACTGGAAGACGAACGACCTAGAGAAGGTCTGTCGGGAGGCTCAAAACACTGTCCGGCGCCGAACAACCTCGTAATTCCGAGCGAACCCGCATTTCTGTGGAATCTGTCGAGTGACATTTTGCTTCGACTCGGCAACTACCGATGACGTGCAAAGCAGGCATTTCTACTGTAAAATCAACAACTATTCGATCAGAAAAAGAAGAAGATAAAATTAAACAACGTCACCAAAAATTCGTCCATGAATTTCCGCTCAATGGAATATTTTTGCAGTCGCTTTTCAAAGAATCGATACGTTTTTGGGCAATCTAGATGACTAATCAACTAGTTTCTACCTAAGCGATGATTGCCGTGACGTGATATTATGTTTTTTTTAACCCACTAAGACATTGTGTTCGATTCTTGGAACAATTCGCGTGAATAGCATTGATAATATTCGAATAATTCGGCACTTTGGGAATTTCTGTCAATATAACAAAATGCAACAAGGATAACTTGAATTCGAGAAAATCGAAAATCCCATTAATCAGCGGTACTGATCTTTATTTTTTGTAACTCATGCACATAATGTCGCACATTATGTGCCTGCAAAGCGTGCGTAAGATGGCGTATTATGCTGACATAGACGTAGATAATTTTACGTACGCCATCTGGTGCGTAAAGTTATCTAGAATTCGGAAGATAACTTTACGCACACATTAGCGTGCGTAAAACTATCTACAAGATGATTTGACGCAATGCTTCGCAGGCACGAAGATGTGCGACAGTACGTTGACATTCGTTACAAAAAATAGTATGTGACACTTGTGCGACGAAGCGGCCGGTCCGCAGAGGTTAGGAAGCAGTGTACTCGACTTGGCTTGTACGCGGCATTCTAACCTCCGCACGATAATGGCCGCTTTATCGTACTACTACCACAATGTATTATTTTGTAACTCATGCACATAAAGTCGCACATTATGTGCCTGCAAAGCGTGCGTAAGATGGCGTATTATGCCGACATAGACGTAGATAATTTTACGTACGCCATCTGGTGCGTAAAGTTATCTAGAATTCGGAAGATAACTTTACGCACACATTAGCGTGTGTAAAACTATCTACAAGATGATTTTACGCAATGCTTCGCAGGCACGAAGATGTGCGACAGTACATTGACATTCGTTACAAAAAATAGTATGTGACACTTGTACGACGAAGCGGCCGTCCCGCAGAGGTTAGGAAGCCGCGCACGAGCCAAGTCGAGTGCTACAACGACACGAGGCGAAGCCGAGTGTTGTTTGTAGCGCGAGAAGAGGCGAGTGCACCGCTTCCTAACCTCCGGGCGATAATGGCCGCTTTATCGTACTAGTATCACAATGTACTATTTCTTATAGACGCTGAAATAGCTGCAAACAAAAAATTAAATGGCAATAAAATAGTGAAACATAACTTTTTTTCAAAATTCCCGATTTTTTATTTAACGCTGAAATATGTTATTTGTCCGTAAAATACAAATTATGATGCAACCCGGATGGAATTTCGCTGTTTTCGGTATTTTTTCAATAATGTTTTTCGTTTAAAAAAATGTTTTTAATTTTAGATTCCTTAAGCATCTTATAATCCTTTTATATATATGTAGAACATTTTCATAATATAATAGCTGATCAATATCATGTCATATAAATATTATCGAATCTTCGACGATTGTACCGCGTATAATTTTGGAATGTAGGCAGATGACTTGACGGAATAATTCGCAAGGACGCGAAGGCCCTCCCAGGGTCTCTCGTTTATTTAGCTCGACACGTCATGAGTTGTAATACAGCAGAGATTCGAGCAGATTGATTTTTTTTTTTTTTCGAAATCCTTGTTAACTACGTCAATAATATCGAAAGGATTCTCAGTCACAAACACGAAACAAGGTCGCCAGAGCTAAATCACTTTAGAATCTTGAAAAAGATCCTTCACCCCACAATTATGTCGTAACTCACATTTATTATGATAATCAATATAATATCAACTTCATCGCACCTAGCATAAGTAATGTATTTACAAATGAAGGCTCGAAAAAACGCCTTAATTTGCCATTGATTTTCAATTGTATTAATTTATCTGGCTCGAGGAGAAAAAAAATGATAATATTTTTAGCAACAATCCAAGGTTAATTAATAATCGATCATGTATACGAAATTTTTATAATTGCGACAGCAAATTATTAGTGACAGTAAAAATTGAACTGATAAATGTTATAATTCTCGCGATAAAAATTAAGGGGTGTATCGATAAAATAAATTGTGCAGATCATGGAGGTGCCCCTGCCCCTTCATTTTTAATATCTGAGCCATCGAATGGTGATCAATTATTTCTTACTAATCAGAAACAATTTTTTTACCTGCCTACAATTTCTTTATCGGATTAAAAAAAATTGATGACACAACCGTATTAATTATTGTGATTTGATAGTAGCCAGGAGTACAATGATTATGTAAGTTTTGAATTTCATTATCTGCATGTATTTTCCATAACGGTGTAAAAACTCGAACTCTTACTCAAGACGACATTCCAGGCGACGTGACCTTAATCATCACCGCTCAATTATCTACTGGTATTACCCGGAAGCGATCGTGATTGTTACAAATTGCGACTAGTTAATTAAAAATTATGTTCATTACATTGCATTTATCCCGATTGTCAATCGGCAAATCAGACCTGTTGTACTCTCCATTCCTCCATATATCACATTATTCCTCTGATCATGTGAATATGTAGGAATCGATTTTTAAATTACATTAGCCGTTATTTGCCAAGCACGAGGTGAATCATAATTGCCATGATTGATCTTGGTCATGCATCCTGCGGAATAATCTTCGACAGCATTGATAAACCGGATACAATTTCTTCTCGACTATTGCATAACCGTTCATGTGATTATTTTCGTTTTCCTCTTCATTCAGGGAGCTTCCTATTTCTTACGGATTCCTTCCTTTTGATAACAAAATAAAATTGATTTTCATCTGAAAAACGAATACCCGAAATGAATATAAACAATTGTAAATTTATTTTAAAAAAAAAAGGAAGCTGCGCTTCAATTTTTTATATTTTGACAAAAAGTTTATGACTTTTATTGTTTAGAGTAATTATATATTTTTTATATTGTATAAAATAATTTTGCATAATGATGAAACATATCACGTTAATGCAGGACATTTTCTAATATCAAATCAAAATTCATAAATGGATTTTTTTTTTTTTTTTTTCAAACATAAGCTCATTCCAAAGTACCGATAGGTAATAACTGGTCGTAAACTTTGCTTTTGTTGAATAATGCATTATCGATTTGATTACCTACTATGTTGTCAATAATTATTACGTCCAAGTTTCATTATCTATGATTATCCTAATAAGGAAGCACTTTGTATTCGTTATGAAATATCTAACAGGGTAAATCTTGAAATAAAAAAAAAAAACAAGAACACAAAGAATGGGTTGTAAATATTGATTCCCTTTAATAATACATTGCCAATTTCATTACCCAATCTTTTGCAAATAATTGTCATGGCCATGATCACCCACAATTACTATCGTAACGAAATGGCATCGAATTCCATAATTTTTACAAATTATTTAGCAACAAATGGAACAGCCATACATGAAAAATTTAAATTACCGAAAAATGGTCCCTCGTAACGAGGTACTAAAAACTATGTACAGGATTATTTTCGATAATTACATTGAATAATTATGAGGATCAACCATTCGTAAAAATAATTTACAGCAATTAAAGATTTAACAAAAAAATTAAATAAATAAATAGAAGGCACGTGCAAATCAACGAAAAATTGCCATTTTTGGCAGCAAGGTGATAAAAATGATGTATAGAAAAGCATTTTTCGAATTATGTTGAAAATTATAAGAACCAAGCATTTGCAAAGACAATTTGCATTTATTTTGAGGAAGGTCGAATTTGAGGCGAGAGAAGGGTCCCCCGGCTTGGGTTCGAGTCTGCGTGTGAGAAAAAGAAGGCAATTGAGAAAGAACAAGGCAAATGTATGTTAGTCTTACGCTGTGAGCTCCGAGATAACGCGTTGTCTATGCAAATGCGAATAAGAACTCACATATATCAACCGGCAGGACTATAAATTCCCGGGACTTAACGCTTTACGTTGGATAATAATAATAGTAATGAGGTTCTATAAGACAAAACACTGATATACATTGATACCACTCCTCAACCGGATGAAGCAGCGACCGTCCAGAAAAAAGCTTTCAATATCAATAGAATCATCAACCAAAATAAATATTCCAAGCGTATTCAATAAATTAAAGATGTACGAAAAATACAGTCTTGCCGAATGTGAGTTTCAATTCAAATTTCGAGCACTTCTCGATGGAATAAAACACTGGAAAAAAAATCAAGCTCGTACAAGATGCTGATTTCGCATAACAGTGATTCAAAAATGCAATCAACAAATTCATGAAAAAAAAAAAAATGGTCAACAAATGACCCGTCAATCGAATTTTTTTTTCAAATGAAAATGATTCGATAATTTTTCTGTATTCGTACGACTTTTTGTCAAAATTTTGTACAATTTTTAAAACTAGTATGGAATGTCACGAATTTTGGATATGGGTTTGACACATAAACCTCCACTACACTTACGGATGGTCCGTACCATTGATCAAGTAGATTCACAAATACAGTTTAACAATTTTTTAACCCATAATTTTAAAAAAAACTACACTAAATCTTTCAAATAATATGTACTTATTCAGAAAAATTAACAGATCATTTTCATTAAAAACAAAAATAAGGCTGGAGGGTGATTCGATTAAATTTTTGCTTATTTTTATAAATTTGTGAGTAATATTTTGGAATCACTGGATATGTAGAGACGTGTTTGAAATTTTCTGTGTAACCCACTTTTTGCAGAATTGTACCGCTCATATATCCTTAATTAACTAAAGCTGTTGTAACTACGAAAAACCATTGCGTCAATTTGAACGATAGCATATCATTTGGTTGCAGTGTGTTGGTACTTGTATATAATTTGTCAAATTAAGGATGAAAGACAAAGTTTCTTGTAGGCTATTTTAAAGATACGTTTCTGTTTGAAACAAGTGGCTTAAGGCGATGTGAAAAATACCTAGGTGCGGGAGAGAGGAATGGATGACGGTATTAAGAGGCGAGCCACTCTGAAACATGTTTCATATCGTTTTCATTTTAATAAGTGAAGCGCCCGAGGGGTACATATGTAACAGATGTCTCGTAGGATGTGGAATTGATTTTTTAATTAATTGATTACCAATCAAGTTGACAGTTGCCTATTTTTCACTAACGTTATAAATTTATTCGTTATGAATCAAAATTACGGTTATCAATTAATCACCCACTACCAAGAACCTTTAACAAAAATAAAATTATCAGAAATAATTTTTTAGATAATGAAAATAAAAATAAAAAATAAAATTATAATAACATTCTCTGAAACTGCAAAATCATAATGAGCGATACAAATTCAGTTTTTGTTTGGTAGTTGCAGACAATTGCTCAACAATTAGCCTTTGTCATTTAATTACCCACTACCAAAGCGTTCCGCGAATCTTCTACTATCAGAAATCTTTAAGAAAAATAAAATTATGAGAAATAATTTTTTAAATAACGATAATAATAATAATAACATTCTTGGAAACTGAAACGTCATAATAAACGATACAAATCCCGTGTGTATTTAGACAAATTCTCATCAATTAGCACTAAAATCTGATAATACTTGACTAGAATGTTTCAAAACTTTAGATAGAGAAGCAGATAACCTGAAGATGTGCAACAGCTCGACGTGAAGGGAGAAACAAAAACATTGCATTGCAAATATAATAACTATCAGGCCTTTGGCGTAGTCGTTCTAGTGAAGCAGCAAGCGTGACTTCTCTGGAGTCACGGGAGAGTTCACTGATTGATCTATCGAAAGATCAAACTTCATCACTGCAAGACCTTAAAATGACAACGTCAGCGTGACGATGCACTTTCTCAACGCAGAATGATCGATCATCGATCTCTGCTTTATCATTACATTATTACCATCGTCACCTCGACTTATAGGGTAAACGATCACCTCAACCTTCTCATGTTAATTGATCGCCAACTCCTTCGAAAAAACAAAATCATCAATTATTGACATGTCAAATTTTTGAAATTTCGCGATTCAATATTTGTGTTGAGAACTTAAGTTTTTTCTAAAAATACTTCAAAAATCCATTTCCTTTCAAATTATTAAATCTTTTCTCATTATAATTTTTTAAGCACACCAATAGAAGAATTTTTATTATCGTAATCAGCTCGCTATTACCGATCAAATAAAATTATAAAACAGTCCAAACGTGGAAATATTTTTATTCAATCATGTTTTCACATTTTGATTTTTCTACCACAATTAAATAACATTATTTCGTATCAATATCCATGTAATATTTTGCATATAAGCCTCTGTAAAAACGTTTTTATAGTTTCTCGACTCCAAAGTTCTAACAGTGAATCTGACGTTGAGCCCGGAAGGTCGAGACTCGTTGATTTCTACCTATTATAAAACATAATTGCGGCTGTCAATTTTGACAGGGATTATATGACGGATGATACTCGACCTCCGACCTCTTTAAACCTTTGTGCCGTATCAAGAAAACGTGTGTCAATTGATCGAAGCTAAGGTCAAATGCTAAGATTTATTGGAGCATTTTTTTATTCTCTCGTCTCTTTTTTGTTTCCTCGAAAAATTAGAAAATGAAAATGTGGAAAATCGTACGTGAATGCGGAAGCCAACACTGGTCACAATCACAAGCGTAGCTGCGTCGGGTCCCAATAATCGTTATCAAAAATCCATCACTCATAATCATCAACTTCCTTCTCCTTATGGTCATCGAAAGTTCCAAGTAAGAATAGCGAATCAGTGGATCTCGAAAAAGCATCAACGTAATTTACTTATCTATCCATCTATCTAATTGCTTGGCCTGTGGGTTAAAAAACTTCGACCTCAAAGTTTAATTGTTACATCTGACATATGATGGACAAACATACAAAAAACATTCAATAAAAAATCTATTTCGTGATTTAAAAATTCAGGGGGATAGCAAATACGTAGAATTTATGGCATATATTGCACAAAATTAATTTTATATTACATTAATAACAAGCAATCAAATGTAGCGAAAATTACCTTTGATAAATTTGGAATAACTAACATCGACAATTTTTAAAAAACTCAGTATAATGAGAGTCTCCACGTAAAACAGCTGTAGATTTCGTTTTTCATCACTGAATATTTAAATCAAATCCCCAACATAGAACACCAGCTATAAATCGTTGAAAAATTACAAAAATAATCATTACTAAATAAAAAAAGTTATCCTTTGTTTTTTGCAAAATCTCATCAACTTATTTCATCCACACGATTGTAAGAAAAAATCTTAAACTCTGCTCAACAATGAATTGTTCCCCACAAAGGGTGAGAAAAAAAACTTTGCCGTCAAGGCTGCCAATGACCGAGGATTCGAAGTGAACAGCAGCTATAAATCGTTGAAAAATTATAAAAATGATCATTACTAAAAAAAAAGTTATCCTTTTTTTTTTGCAAAATCCTATCAACTTATTTCATTCACATGATTCCGAAAAAAAATCTTAAACCGGCCCAACAATTGAATTGTTCTCCACAAAGGGTGAGAAAAAAAAATTGCCGTCAAGGCTGCCAATGACCGAGGATTCGAAGTGAACAGCAGCTATAAATCGTTGAAAAATGATAAAAATGATCATTACTAAAAAAAAAGTTATCCTTTTTTTTGAAAAATCCTATCAACTTATTTCATTCACATGATTGCAAAAAAAATCTTAAACCGGCGCAACAATTGAATTGTTCTCAACAAAGGGTGAGAAAAACAAAAGTTTGCCGTCAAGGCTGCCAATGACCGAGGATTCGAAGTGAACAGCAGCTATAAATCGTTGAAAAATGATAAAAATAATCATTACTAAAAAAAAAAGTTATCCTTTTTTTTGAAAAATCCTATCAACTTATTTCATTCACATGATTGTAAAAAAAATCTTAAACCGGCCCAACAATTGAATTGTTCTCAACAAAGGGTGAGAAAAAAAACTTTGCCGTCAGGGCTGCCAATGACCGAGGATTCGAAGTGAACAGCAGCTATAAATCGTTGAAAAATGATAAAAATGATCATTACTAAAAAAAAAATTATCCTTTCTTTTTTGCAAAATCCTATCAATTTATTTCATTCACATGATTGGAAAAAAATCTTAAACCGGCGCAACAATTGAATTGTTCTCAACAAAGGGTGAGAAAAAAAAAGTTTGCCGTCAAGGCTGCCAATGACCGAGGAATCGAAGTGAGGCACCTCCGGGAGTAGCATTACAGAGGTGCGTGTCGTTCCGGAGATCGATATGCTCAAAATGCTCAGCGGGAATCGTGAAAGAAACTCTTAACTCTCCGGCGGAACTCGTCCAGACGACGTTGGGTCCTTGGGCTCCACCCTGGCTCTGGTTTACGTGTGAAAATTGCCAATTAACCGGCGTAATCGTTATATCGTTTGGCGTATTGGTGTTCGTAGCGCTCGGGCAAGTAGTCGTCGCGCAGCGCACGGTCCTCACGGAAATCCTCGAGAGCACCTGAGCTGTCCTTGAGACAGGGTTTCGAACTTGGGAATCGAGATCACTCGTTAATAATTGCCCCGGGGACAGCGGCGAGACTGACCGCACCAACAACAGAGTAATCCTTCTCCTCTACCGCACACACTTTTCTCGTGTACTTTCAATCACTCCCATTTCTGCCTCAATGCTCGACATCTTTCGCTTCATTCAAGTTCCAAATGTTAACGACGTTACACGAGTGAACAGCTATTAACATTTTGGTCCTGAATTTATTTTCATCTTATCAAGACAGGCACGACAAATTTTTTAACATTTTTATCACCTCTTTTACCACATAATTGCTGAGATATAAATTAGCTCAGACAATTCAAATAATTTCACATAGCGTTATTCAAAAGTCCCTACTTTACGCAGTGCAAACTAATGCTGCAAAAATATGGGACAATTTTCACTCGAAAAATGTACTAACGACATTAGAAAACATACATTGGAATTTCGAAGCAATTTACCAAGTAGCTTTTGAGATGAGTAAAATGGAATTTTTCAGCTTTTTTTTAAATGTTGAACTTCCGTCATCGTTTAAGTTCTAAGTTAAAGATAATAAGAAGAATACAAATTATTTCAAGCGATTGAGACTAGGAAATATTTTTTTTATTTAGGTACAAGATAGAATTCTAGACCTGCTGAGTTCAATATTTGTGAAAAAGTCACAGGAACTGAACACTCAGTATTGGACAGATTTGAGCCGAATCAAAAATTTGTTGTATTTCAGAATGTTAATATGCCGCTATTATTTGAGAAATTTCGTTAAGGAGTTGTTACACTTTGAAGATATTCTTCAATTTGATTGAGTTAATGAAGACAAAAAAAATGTTAACATCAGCACTTTTGCCGATAAAAGTACGTAATTGTAATAATAATAATTACAATGCAGAATAATATTAATGAATTAGCAAAAAAAAAAATGAATTATCAGACTATTTGAAGACTTTTTTATCTTTGGAAATTGATTAGTGTGTTTCGATTACTTACGTGTACAATTGCTTGTATTAATTTTATGAAAAATTCTAATTGCAGTTCGACGGAGTATATGGGACGAGCAGCGTCGCGACGGCAGTGCCGACCACCCACACCGTAGCTATCAACAACGTTGATAGCGATGCCGGTTCACGCTCTTGGCACATACCGAGGCCCTCGCTCCTCGGCCGCAGCGAAAGAGGCAGTGAGAGGGACAGCGACACTGGCACCTGGGCTCATCACCAACTCCATCCAAATTCACCTTCCAGAGGGTCCACTTCTTCTCAAGGATCCACAGCCAGCACACATGTAACTTTTCTCACTATTAATCTTCGTTATTGACGACGACAATTCCGCAGGCGACCAACAAACAAAAGGGGTCGACGAACGGCCCACACAATTTTTTTTGCCTTCCTTGGATGTGATATAATACTCGCTATAATCATCATCCATTTTTTCTTAAAAAATTTCTGACTCGTCATTTATACATTTTGAAGATTTTTTTCTTTAAAACCCAGGAATTTCCGGTTAAAACATGCCTTAAGGATTGATCTCTCGCTCAACTAAAATTCATTTGAGAATATTTTGCCTACCAGTTTTATTTATATTAATGTGCAGATTAGACGAATTTTAGGTAGACAGTTTGTTTATAATTTGTTATGTGTTTGAGATTTTGCAAAATTTCAACTTTTTTCATGATAAAGTTAAAATTTTGGAAAACCTCAAACACATAACAAATTATAAAGAAACTGTGTACCTATGATTGGTGAATAGAGCTGATTTCTTGTATAAAATTCGAGTTCATTGTCTCGTGTTTTACTGAAATTAGCGTAATAACGTGAATTTTTCGATAATTAAAAAGTGCTATTAAATCCGAACCGTCATTCTGTTTTCGGTCAAGTTCACTAGTAAACAACATTATGAAGAATGATTGGGCAAAATATCGGCAGCTTTTGCGTAAAAAATTGCACCCGTTAAAGACCGACTGTTGCTTTACGTGCGTGCCAAATTTTAGCTCAATCGATTAAACGGTTATTCAGTTATAAGTTTGAGTTATAGCCCTAAAATTAGAAACTTTTACCTCCCAACACTCAATTGTTAATTTAACACTTGGCACATTTTTTTTTCCAAAACATCAGCACCAAAGCAATTAAATTTGAATAGATATAACGGATTTCGATACCCTCTCAAATGTCATATTAAACACGAGTCGCTATTGGACAATTAATTAGAAAATTAACTAATGACATGATCAATACGTTATGTTACAGAGCGCAGCTTCTGGCACATTGCTCTTGACGGCTGCGAACTTGGCAACCCTTGCAGCAATCCATCCCCCCACAGTCACAGCCCCAAAACCCATGGACACAGCATCGGTAGCAAGCAGTACCCACTTCACGGTAATAAACGGAGTCGGTAGACCACCTCGTGTTTACAAAAAATCTTGGTGCGCGAGAAACCAGCTCACCGTACTCGTTTGCACCATGAGTTTCCTTTTCATGATCGCTCTGCTTGCCGCTGTTCTCTACATGGAGGGTGAGTATCAAAATCCACCAAATTCCACCAAACGTGAATTTTAGAATTAATTGTTAACACTTCTCGATGGAATAATACATTTTTCAAATCAAGTGATGTAGAAAGCGTCGAAAAAATTGACCGTTCGTAACACTGATTTCAAAATATTATTAAAAAAATTATGAGAAAATGAAGGGACTAAACAAATAATCCGTGAAGCTACTTTTTTTTCAAATGAGAATTGTTTCTTCATTACCATATTTTTCTTAAATTTATCAATAACATTCTAGTATTATTATGCAAAATTTATCATTTCAGCATGCTTGATTTTTTTCGAATTTGTATCTCATGGACAACAGTTGAAAATTTTCTCTGAAACTCATGTTTGGCTTAATTTTTGATGATACTGATGTTTTATGAAAATTTAATCGATAAATTCCGTGTTTATTTTTAGTGAGAGCACGTGACAAATACAACTAAGGGGCTCATCAATGAGATTTGGAGGGAAGAGCACAGGACGCGAAGAGAGAATTTGCCACTTTCGAAAGTCCGGAAGCCAAGAAAATTCTCGCAGCCTCCTGCAAAAATTGTATGCGATGTCGAAGAAACTATGTGCTGTTAGAATTAGACTAGATAGATCCTCCATTCGATTCCTCGTGTGAGGTCTTTCGTTCGTAGATATTAGGTTGTATTGCACCGTGTCAAAAGTGTGGTACGTGAAGTCAGTAATTACATTATTTGTAATGAGCGCGCTTACGTGCTGTTTAGGTATAACGCACGATGGCTTAGAGGCCACGCGCATAATTTATCACATTATTAACGAATCCCACGAATTATTTTCAACCCGGGGTGTGCGAATTATGTTCAAAACGAATTATTCGGAAATGTCGAAATCAAAAATGTGACACATATCAAAATTATTGAAGTAATCGGAAATACGAAGGATCGAAAGTTTCGAAAATATTCGCATTATCGAAAAAACCGATGATATCGACAATATGAAAAATATTGACAATGCCAAAAATAATCGAACACGTCGAGGACTTTGAGAATCTTGAAAATCCTTGAAAGTGTAAAAAGAAAAGCCAAAACAAAAAAAAAAAATAATCGGGCATGTCGATGATTCCGAAAATATTGTTTATTTTTACTTTTTTAAAATCGGTACTATCGATCGATTCGATTCAACGTCAACTATTGGATATCTTCGAATATTCGCTCACCCCTAAAAGCGGCCATATATGAGAACGACACTGAAATCATACCGTTAAAAAAATCATCGAATCTCGTGTCGTAGCTCATTGGGGCAAAAAAAAGGGTTTTCGACCGATTTAGATGATGGTCTAAATTGTATCGATGGTCAGAGGACTTTTGTAAACTATCGCCAGCGGCTGACTCGTTATTCGGATGTGCCGATAACGTAGATCAAAATACTTAACGGCTCTAACGATTTTTGTATTTCGGGGATAATAATTTAACCGATACTAACAATTTGTCAATTGTATGTGCCCTTTGGAAGGTATGAGAAGATATGCGTCGAGGATAACGTATTCGAAGAGCGATTATGAGCAGACCCGTCGATCGCTCTTCGTGTCTGTGATATTACTTATGTATAAAATAACCGTCGTTTCAACAACGTTTCAAACAATCGGTGATTAACGCATTATTCATTTACCTACCTTTACCCATTTTTTCCAGGGTTTTTTTTTTTTTTTTTTTTTTTCTAAAGAAAGATGAATTTATGAGCTTATGAGAAATTAGATTCCATCGTAAAGAAATCAAAAAATGTTTGTTTCTTAAAGGAGAGACAGAGAAAAATTCGAATGTCATACAAATCCAATATCAAGGGATACTGGATGAATAATAGAATTTATGGATTCAAAACTTACCTCAACTTCCTGTAGTGTCTGTGTCCACCGGTAATTGGGCATGTCGGCGCCGTTTCCACTGTTTGGCTTGAGCTTTCCTTTCTCCTTCTCATCCTCTTCATCGTCGGATTCAACTTTGCTAGACGTCGCACTAATAGGCACTTGTTCACTCACTTCCATCGCGGTTGTACCGGCAACGGCACTTGGTCCGGCTACTGGAGACGGCTCACGCACTGATTTCTACAAATTAAAAACAATTATTGCAATATTTACTACATCACCGTAATAATAAATAACTGTTTACAAAATTTCGTAAGTACAAAATATGCCTATTTTAACTCCACAAATTTTCCGAATTTCATTAGAAAATTACATATTTAACAAACATGTTCATTTTTATCCCACATATTTCAGGAATATGTTTTTTTGTCTTTTTTCAGTAAAAAAATATTTCGTTCAATTAAGATACAAAATTCTTAATAAAATATTTTTGTCGGATTTTAAGAGGATGTGTACTTTTAACAAATTATTGCTAGAATACTTGTGGACATAAAACTTTTGTAAATAGTGCAGAAATTTTTATTTATATTTTACTGTGTAGCAAAAAAAAATGTTTTTTCTAAATATTCAAGTATAAATAAGAACTTATACTAGAGTGAAGATTACTACCAAAAAATATTAATGAGGAAAATGACGTATTTTCCGTCTCTTTCGCTCATTTTTCAAATCTCCTTGCATTGACAAAAGAGTAAAAACAAATAAGGATTCACAAGCCTCCGCTATATGGAAGTTTCTTTTTTTTTTTTGCTTGCTCAGAGATTGAGCTTTGTGAAAGATAAAAATGCTGAAGCAATGTTCAACGTTCTACTAGGCATTCTTATTTTAAATACATTTAAAAATCGCACATGTATAAAAATTTCAATAATAACGAAATAAAATTTGGTAGCAACTTCCCAAATAGAGAAAGAAACACGCAAAGTCAACACACAGTTTAACCATGTATAATGCAAAAAACAATTCAAAATCACACAAAATCCAAACCACCCAAATTTCAACCAAATTCAATACCAAAGATTGCATCACTTTATACAATTTTAATACGAAATTTCAACCCAATAGTTAAAAATTCAATTGAGCTAGAGTGTTTATATACTTTTTTCAAGATAAAAAAATGCTTTAGACGATATTAATAAAATTAATACCAATTGACAATTAGCCAGTACAGTACATGGTGTTTAAATTTGAGCTGATTCGGTCAAATACTTTATAAGTTACAGTTATTTGAATTTTTGGTCTTTCATCACACACACAGACACATACACATATCCAGACAATTTCTCTAAGTGGCCCGACATATTTTCAAGTTGATATTTAAAAAAATTTTTTAAAAACAAAGTTTCCTTTAAGAGGAAGCAAAAAAATCACAATAAAAATCCAAATATAGATATTCATATTTGCTTCTCCAAAAACAGAAATTTCTCACATTCAAGTTATTAAGACCTTGTACGCAAAAGCTCGTGCTTATGCAAATTATGCGCAACAGATGTTTCCTAACAGCAGCAAAAGATACTCACTTCACTATCCAACTCTGCTTGTAGTTTCTCAGCCTGTTCGTCGGTCAACTCAACGATCTTGGAATCATTGTCCGGCGTCGTAGCTTCGCTCTCTTGTTTCATTTTCTTTTCAAGTTTCTCCTTGCGACGTCTCTCCTGTTCGGCACGTTCGGCTTTCTTGGCCTTTACTTTTGCCTGCGCAGCAGCTTCATATTTCTCAAACTCCGAATTGACCATCTGAAACGACATTAGCAGAGTCGCAGTATCCGTCGATTCGCCGATTCATCGTTGCAACTGGAAGGTTGCGAAAAACAAAAATTACCTTGCGCGCTGCGCCTTCGGCTCCTCCTTCGAAGAAATCGGTTTTTCTTGCCAAAAAACCGAACCACGTGCCCAGGAGCTAAAAATACGAATAGAAATAATTGTGAGTGTGCAAAATTTGACGTATGTAGCACGTTGGAAAAAGTGAATTTTTTTGAGGTTAACGTAAAACCGGTAAACAGAAAGAAACGTACTTCTTGGACGCCGCCTTCGTGTTGCTGTGCCATCGCCAGCAGTATTCCATCAAACTGTTCCTCTTTATTTGCCATTTTTATTGACAAGTTATTTTATCGAAAATAACAAAGACGGTACGTCGCGGTACACCTAGTTACGAGCCTATCGAAATTGTATCGTCGAAAAACACCACTGACGCCGTTCACCGCAACTTTTGTTTTCTGTTCTTTTATTTTCTCAAGTTGCCTGTAGGTGTTCTCAATGCTCATTGGTTCTCTCGATTTCCGAGCTTCGCCATTCGGCGATTTCCGATTGGTTGTTGTTCATGCCGAGGAATTGTCACGAAAAAGTACCGTAATTAATTGTCCCAATTAAAAAAAGGGCACGAAACTTAGACATCTGATAGTTTATGGCATAAATTGCAACCGTTTTTTGAACCATTGTTCTATCTAGCATGATATTTCCACCACCATCAGACGATCTCCATGGAAATCGTCCTATAATTCTCGACGCTGATTGGACAAAATTCAGGCGATTCAACCAATAGCAGCTAATCTGCATATTTGATCGATTTACAACTCCTTAAGACAATGGGACCAATAGAATGTTGTGAATGAACGTCATATTACTGCAATTGATTTATTATTTACATTACTGGTATAATATTCTCAGTGTTTCTCCTTCATAAAAAATACTATTTCTTTCTCTCTCGCACTCATAGCGTTTCGCATCACGTGAATATGATGTGCTACATGGTCTTTCTCACTCGCACTCTCACGACTGCGATTCGCCACGATTGATGTTTCGTATGAAAATCGGGAAGAGCTTATTGCAGAGGACTAAGACGCAGTCGGTACTTGTCATATTTTTCCCGAAAAACCAATTGTGGCCAAGAACAAAGCTTAACAGTTTCTGTTACCGATCGAGCAGTAACACATATCACCACATAAGGTGATGTGCTATACCGTCCGAGTCGATGTGAGTGCAAGTGAGAGCTGAGATGTCATCCATTTACAGTTTTTATTACCGACTGAGCGTGGGCTCTTTTTAATACTAAAAGTAGTACAACACAATCCACCAACAAATCGTTATTTTATGCAGAATTAGTAGAATGAGGAAGTGAGCTCTTCTTTTGCCTCTAATCGTATGCCTAGATTACAAAAAATACAAAAACAGATTTCACTTACCGACCGAGCAACGCTATTCGACCCTTGACCTTGAATAACTAAAAAGGAGACACCCCTTTCGCGCCCTTATGTAATTATTGGGGATTAAATGATTTTCTGTCAATATAAACCATAATCTATATTTTGTCTTGCGTTTAAAGGTGTATTATTATCTAAGGCAGCAATTTTTTCCTTCTTTTTTTCGCCTGAATTATCGATTAATCGATT
Source organism: Clistopyga incitator (assembly GCA_947507545.1). NCBI lineage: Eukaryota > Metazoa > Arthropoda > Insecta > Hymenoptera > Ichneumonidae > Clistopyga > Clistopyga incitator. The sequence goes on along the minus strand of OX382182.1, from coordinate 4,696,792 downwards.
TATGAATTTAAAAAAAAATGTGGTTACAAACATAATTTAATAATTGCGGTAAATAATGTATTGATGCAAGAGCGTCGTTAAGTAATTATTGGGTTTGCTCCAATTGATTATACCCATAAATCTGGTACGAGCACTTGATACGAAAGCCCGGTACAGTATTCGAATCACAGATAATACCTGATAATGCGATAAAACCCGTCATCACCAGACGACGAATTACCAGACATCCAAAAACATAAAATCACACACAAAACACAAAAACACTCTTTCCACATTTTTCGTTTACATTACCAATAATAATTCAATGAATTTATGCAATCTTTTTTATACATTTATTTCTAAATACACATATAGCATAGCTTTAAAAATCCGCATCAAGAAAAAAAGTGTTTAAACATTTTTTAAATTAAAAACTTAACAAGGCAAAAATATCTTTTTGATTGATTCTTTATTCGTCAATTTCAATGCTGACCAGTTAATTAAAAATATATATATATATCCAAACTACTCCATAATGACAATTCTTCACAATCCAAATTGCCAAATAATCCAAACCCAATCACCTACAATAAATGCATGTATTAACATAATCACGATCATCACATGATTACCCGGAAGCATAAACAAATAATATAGAACAGCATATAAACAAAATCATTCTAAATCTCTCATTTACTCCGAATTTCCAATTATTCAAGAAAGAACAAAAAAACGCCCAATAATCTTACGTAATCACACAAGTGTAAGAAATTAATGTAAAAAAAAAAAGTGAAAGCTTCCCGAGTAAAAGGATTAAGATCGTCGGTCCTTCGGGTGGTGTTTGGTCGCAGTGGCGGTGGGTGCTCTCGCGGATTTTGACGTTTCGAGCGGATGTCACCGGACATATGTTTCCGGCGACATATCTGCGGCGATGCGCATGCGCGTAGCCAGTGCCATCGCGCACAGCCTGAAAAATGTCGACAGGGTTGAAATACGTCGACTGTTATCATGATTAAAATTGATATTTCTTGGTTAAGTTTGTGATATATATATTGGGCGGAGAGTGTTTGAAAGGGGGGGGAGGAAGCTCGGAGGAAGTGAATCGCGACGGCGAGGTTGGCCTCTCGTGTTTTCGCGTAACGTGCCGTCGTAAACCGGCCAACGGGCCTTATGTCAAGAAAGTACCGTGTCGTCGGGTGGCCCGACGACGACGACGACGTGCCAACATGAAGAAGCTCTTCTCCAAGATCGAAAACACCTCCAAGGAGCCCAATAGTTATATCGGCAAAGTATTCGTCGTGGGACGTCACACCGTCACCGTCGAGGAGGTTCTCGCCGAGGGCACGTATATTTTTTCTTTTTTTTTTCCCCTTTCCTTCGCCTCATATAACACGATCTTTCGATAGGCGTATATATACTTATATATCTCATCACTACATTCAACTATATATATATATATATATATTGAGGCCTTCTCACTCTTACGACTTTTAGCCTTCTAGGATTTTTCGTCATCCAATCTCCGCCCCACTCTCCCACTTTCAACAACAAAACACTTTTATTTTCACTTATCATAGATTCCTAATTGCTCGTGGGAAAAAAGAAAAGCAAAAATTTCACAAGCGTTACGGTGGGTATGAGGAAGTTTGAAAATCGGAGCATTTTTTGGGATTCCTGTAGCAAGCTGCGGGCATTCGGAGATAAGAGTATTTTTCTAATGATAAGGAAATGGGCTTTTTGTAATAGCGCGAGTTAGGTTGGATTTCTTATGTGGGACAAGGTCTCGATGCGTTGGGTTCAAAGTTATCGGAGGACAAAGTTAGAGCGAGAATGCGTACACTCCATTTGTCGCAGATGAAAATGTAGAGCGCTTGATTATATGTGTAGATTTAATGGTAAATTCCTAAGTAATTGCATGTGGGACAAAAAATATTGTGGAAAATTGGAGGTGAAATGAGGAATTTTGAATATCGCAGCTATTTGCGGGATTTTGGTAGCGAGCTGCATGGAATTCGTCATAAGGAGATAGACTTTTTCTTTTGCTATGAGTTAGATTGGATTTCTCATGTTGGACAAGCTTAGAGAACATGGGTCTAAGAATTATCGGCATATTAAATAAGAGCTACAAAGTATACGCTCAATTCCTGGTAGACAAAAGTATAGATTTGTTGATTCTATCTGTAGATTCACTGATAAATTGCTAAGTACTTGCTTATGGCAAAAAAATGTTGTAAGAAATTGAATATCGCAGCAATTTGCAGGATTTTGGTAGCGAGCTGCAGGAAATTGGTCACCCGGAGATAGACGTTATCTTTTGCTATGAGTTAGATTGGATTTTTCATGTCGAACAAGGTCAGAGTGTCTAGAACTTATCGGCATATGGAATGAGAGCCACAAAGTATACACTTAATTCGTGGTAGACGAAAGTATAGATTTGGCGATTCTATCTGTAGATTCACTGATAAATTGCTAAGTACTTGCATATGACAAAAAAAATGTTGTAAAAAGTATAATATCACAGCAATTTGCAGGATTTTGGTACTGAACTACAGAAAATTTGTGATAAGGCGATTGACTTTTTCTTGGTGTATGATATAGATTGGATTTTTTATGTCGAATGAGGTCAGAGTATATTGGTCTAAAACTTATCGGCATTTGAAATCAGAGTTAGAAAGTAAACGCTTAATTTCTGGTAGACAAAAAAATAGATTCGTTGATTCTATGTATAGATTTACTGAGAAACTACAAAGTTATCGATTATAAGAGAGAAATTGACATTATGAAAAATTGGGAGACCGATAAGGAATTTTGAAAATTGAAACAATTTGCAGCATCAGAATGTAGAAACTGCAGAAGTTTTGGTGATCAAATTATTTTCATCATGCGGAGATGGATTTTCTCTTTTATATCAATTTACATTGGATTTTTAATGTGAACACAGTTGGCGTATACTAGCGTATACTATTAAAACTTATCGGCATATGAAATCAGAGTCAGAAAGTATACACTGAATTTCTGGTAGCTCAAAATATAAATCTGCTGATTCTATGCATAGACTCCCTGATAAGTTATTAAGTGGGTAAAAAAAAACATTATGAAAAATCAGAACCACTTTCAGGATCTTGATAGTAAGCTGCAGGAAATTAGTGATAAAAATATTTTGGTAATTAGGAGATGGGCTTTTTCTTGTGGTATGAATTAGATTGGATTTGTTATGTCAGACAAGGTCTGTGTAGATTGGTTCAAAACTTATCGGAGTAAGAAATCAGAGCAAGAAAGTATACAGTTGATTGTTAGTACCTGAAAGTATGAATTCATTGCCCGTAATGTCACTGTTTTGATCCGTTAGCGATAAAAGACATAATTTTGTTGTTTTCTTCTTTAATGTATCACCTTTAGCTTAGCTTGAAAAGATAGTCTTAAAAAATGGGTAATTAATGGACATGAGTTGAGGGTGGAATTTTTATTCTCTTGTTTTCTCGACCCAGTTCAATTGATAAAGGGTGAAGATATAAGTACATCTCCAAAACCTGTTCTTGAATTTATTGACAATTTTATAGTTTCTGCTATAAACTTCTTTAATCAATAAATCTCCTTAAATTGTATTTATGTTCTTTAGCTGCATTAGCACAGATATATTGAGTTAGAGATGAAAATCATAGCCAATCAACTTGAAAAGTTTGGATTGATAACAATTTTTTTTTGTAATATAAATTATTTAAAATATAATATAAAAAATTTACAAAATCAACTTTAAAAAATGCACACTTTTCTATTTAAAAAATGTCATTAGCCAAATTTGTCGACGTTGAGAACAATAATTTTGCGATATATTAATTGTGCGTAATTATTCTTTACGAAATTTCATATATATATGAAACCATCGATTTCCTGTCGTGAAATTGGCAATTAAAAATTTCATGTATTCTGCTTAAAGACTATTTTGATCGCGTCCATAAATGAATGTTATTTTTTAATAAAAAACACATTAAAAAAAATTAACACTCTTGGTAAGTAACACATTCAAGGAATGGGCATCGAATAATGTTCCAAAAATTCCATTTATTTTAGTTATATTAGGAACTAATTGAAACACATTTTTTCGTATCTGTATCTGGCGATATTCTTGTCTTATCATATTGATATGCAGTGTAGCTTTGAAAATCGACGAACCGAGCGATTTATACAGCTTCTATCGGAAATATTTCTGCTCACGCCTCCACCTTTTGTTGGGACGGTTATTTTTATGCATCAAAGCCAAACATTTTTCATTATCATTATATGAATTATTATATTTTTGCTTTTGTATCACCTTATTTACCAATAATCTTTCTATGAACTTTTCTGTTGCTGGCTTTTTTTCTGTGTTTTGTTATTTTTTTAGTAAAAAAAGGTCCTTAGAGGACCAAATGAAAATCACATATATACATATAATATTTCGATGATTATTATATGAATTTCCAAGCCTTTGAATTAAAAATCCCGAAATTAATTGATTACCAATTATTCTATTGTAAATATATAAATTTCGCGAACTCTTTGTGAAAATACCTGCATTACCTATATTCTTAAATATAATATTCTTTAAATTGCAGGAGGGTTTGCCATCGTATTTCTGGTTAAGTCTTCAGTGGGTCGATATGCCCTTAAACGCATGTATGTTAATAATGAACATGATCTCAATGTTTGTAAGAGGGAGATACAAATCGCGGTAAGCTGAAAATTTTCTATTGCACATACATATTTATTATCACTTATTGTTAACTCTACTGTTAATATTTTATTCGCAGAGTAACTTGAGCGGACATAAAAATATAATAGGATATGTCGACAGTAGTATTAGCCACACGGGAGGCGGAGTTCACGAGCTCCTTCTCCTAATGCCCTACTGTAAATCCCAAGTTCTTCAGATGATGAACAACAGGTAAGATAATTCCACTTCAAGTTTCCATTTGAATACATCTACAAATATCGGAAGAATAAAATAACATTTAGAAAAAAAATTTTTTTACATTACTCCATGAAAATAATAACCAACTATTCCGACAATGATTTGTTAACTTTATATTGCATAAACGTTATAATCAGAAATTTTGAGAATTATTTTTTAAATATTACTGCATAAAAATAATAAGTAGAAGTTTCGACAATTGATTTATTAACTTTAGACTCCATTATAATTAGAACTCAGAGTTCCGACAATTATTATTGCAATTATTGTGTAACGAAATTTACTTTTTAGGCGACTCATTTTTGTAATGACTCATCAATCAACTATTTTTATTTAAATTTCCAGCCCGCGAGCTAGAATTTTTTTCTCCGACAGTATTTTTGTCTCGGTTCTCTGGTAAACAAACTTCGATTTTTGATTTCCCTGTTATCAGGTTACAGACGGGCTTCAGTGAATCGGAAGTGCTTCAAATCTTTTGCGATGTGTGCGAAGCCGTCTCCCGCTTGCACCATTGTCAGACCCCGATTATTCACAGGGATCTTAAGGTAAAGAAAAATTGAAAAAGAAAACCATTATTCGGTTTACTCGAAGTTATTTTCACACCAGGTAAATCAGAATCTCGCAAAAGCTTCTTAACATTGAATAAAAATATTTTTTTTTTGAAGAATGAAACCAAAAATATTATCGCTCTCGAGTAAAATGAATGTCATGTTTTCACATTTTCGTAAGGCGTTTTTTTAGATTGAATTTTTAGCCTCGATTCAACTAATTTATAATTTTCCCTGCACCCGTTTCATTTTACTCGGATAATTTGGAAAAAAATCTTCATTTAATAATCGATATTTTCAGGTGGAGAATATTTTACTCGCCGATTCCGGGCATTACGTTTTATGCGATTTTGGATCGGCCACAGGCAAAGTACTGAACCCAAGCGTACAAGGCGCTGCGGTTGTCGAAGATGAGATTAAAAAATATACGACACTTAGCTACAGAGCTCCCGAAATGGTCGATATGTATTGCGGAAAGCCTATAACTACAAAAGCTGATATATGGGTAACGATATTGCATTAAAACAGAGCCTGGAAATCGATTCCGCAACGACCTTAAAAAAAATGAAAAAAAAAAAAAAAACTGGTATCAATAAACAAACATTTATTTTTTATAGGCACTGGGATGTTTACTTTATAAGCTCTGCTTCTTTACGCTACCTTTTGGAGAAAGTACTCTTGCAATACAGTCCGGTAATTTCTCCATACCGGATAATTCCAGGTGTGCATTTTCAACGTAAATCATATCTCGTTAAATAAAAATCGCTCATTTAAATCGGATGAATAAAAATGTGCTATTTCTTCGCAGATATAGCAAAGCCTTGCACAGCTTGATACGTTACATGCTCGAGCCTGATCCTGATGTGCGGCCCGATATTTATCAAGTGTCAACTATAGCTTTTCTAATACAGGGCAAAGAGTGTCCTGTGCAGAATTTACACGTGAGTGTTGAAAGCATCATTATTTTCTTGGCCTCGCTCGAAGCAATTTCGTTTTCTGCATTTAAAAACGAGAATCCAGAGTTAAGAAGATATTTTTTCATTCTGTGACATTTCTCCAAATTTTTTTCTGCGTGCAGTTTAATTTTTCTGCACATCAAATTATTAAAAGATAATGCATATATATATAAGTTTTATTATTCGTTTGTACAGCTTATTCAGCTTTTTACGTTCCCATTCGTTTAGTTATATTTGTTCTTGTGACGGAACTTATACAAATTAAACAAATTAAACTTGACTTAACATCTATGTATATAAACTTATGAATGGGTGGGACTCAAAATATCGAATTTAAAAATAATGATTGTCTAAATTTCGAATGACTGTCATTATGAATTTAGGTATTTTAGCCATTCGCTATTTCGATAGTTTGATATCTAGAACTTCACCCTTATGAACCATATGAATACTACTATCAGTCGATACGCCTATTTAATTACCTTTTGTACATTTGTATCACAACCGTTACACTAATCTTGAACCCTCTGGTGATTGGCGTTTATTGCACTTCTTATATCTACCCATTTGTACTTTCGTCTGTTTCTGGTTTAGCAATTCTTTCGAAGGCCCTCAAAAACATTCACAAGATTCCGTTATCGGTTCTCATAATCAATTGCCAAAATCAATTCTGATAGGCCTTCTGATAATTCTGATTTATTCATTCCTATTTTCTTTCTTTTCGCGCTTATAAAACAAAATCTCGGCATATTTTGGAAACTTCGTTCTATGAAATCTTTTTTTCCATGAAAACTCTTTTCTTAGGTAAATTATTGTATTTTTTTGTTTTTAATATCAAAATGCCACTCGACGACTACGTTTCCCACGTAGTGCGTTTAGCGTCATTAAAGACTAACAGAAAACCGACAAATTCTCTGCAGAAAGTTCCGGCGCCGACTATAGAAGCTTTGCCGAGCGCTACAATGGAAGCGGAAAGCGTGAAAAGATCGTCGTCGGTAAAAATGGCAAAGCCAGCGCCGGCTCCAATGGTGGAGGGAACTTCGGTGACACCCCGACAGCGACCTAAGGGTCAGGGGGTGGGAACAGGCCCGATAAGTTTGAGCGGTCAGATCGTGGGCCAAATATCGGGTCAGGGGAATCCTTTGCTCCAGCAAAACTCGGCAGGAAATTCGGTGTCGTTCGTTCAGCTTAATCCGCAGATTCAGGCACAAACAGCGGTACCGCAGCCGTTTATCGCTCAGAGTATTACAAGCGGAGCTGCGATACCCGCGACGGCGCAACCATCGTTGCAGCTGTCGATGCAGTCGCCCTTTACTCCCGTTCAGCCGCATATGCCCTCACCGAATCAACCGGCAAACTTTGTTCCCGCGCAGAGCGGTACTTCGCCCTTCGGGCAATCGCAGAGTCCGCTCATCAGTCACTCACCATTGACGCAACAGTCACCGGTGACTGTTCAGGAGAAAGGAACTTTTTACTTTGAGCCGAAAGCTCCTTCTGCAGCGGCGCCTGCCACTGAAGATAATCTCGAAGCACTTTTTCCCCCCTCGGGTAAGATCGATTTAGTATTTTGAATGATTAATTAAAAATTGTTATACAAGATCCAATATCGAAAGTATCGAAACCATCACGAGTGAATTATTGAATAGTAAATCTTGATTATATCCAAGGTTTGAATGTTGAAATATCGAAGACATCAGATTACACAGCAATCGTAATTTAGAGGCATGGAAAATGTATATTCAGTTATTCGCTCACTGTAATGTTGACGTGATTTTCTTCAAAAGATAAATATCCATTTTTGTTGCACTCTTCGAATGAACTGAGCGCATTTGGATACGATAAAATATGAATCATTAAATATACTCATATCGTTGACAATAAATATATATCCGCTAAGCCGTTATGATAATCGGCTCAAAATACCGGTCGGTTTTTAAAACTTTTTTTAACCCTTGTATTAGGATATGCTCGAGTTTTTACACACAGTAGATGGTGTAAAAAAGTTTTATTTTGTTTTGTATATTGATAAATGTCAATGAACAGCACACTTATTGTTAATATACAAAAGAAATTTGATCGCGTAAAGAATGTCGAATGTAAAATTTAAAAAAACCGAAATAGTACTTTTGAATGATCGGATAGTTTTTACAAAATTTAAAGAATGGAAAAGATGTGATCCAGTTTTAAAACAGTTCGATTTTTGACAAAAAAAATAACTTAATCATTTGTTACCAACAAGTAAACCAAAATTTTCAAAAAATCATCGAGTTATTCAATGTAATATATTGTAATTAAGGATCTGTCGAAATTTCAACTCAATCAGACGGATAAATTTCGAGATACGATATTAAACATTTTGAAAAATGCGATTTGGCGAAAAGCACACAAAAAAAGAGTATGGAAATCTACACTTATCGTATTGCACTTGTGAGTACGAATTTAAGAGTCCGTTCAATTTGTTTTTTAATAAACATTTTACGTTCAACATCTTCTCCCCTACAAAGCGTTCAACATCTTCGCCCCTAAAATCATAACTTGGTACATTTTTCGAAGTGTTATTTAAAAAAACGCAACGCCGCGCAAAGCGCAGAGCATGATGCCAAAAAAATTCGAAATCACGTAAAATCTGAACCGCTTTACCGAAAATTACCAAATTTGGTACGTAGCAGGGCTGAATGTTATTGTTCCTGTGTAGAAAATTTCCCTCGATTTTTTGAAATTTTACCTGAATTAGAGCAAAATTAATTTTTTTTTGGAAATTACAGAATCTCATAAATACGAAATCACTCTACCGATTTGGCCTAAATTTAATATCAAAGGTCGCCTCAGTTTGTTTAATTTTAATGGCAAGTTTCAGCCCGACAGCTAAAAATTCGTTCGTTCGATGTACAGCGTTTACATACTTTCTTCATAATACCTTTTTTCGTCATATCAGTTGAAGATTAGCCAGTACTGTACCTATTGTTTAAATTTGATCTGATTCGGTCGAATAGTTTACGAGTTACAGTTATAAGAATGTGGCAAAAGTGAAAAATTGGGTTGTTAGAAATTCATTCGTTCATAGTGCCTTGAGCTCCATACGATAGATGAAATTTTGGCTGGCTGCGCAGGTTATCCAGATCCGTTCAAAGACGATGCACGAGCAATGCCGCCTCCGGCAAAAATCCCACCTCCGGTTGCTCCAAAGCCGGGAACGACAAAGGTGCTACAAAAATTAGTAACGCCGACAAACAGCGGACCAGTGTTGAAATTTGCCCCGCCTGCTCAACTACCTCCGAAGATGAGTACGCCGACGGCACCTACTAAATTGACGCCTACTCTACCTCTGCCAGTTCTTCCTAAGCCCGTCACCAAACCAGAAAGTCTAAGCCAAAACATAAGCGCCAATACTTCGCCGCCTGACAGTCCAACAGCCACGTCCTCGCGGCACAGACGAAACGTCAGCGACACCAGCGCGTTCAATAAGTAATTTTCACCCAATTTTTGTTGCCACTTTAAGCTCCCTCTTTGTCGAATTTTCAGATACATATCTACAAATATATTTATTGCAGAGTATTTGCGAATGAAACTTCACAATTTTTGGCACCTTACGATGCTTCGGTGAAATCACGCTCAGGCGAAGCTTCGCCACCGGAGATATCCACTGATATCAGGCCGGTTATAGGTGTCAGTGCCTCACACGTACGTATTGTAAGTACTTAAGAGCACGACTTTTTCTTTATTTCATTATTTTTCCCATTTAACAAATATACCTTTTAGTTATTTATTATTTTACTTCTTAGCAGTCCTATGTTGTTAAAATCGTCATTCACAATTTTAACTGATTACTGAAAGCTTTTTGAAAAGCTCCGCAAAGACTTTTTCAAATAATATTGTTCACAAATTATGCTTAATGGGCGTAAAAAACATGGAGAATTTCTTTACGCATACGCGAAAATCAAATTCTGTTTTTTTTTTTTCACTTTCTTCTAAGTTACGATTCCCGAGAGTTCTTTCATTTTCAATTATTCCAAGCACAGCACCCATGAAGAAAATTCATCATCATATATCGATATAAATATACTATAGATATTAGCAGAAACCATTACATACATTTAGTATTGAACGTTCTTACATCTTTGAAGCGTACCTGCTATGTTAGAAAAAAGGATATAATATCTCAATAATGTATTAACTAAGGTCAGAAAAAAATTACGTCTCATTTAATAATTGAATGAGGATAGACATATGAATATAAGGCAAAACAAATGGTAACGTGTCTCAATAAAAATGTGTAAAAGCTAGAAAATTCTCAATAATTTGTGGGATTCAGGGCGAGCTTTCCAGCGTCGCAGGCGCCGAAGGAAGATCGCTGAGCGTGGATATCGCGACCTGGAATCCTTTTGAGGACGCCCAGCCTTTTAACCAATTAACGGAAGATCATATATTCGGTGCCGAGTTCGACAAGATAAGAAGGGGCAGCAATAGCAGTATCAGCGGCGTTAAAAGTCGAGAAAGTCTGGTAATGACGTATTCGGAATTGCCGGAAGATCCGTTCGAATCAGCCCCTTTCAGTTTGCCCGGTAAGTTTTGCGAACGTCGTCCACTGTTTTATTTTTTAGATTAGAAACGTATAGAACTCCAAAATCCACAAGCAAATTTTTTTAATACTCTGAATGAATCTTAGAAAATTTCATATATATTTTTTTACTCTATCATTTATTTCATAGATCAATGAATTGCATGCTGAAACGATACCATTTTATTTCAGCCGGAAAAAAGAATAAACTCGGATCGAAGGCGGCTGCAATCGCTGGAGGTAATGCATGAGACCCTTAATTCACTCGTAATTTTTCGCCTTCCTCTTCTACATACTTCCTCTAAATTCTACTAACCCGGTGGACTCTATGCTAAAAATAAAAAAAAAAAACTAAACGTCATTAACACAGTTCGCCACGTTTTCAGTAGACCAAAAATGCACATTGTTTTAAAATATCAACACTTTTCATAGTAGCTCTGGTTTTGCATCATATAAGTTCAAAGCAAAATTCATAGCTACCAAAAGACGATAAAAATGGGATTCTTATGAATTGATTGAAAAGTTCATGTAATGGCCGATTAGAAAATCACTCAATTTAGTCTAAGGCAAACTAAACGAAAAATCGTTATAAACCGAAACGACGGTGATTTAATTTATACAATATGTAATTAAACGAAAAGATAATTGTTGGTTGGTTTTGCCGGTTCGATCAATAGGAATTTCTGATGTTTTTAAAGCAATTTTCAGATCTTTCGGTGCTTGAAATATTAGTGACACATATCTGGAGATTTTATTTGTTTAGGTCTTTCCATGTTACATTAGAGGTTAATTTCAGTCTCTTAGGTGCTTATTAAACTATGATAATCATTATTGCACCATAAACGGTATCGAGATTCATATTATTCTAATTAATATCTCCCTTTGTTTCTTGCTATCTGTACTCCATTTATTCAATTATGACACTACATTTATGAAATTTTTCGTTACTTTGATCAAAGCAGATGAATTTTCATCGAACCTCATTTCGATATTTTATGGTTTAAAATGATGTACTTTTGGCTATTGAGAACGAAAGCAACTAACATAAAACTACGAAAAACGATGTATAATAATGGCGTTCTAATAGTTTCTAAACTACTTTTCGATCCACCAAAGATATGCAACTAGAGTTTTAAAAAACTAAGCATAATGTTTTTTGCTGAATTTGTATTAAAGAAAAAAAGACAAAAGAAAAACAATCATAGGGCATCGATAATATGCCGATTGAAGAAAAAAAAAAAGCGATAAAGAAATTAAACCTCCAAGGAGATCTAGTCCGTCGGCTCTAAATATTCTGTATCCTATCGCAGATTCCGAATTTAAGTCAATCGATTTGTCGAATCAATTTTTTTGTTTTCGAGTATTTTCCCTTGCTAGTTCAGTCGACATTCAATCGCATAATCGACTTTTTTTTTTACTTATTATAAAGTAGAGTTACTTTAGTTATTTTAGCAAATTTATGTAGTGCTTTTAGAAGTCGAGAAATACTAGTTCGGCAGACAGATGCACCGATGCAAATCACATTTTCCACGTCCACAAAAGTATCACCAAAGCAATATTCTTTCACTTGATCTCTCCGGCTGGAATAGTGCGACAATTATCGTTACTATTTTCATAAAATGTTACATAGCTTTATTTACAAAATTCTATCAGAATTTTCGATATTTTTTTCTTGAGTGAAACGACTTCACTATTGTCTAATCTTTTTTTGAGATGCTATATCCGTGGAAAATGTTCTGTGATTTCGTTTGCTCAGTTATTATTATTATGCTCAATTATGTCAAGTTTATTGTGTTTACGTGACGATAAAACGTTTGTTTCATACACTGTGCATTACTTGAAACATCATAGCTTTTGACGGCAGCCACTAAGAACAAACTATACATCGAACTGTAGATTCATATATTGACGTCGTATGTTAATATGTATCGATATTGAATAGGGCATTGTTGTTCTTCGAGACGATAAATAGCGCGAGCCAATCAGCGAATAAACATTTTCGATAGTTCGATACTTTCAATTGCTCGACATTTCGATATTTCGATATGGGTTTTGCATAATTTCCTCGAATCTAAATGAACTAGTCGAATAAAGCACGATGCTAAATTTAAAAAATAATGTATTACTAAAAATAACGAAAAAGTGTGTGTTTTCGGAAAATTGATCGTCCGCTTAAGCTTAGCCGTTCATTCACTGGCAACTCGGCCCTATCGTCGATTGCACTGTACTCGCGATGTCCTTATAATTTCAATGGCAAAAGTGGTTGCGCCACGTTCAAAATTTTCGACGGACTTTCCTAACGCAAATACGATACTACTGGCAAAAAAAAGATAAATAAATACCGACTAAATCCCTATCGTTACGATGACAACGGACTAAGGAAGGCAAATGGAACAATGCATATATAAATATTATAAATAATGTACTGTTGCATACATAATATGTGATAAATTGTTTCCGCAGAAAATATTTTTGCTCTACTCTCGCATAGAAAAAAAAGCGTATAATGGCGATATTCAATATATGATGGCAATTGTATAGAAAAGAAAAACTACAAAAAGAAAAACGTCGCTCAGCGAAAAGAAAGCGCTTCGTCGCCGCGACAAAAAAAAATACAGCTACCTGAGATTATTGCAAATGAAGTGAAGAAACTAATACTGGAGCTTCAGCGTGAACGCTGCTGGACGAAAACTTTCTTTTCGCAAAGGTTTACGTGGTTATACATACACGTAACAAGATAAATGTATAGAAAGCCTTATAAATATATAAATACTTATGTATGGATATAATATTCATATATATGTATATAAAAGACCTTGCAGGCTTTGGAAGGCATTATATTAAATATAAATACAAGCTAAACGTTATATTCGCACAGACCTTAAACTACCTTAAACTCTACGGTGACCAGTCAATAATAATAACTATATTTATAGGGTTGGGCACCGCTTAATTGAAAAATCAATGAAATTATAACAAATTTCTTTTTTTTTTAAATCAATCGAATTTTTGTTATTCACAAAATGAGGATAATTTGGTAACACTCCGGTAATTTGAATTTAGGAATATCCGATTTTTATGTTAATGCATATTTTTCGGTTTTCTTCTTAACCATTTGGATTATTCATTAAATGATGCCCAGCCCTACATAATTCAGTGATTCGCATGTTCTTCCCTGGGGTGTCTTGAGTGTGCAATTCCATGGTGGCGATTATATGCTTCCCGATTTTTTTCCATGTCACACCTACGCGTATTTAAGGATATACGATATCTACTGTCGAGTCAGTGTAAAATTCCATGCTACATTTTTTTTTAATTGCCTTTTCTTGATTGTACATAAGAGAGCAAATTACTTTTTGAGGAAATCGAAACTTTTGAAAATCTTCAAATATGCATCTATGATTTGCGAATACAAAAAAAAGTCTTGGTACCGTATATCCATAATACTGACTAAATTGCGGCAATCCTTCTGTGATCTCATTCCATAATTCATAAAACTCGTGTTTCAAAATGGTGTAACTAAAAAAAAAGCTGGACATATTTACTAACAACGGAAAACTGTACATTTTTGCACAATTTATTTGTTTTAAACAACAACAATAACAAAAAAAAAGCACCACACGGATTATCATCGACCACGTTAATTGAGCCCCTTAATATTACGTAGGTAAAAAAATCACAACTGCGTCTTCACTTGGTTAAATGTATATCCCAATATTGTTAAATGTCCACTGTCTGGAACATCCTAATGAGTTTTCGAGACGCGACGTCGTAATTTCCACTGTCTTGACCTGTGTCGCCATATCGCTCCATGGTGTGTTGATTGTATGTCGACTCTGTCGTATGTTCAAATGATTTGGATCGAAAATTAATGATTTTGTTCATGTTGATTCCGGTTTAAGTGTCAGTCATTAAAAGTAGCGAGTAAGACGTACGTTTACTCATTGGCCCAATAAAATTTGTCGGGCTTTTCGAGATAAAAAATTCGAGTGACCGTAAGGTGCACCGTAGAGGGCAGATGATATATATATTTTTTTCTTCTTTTTTTTTTTAAACATTGCCGTTCTCGCTGTATCTTAATGGATATAAGTCTGCAGCAATAAACATGTAAATTAGCATACGGAGTACTGTTTTTTTTCAAGCCACACTCGCACAAAACGCAGCGATTCCTTGCTCGTTAATCATTACAAACTTTTTTCCAATACAAATAACGAGAAATTCGAATTAATCGATAGTTGTAAATTATTTTTATAAAAAACATTACTCAATTCGTTAAGCAACTTTTGTCAATTCGTGCACTTTACTTTCGAGCTTTTGCGATATTTCCCACAATTATCTTTTTAAGTACATTTATTTACTTAAAACTAATTTTCGCTTTCGTTTGTTTCATTTTTCTTCAGACTATGTTGATTTTATTATTTTTATTTTTTGAAGAATCTAAATTTCAAACAGTGTAAAACGATTTAAACTTAACTTCGATGCAAAGAATATAGGGTTGAAAATATAATTTGACCGGCAAGAAAATTGGGGGATTTTGAGTCTCGATTAATACGAGACAAGCGTATTACTGCGTTTTTGCACAGTTCCCGACCTCCAAAATCTGATTAGGACTGTTCCAGACAAGGTGGCAGAACTACTAACCATTCGTTATTTTGAAACACTTTTTCAATTGCCCTGCGAAAGCCCAGTTTGATATTCTTCTTATTGTTTATAAGCTTATAATTTTACTTTTGAGCGGTACGGTACATGACACACCTATTGTTCGAGTGCACTGTCTGTGGCAGACCTAATCAGAGACCTCCTCTCTATCTCTATCTTTTTAGATCTTACTTCTAGATTTAATTGAGCACCTTAGATACGTTAAGCGACAGCAAACTGTAACGGGTCCCTTGTTATTTCACTCTTGTCGAAGTTTCACTTGTTTTATAGATGTAGTTGCTATATTTTTATTGTCAAATAATTCCAGATAAATTTTCGAAAATCTGCGAAATCCGAAACAGTTTTTTTTGTTGTCAAAAACGATTTTTCATTCAATCGTGGAAAAAAATTTTGCAATTTGGTAAAATGTAACATTCCAATGCTACGGAGAGTTATCTATTTTATTAGCCAGATTTAATCTCAGTACTTTTTTAAACATAGAAAATGTTGCCGTTATTTTCCTAATTTGGCGTAATGATTATTCACATGCAATTTCGACTTAAATAACTGTAAAATATTACTTTATTTTCGGTTATTTGCCAAATTTTTTTTTTTTTTAGTGATCACACTTTTTATTTAAAAAACAAAATTTAGCTTGAGTTTTGTGCATTTCATGCAGTTTTTTTCTACATTTTTTTTTTTTCTTTTGAAATTCAAAAACCAAGAATTAGCAATTTATGGACTTAAAAATAATGTCTTTCACACAATGAAAGCATAGATCTATTTTGGACTTTTAGAAATCCACTAGGGAAGAAAAACAATTTTTCGTAATGATCTGCAATAAGAAATAATAAGAAATGTAATATACGTTTTTGAATACTTAATGGAAAAAAAATATTTGGGGTTTGAACTAAGGTGCTCAGATAGCTTCCGAATGTCTTACAACACGGAATCCAATTCTGCGGTCAATAAGTCGATAAATTTTCGGTTTAAAAATGCAATATTCTTGCACTGCGCATTACACAATGTATGTATTTCATGTACGTACCGTCTCATGTACGTAGGATTTGCCGTAACTCTGGTTACTGTAACTGTTATTCGGGTAAGTAAGAAATTTGTCTCTTCGTCTACTGTCAACACGCTTTTGCACAATTTTTTTAAATATTTCACGAGAGGATTATTGTTTCCATCTTCAACGTGTTTTTTAATTGCCTAAATCCATCGGAGCGATCGCATCTCTAATATTCATTGGTATGAGCGTGATTTTTGCAAACACAAATTTTTTCAAGATTTTTATTTTATCAATTTCCACTTGTTCATGAAAAAATTAATGGAAGTCATTTTACTCCAGCAAACTGATGAATAAACAAATTCTTAAAAATTATGTGATTGCAAAAATTTCGTGGGAGTTCAAGAAGACAATTAGTCTAATAATTCAGGGATATTCAGCGTGTTTGTCGAGATTCTACGAGAACATTTTTTCATTGTATTCCTAAGAAAGCACAAGATTTACATTTATTTTGCCTACATGCGATAAACATGTTTCATTTAAAATTGATGGAACATTCTATTTTTTTTTTTTTTTTACAAAGCGATTTTCAAATTATCGAAATTCATCAAAAAGTCGTTAAAAAATCTGCTGAATACGAAAAAAGTTGTTTTTAAAAATATTCCTGCAATGTGAGAAATATTGTAAATTAAATGCTAAATAAATTACCAAATAGTATGACAACTTTTCATAAACCAAGAGAAAAACTCGAAGAAACTCGATAAAACGGCTTATCCCAAAGGGCTGTAAAAAATAATCATTTAACTTGGTAATCGAAACGCCAAATTCCGATAAACAAATAACTAAAAAAAAGTGTAATTTTTCAGGAAAGGCTCCAGAGCCTCGAGCCAAATTGCCAGCAGCTCAGTGGAGTCCGGACGCGGAGCCTCCTCCGGTGGACGACGAGGCATCGCTGCTGGCACAATCTAGTCCAGTGTCTCCGCCTTTCGTCCGTGCGCCTCTGGAGGATCGTTCCAAGTACGAAAAGTTGGCGTTCACGATAGACGACCTCTCGAGCGACAGCGACAAGGAAATAGCTCAAAGGAACGAGGAGCGTCTGAAGAAAAAGCGTCGACGCGTTAAAGGAGTACTGAGTCGTCGAAAAAAGGAGCACGCGTCTCAAGACCCAAACAATCCACCGGTAGAATACGAATCCGACGATTCCATAGGCTCGGCGAGTGATCTGAAAGCCATGAACGACGAGGAATGCACCGCGGACCCTGAAGAGTGCGAGAAAATCGACGAGACGATTTCTGAGAGCGTGAGGACCTGCGGAAGCTCGGCTTATCACGCGGAGTGCGAATCAGTAGCGACTCACGAGGAGGATCACCGAATTCGAAAGCCTAGGAAGCATCACCGCGATCAGCAGCCTCAATTGGCGACGATCGACGCGGACCCGGTCGTGGGTCACCAATACGGCGAAAAGCCTCTTCTCCTGGACGACGAGCTCGACACCGAAGCAAAACCCGAACAATCCCACGGCGATCCCTTCGTCAGTCACCAGTACGCGGCGAAGCCCCTTTTGTTCGATAACGACAGCTCTTCCGAAGAAAACGGACAGCCAAAAGCGATCCTGAAAAACGGTCTCTTCAAGCTCGAAGAAGACGTTTTCTCCCTGGCGCCTTTCCCGAGGCCAACGAGCTCGAGAAAGAGCAGCGGAAGTCGCGACAGTTGTCCCCGAACCGCAGAACCAACAAGCGTCACAGGTTCTCCACCAAATCTAAGCCTCATGACACCAAAATCAAATTCTCCGATTATTTCCGGTAACTTAGTCGACATCGACGACAAAACCGAAGATCTGCCTTTTCATCCAGTCCCTGCCCCGCGAATCACCAGATTACCCACGAATAATCCAAAAAGCAATTACGAAAACGTGAATTTCATAGCAGCGGCTACTCCGGCAGTGTCAACTGTACTACCGTCAGCTGTGGAAACAATTACCGACGAGAAAGACCTATTCGGCTCTTCGCCCTTCAGTTCCACGGGTTTCGTTAATCCCTTCAACGAAATCACCAAATATTCGAGTTCAGAATCAACAATAAAACCTGCAACGACTTTGGCGAGTTTGTATAATTCACCGGATTACATGAACATAACGCCGCAGACTTTTCACCCGCCGTCTTCGGAAACTGCAGCAGCCAGAGGCGATAATGCCAATAATTCCAAATTTACCGTCGCTCCGAACGCGGCGTTGAGTCTCGCCGAGTCGCCGATCGATCTTTTCGGATCTATACCTTTCGACGAGTTCGCTTCTCTTGCCGTTAATAGTCAGCAAAGGCCGACGTCCCTTCCGCTTTCGCAATCGCCTTCTTTCGTCGATAGCGCTCTAAACACCATTTTATCGACTAGCGCTCATTCCGCTAATGCCGGGCAACTTCCGCCGAACGTCCAGGCGATTTATGCCATTCAGCCGGTGCAGCACACCGCGAGGATTACCGTTCAGGCGACGAATAGCGTTTCTATCGCTGATGTTAGCCCTGACATTATTTCGCCGATGTCACCGGAGCCTCTCGTCATCGACGATTCGCCGAAGCACAAAAAAGACAAGTCTAAAGCCGACAAATCCAAGTATCATCTTATGAACGAGAATCGAAGCGACAATATCAACGTCTTACCCGCGAAGATTAGTCATAAAGCTAAAGGTGTTGTCTACAAAAAGACACCAAAAGGCAAGAAAAGCGCAGCTGCCACCGCAGGCTTTAGCAATATGAGCTTTGAGGATTTTCCCAGTGATGAAAATGACGATCGATCAGCGGGGACCAGGGTCGCACCTTTCGAAGTCATTCGAGAGACCGAGAAACGATTCGGCTCACTCAAGAGAAGAAGCAATCCGTTCACCTGAGAGCGGGTCAATGGTCGGAGCAGCTAGTACGAGGCACTTTGAATGTAAGTAGAGGCATGTTTTTTTTTTTTTTCCTCGAAAGCACACAATTGTCTTTATAATGTTGATGGCAATTTGAAAATTTCCCATTTTTCTAGAACGAGTACAATGAACACGGAAGAAGAGTAAACAAAAACCTACGTTTTAGGGTAAAGTCGACGAAGAAAACGATTTAAAAAACTGTCAAATTTTTCCATAAATTACACCAGGTTATTCGAAACTTGGCAGCTTAATACCAAAAAAAAAAGAAGAAGAAGAAGGAATGAAAGTTTGAGAAACGGAGAGAAGCACACGCATCTATTTTTGCAGCTACGCGTTTTCACCAAGTTTATACATTTTAAGATTCATAGAATATCTAATAGGTAATAAATGTATAATATTTACGGTAGCGAGGAAACAAAATTATTCACAACTGTTTTCGTACTATTGGCTAGAAAAACAAAAAGATTTTTTTTCTTTTTTCCAGTGCTCGAATCAAACATGACACGATCACATTTGCTACGTCTTGAAGTGGTAGCCAGATCACTAAGCACTAGTTAAATGAGTACTGAATTATTGTAACAGTTTTGAAGAATCTTGAAGGACACTTTAAAAAAATTATTAGTACTTTGCAAAAACGATTTGAAAAAATGAATGTGAATCCCTCAAACGGATTAACGATAAATTGTAAAAAATAATACGTTTTTTACATTTTTGCACTCATTTAACTAGTACGCAGGTACCTTAACGTGTAAAATCATTCCGAGATGACCAACGCATAGTTTAATACCTTAAAGTGGACATAAAGAAAAAAAAAACTATAAATAGTTGCTCTGGCTTCAGACTCATTGAGGCGCAGTTACTAGCTGTAATCAGGGATTTTTTAGATTTTCAATAAAAAATGAATCTAAAATATTTTTCAGTACGAATAAAAATTCGCGCGCGATAAAATGATCAATATGTTTTTCGATAAATTTGTAATTTTGAGATAATATTCTTTAAGCTTATCGCGCGTTTTTTAAACGAAACATTCGCTCTAAAAAGTATTTTGACGACATTTTTTATTGAAATATTTTTTACTCCCTGGCTGTACTACCGATAATTTGCTATTCCTCTTTACAAATGCCTTTTCACACAAGACTGATCTTGTAAAAGTCCACGAAGGATGTCTGGTGTCGAGTAAAAATTTCAAGAAAGACAAAAATGTACATAGTGTGATTTGGAATAGTTTTCCACATTTTATGGGAATCGGTATTGCGAGTATTACTTAAAAGATACAATTTTGCAAAATGATGTAATCCAGCAGATGTTTCGTGGTCTAAGAAAAAAAAACATAAAATAAATAATACTTTGAGGCCTTAGAAGATTAGATTAACGGAGGACAGATTTTCTTCTAAATTTGCTTCGATATTTATCCAGTATTTGCTTTTCAACTGCGCCTTTTCAACTCCAAGATATTTAATAATAATAGGAAAACTCTTATAAATGTCTGTGTACAATTAAGACAATATTATTAAGCTCGAGTGTAGTCCACACTGTGTATAAAGTATGCAAAACAAATTGCAGCCACGGTTATACATGATTCCTAGTTTGTAGTCTTATATTATAGGTGCCTTCCTGTATGAAATTAGTGCTCGATCTTGTAATCTATGTATACATATATACATATATATATATATACTGTTTAGTGCTGAGAAACTGACGATTTTTGCAGACTAGAAAGAAACGGCGATTAAAAATAATACAGAGCGACAATATTTTCAGCTTTATTCTATAATTTTCCATCACATCCAAAAATATTGTCGTTTCTTTGTCAACATAAGTCGCAATGCGAAGAAAAAAAATTGTAATTTGGTAAGTTCCAAATTGTTGGCTTTTGCCGTAAATGAATCGTTTATTTACTAATTTATTAGGCTTCACATCCCAAATTTCTTTCCGGTAGAAGATATTTGTGGCTTCCAGATGTGCGAGACTATTTCTTTTTTGTATTTACTAGAGTAAATTGAAGAAAATATGTACATTTTTGTTTACAAGTAAAACTTTCTAGTCTTTGGTGGAATTAGTTTTACACAGAAAAGGGCACATTTAAATAAATGCGAGGAATGAAGATTGGAAAATATTGTCGCCTGATGTAGTACCTTTTGGATTGTACAATGTAACTACTGGCATTTGGCCTGGCGCCGCTCGTTGTTAGTCATTCTTTTTACAGTGTGCAAGAGTAAATGCTGTTTGCAAAAACCGGGGTTTTAAAACAAAAAACAAACTATTTTTTACGAGCGGTTGTATTCGTTGCTACCAGTCATCGAAGTGTGAAAAAAAATCTAGATGTAGTCTAGCGATTTAAAGGCATAAGGCGATGATTCGTCAAGCCGATGGTGCGGTCCGATCGGATTATACAATAATTTTCATTCGTAGTAGAAAATCTCATACATTCCTTTGTAATTATTATACTATTTATTGACCATCGTACTAAGTGTGTTACATTTTTTTTGTTACCCCCGTTATTCTGCATATACGAGCAGAGGAATCAAGAATATTTATTGTATTCTTTTTGTTTTAATCTTCCGTTCGTTGTTACACTGCCTCCAACCAAATATTGCAGTATTCCGAAATATTTTCCAATTAAGAGACAGGAGTATATGCTTTTCCTCTTTTACGTGGATGCATTATCAATTGTGGTACCAGAAAAATCCAAGACATCTCAAGTTGTATTATATCCTTCCAACATCTTTGCATTTTTGTAGATAAAATCAAGAATCTGTGTCTAGTAGGGATGCGCTTATACTCGAAATTATGGATAGTTGACGATTATTTGTTTGTTTGATTTATCCATTCGAGTCATGGAAATATTCGAATAATTTATGTGTATCAATGTTTCAGAATATATTATACATTAGTTTCATTTATGAATAATACGAAGCATCGTGAAATCTTGGAATTATTAGAATATTCATATTATTTAAATTAAATTGCGCAGCCCTAGTTTCCACCTGTTAAACAATTATCCTTAGTGAATCGATGCGTATCTTTTCACTAGGGACACTCACCACCTATTATCTCTATAACCCGAATAAGAAATTGTGTAATTCACGATTAATTAATTTAGCACATGCCCAGCTATAGACGGAAACATATTGTATTTCTTTCTTAGAAATAACTCAAGTATTTTTGGCTGTTAGCCGTGTACCATAGGGTAACGATATACATCGTGGATTCTCCGTCACCCGCCTCTATTTATAAATATACACAAATAATAGTTGTTACATTGTATTTTGTTGTTAAACAGTCTATTCGGAGAATCACGAATAAGAAATCCGCGAAAGCTTCGCGAACATTTGTAAGAATCATACCTAAATTTATAACAAAAAAAAATACTAAAATAAAATTGTATCTAGTAATGTAATGATAACGACAGAAACAGAGAAAAATAATATATTCGTATACAATGTAAGGTAATTGCGAACCGAAGTCAAAGGTTTTCACTCGGAATTCAATTTTTGTGAATTATTTTTTCTAACGACACTACGCTCGTATCTAATAAGTTGCAACGTACATTGTACATGTTTTAAACGAGGGATTAGAGATGTACATAAAGTGTACTTTCGTGTACCTATGTAAAAACAAAAAAACAACAACAACAAGTGAAGTGCACTGAAATAAAATGTATCATACCACGTGAAAAATATATCTCAAAAAGTATACATAAAAACTGAACAAAAAGATTATTTATTTTTAAATAATTTATTCAGCAGCAGCAACACATCTTTTCACCGAGCCTTTTATGCCTCTGACGCGCCATTACGAAATTAATTCCCGAAATTGCAATAAAACTAAGAAAATTTAACCAACTTGCTACGATTGCCAATTGCAATGATACCCCGGTATTGATCTCCTCGCCGCGTCTCCAATTATTTGCGTCCGGTTGAAGGTAGTCCATGAAATCCAAAACTGCACCGCAACTCAAACGATTGTAAATCACCTGCATAAAATAACGTGCACTTTTTATTTGTGCCACTATTTTTACTCCTCTCATTTCAAGCCAATGTTATAAAAAACACACAAAATAAAAAAACTGAACCACTAACAAGTTTTAAACAAGTTATTTTACTAATCTATTTCAAGGGATGTCAAAACTTCAGCTGATTGATATAACTTTTCTACGATTTCATTAATAAATAAACTTGGGAATATTTTTGTTTGCTTCGAAATCGGTTTTAATGAATATAGGAAATGAACAGTTTTGCACGTGGAACTTTAACAATTTATTTTCTGAGATTTAGCTGATTTTTTATTTAAAAAATTGTCAAATCTTCTTTAAAAATTACCTCCAATTCTCGACCTCTCGATCCAAGCAGGTCAATCAGTCTCCTTTTGTACTGCTCGCAACTCTTGTAATATCCGTCAGTCAAAACAACCGCGTGTGCGAGAGACAAGCACGAAATTAATATCGCTAAAAAAGCAGCCGGCATCCACTGCTGGCAAGGAGTCCGCCTCTTCGGCGCAACGATAACGACTTCTCCATCGATGTTATTCCTAATAATAATATTAATAAAAGGCGTAAACATTTCCATCAGAATAAAATTTCTAGTGAACAAATTTTAATAAAATTTCTAGAGAACAAATTTTATCAAAATAATCATTCTTTTTAAATCTTAAAAATATTCACTCTTATATACGACTTTTTTTTAAATCATACATTTCTACTCATACTTTTTGGATTGTCAAATTTTACGAAATGTAAATAAAATTCCTCTTAGATCGTTAAATTCTAAATAATTCTTTTCACATTATCAAATTGTGATTGATTTCGTTGAGGCGATGAAATTAGAAAGCTTCTTCATTGCAATATCGCTAATCGTTATAATTACCTGCTGCAAAATGCTGCCGATCTTGAGGAAATGGCACGTGGCCCATCGAGACTTCTGGCAATGCAGCTTCTGTATCCATGATAGCCACCCAGAATTACACCGACGATAAGAGCCGGCAATAAAGCGTAGCTTCCAAAGTGGCAGAGCCTAACATCACCGCCGATAAAGGTGCTAAAGGTGTTCACCCCGTAGAGAATACACTCGCAATCAACTCCCAAACAAGAATCGAGTGTCCAAGCCCAATGTTGCCACGCGACGACCAACGATACCGCGGAAATCGTTGACCACACAGCCGCACTCGAATAAATAATCGCAAGCCGTTTTTCAGCTTGCATTCCGTTCATCGTTGCTCCAAGATGTGCATAACACTGACCAGCTCTGAAACACATGAATTTTGCAAGAACTTTCGTGAGTCCGTATGGGATAATAAATTTTCCGCACAACCATTTGCTCCGAGGCTGAAGGCATCGGTGAATCGTTGTGTGGGTAACCGACCAAAGTTATAAATTTCTTCCATAAACAAATCTCGTACTTATAAATAGGTTTTGTTTAGCTGCCGTTAGAACTCGTATCTTAACGTATCTCGTCTGGTGCTCGTCGTTGACACAGAAACCGTCTTCCAGGTCTTCACATTTCGGTGATCGGCAGGCGAAGTTAAGCACAGGCTCTTCGATTTCCTAGCTTCTACTGGAAACCTTTTAACGTTTTGTGGTGATGAAACGGTTCGTAGGCACTTCTCGGTCAGTCTTTCTTCACCTGAGATAAGAACGATTATAATGTGACATTATCGCTATTATCAGAATAATACTAATTTACTGGGTCAGCGTATTGTAATTTTTCAAAAATCTATTTATTTATTTTTCTCCTGGAAAATTTTATATGTTTATTTTTATTTCTAACATCAAACTCAAGGTTTAGTGATTTTTATTTTAATATCTGCTTCTTGGTGTGCATCACGGATAAGAAGAATTACGACTATGAGACATTATAATAACTTATTAGCATAATGCATACACTGAGTGAGAGAGTTTATTTTTATTGAAAAAAAAAAAAAACGGATTTAAATCTCGGCCTTCATAGCGAACTTGTGCATTTAATTCTATACTTGAACTGACATTGTCTTTCTTTATTGAGCGATTTTCAAAGTTATTATCGTACAATTTTCGAGTAATAAAGTTTTCGTTTCTGTTTATAAATATAAATTAAGTTTTTAAAGCGTTTTTTATTTTTATTCTTATTTTATCATAATGACTTTGACGAAATTATCATTTTATTGATTGTATTTTAAATATCTGCTTCATTATATCCAAATAATTCGAATTTTATCTGTTTCACAAGCTTTTTAGTTTTAAACTTAAGATAAATAGAAGATTTTTGTACCTTCTATTTATCCTTCTGTTTATGTATATTTTCGAATTATTTTCGTACTGCACCAGATACAAAGCATTTAAAGCAAACAAACATTTTTATCTCTTCAAACAAATATTCAGTGTAGGCGCATAAGATTAATTTTGAATGAAAATTAAGGAATAGCCACGAAATACGAGACTACGCAACGCGAGTCTCGCTTCAAACTAGCGTACAAATTATTGTGACGAACGTCTATGGTATTTTCTTACCTTTCAAACAAACGACGAATAAATTAGTCTCTTTGGGCTCTGAATGAGAATGTGTGAGAATTGCGGAATGCAAAGTTCAAATATTTGTCCAACGCGAGTCACTCCTTGATGCCTTTTTATGCCACAGCGATGAGATCAGTCTTCAATCCTTCAAACTTCACACGTGCAATAAAGTACAAGTTTTTTTTTTTTAGTGCAAAATGAAACAAGTATATTGTACTTGTTCGTTTTGATCAACGAGGTGTGACCAGATTTTATCCACGTATGAGTGGAACTGGAGTAACACATCGCTGATATGAGATAAACGTAGTCGAGGAGATAGATTAGATTGTAACACACAAGCACTCCCTATGTGTCATCCTGCGCGAAGATATGTTTCCGTAGTTTACATTGACAGTAGCTCTATTCCTAGAGGATCGATTTTTCGTCCCAAGGATATAAAGTGGCAAGGTTGTTTGGCAACTAAGGATGTGAGTTTCAGACAATATTTCAAACACTTATCGATTTGACAGAAATTTTTTAAGTATTAAACATGAAAGGTGTTGAAAGGATTGTTATGTTAATATTAAACATGGAAGGTGCTGAAAGTATTGATTTTCCATAACAATGCTTCCAAAATGTTATTAACGATGTCAGGGAAAAGGCGTTTGGCGAATTCCCCGTCAAACTATTTTTTCTTGAGTGAAAATTATTTTTTGTTTTTTGTTTTTATTTTCTTCTGAAAACGTAGGAATTTTTTCAGAATTTTGTATAATTTTTTTTATATAAGGTTTTTTTTGTTTTTTGAATATCTATAGAACGAATTTTGGACATGTCTCGTCCACTTATTCACTCATTATACTCATAAAGTGTTCGGACTATTGACCACGTAGATTCGGAGATGCATATTAAGCATTTAAAAAACGGACATTTAAAAAATTAGATGCAATTCTGAATAATTTCATACGTATTAAGAAAAAATAACAAAAATTTTCGTTCGAAACTAAAAATTGGAGTGATTTGCTGATCAAATTTATTTCTCATTGATTTGTTATTTCGAAATCATTACTAGGTAAATTCAATCTTTTCAGCACCTTTAACGGACTTGATTTTTCACAGGTTTTTGTCCCATCCAAAAATGTTGAAAAAATTCACTGAAACTCACTTTTCGTGCAGCTCCGCGACGACTGTACCGCTCCCACGCCCTTAACGTACGCGACAAGTACGCTGGGATATATTTTTTTGCGACGCAACTGTAGAAAAGTTTGCTTAACCCTTTAACAGGAATTGACGTCATAAGGCGTTTTTATCCTATATCCTAGACGCACTTTTGATGCCCAAGAAGCTAATTATATAAAACAATAATTCGGTTTGAAAATTTGTCAGAATACAAGGCAAATTTACGGTGATTACGAATTTTTAAACCTAATATACTATTTTTGAGCGTCAGTAAAGTTCTCCAATATTTGGAAATGTAAATATTTGCAAGTTTTGAACATTTTTCAATTCCTACAAATAGCAACATTTTGAAACTTCCGGAATTCTTAAAATTCGAAAAACACTGAAATTCCTCAGTTTTTGCCTTAAAATATTTTCGGCAAAATCGAAACACTTTATATTTCGTGTTGCTCGAAAAACTGAAGAATTCTCTTTAAATTCGTAAACTTCCAATAAAATCGAATTTATAAAAAATTCTTTTCCGATGATTCTTTGGTAACGTAATAAAAATCAGTAGACTCATACGATTAGTAATTATAAAGGAAAGAGAAATGGTAAGAAAGATTTTTAGTAAGCGGTTTGCGGTACGTTAAAATTTAGAAATATTAATCACTCAATCATCTACAAAAAACGTTCCGTCAAAAACTATGGCTTATCATAATTTACTCTTTATCAATTTGTAATACATCACATGACTTTCCGTGATAAGGTTTTGCTTTTGCGATTCCAAGTGAAAGTGTTTACTATATACAAGGTTGAGAACGTTCGTTGCTATCCCGTCGTAGAACTCGTTTGGAATATTTCAGAATCTGGATCTGCAATAAAATAAAAAATTCCTATGAACTTTCACTGTTATTTAAAAAACAAAAAAGATATTCGCGACGAGATGCGCAGACATAATTTCCGGAATAAAAGATTTTTTAAATCATTTATTAAATTATGTATATCAAAATTCTACCGTACATTTAATTTCCTTTCACGAAATATGAATGAGATCCTGACTTAACAGATAAAAAATAAAATTATTGTCAAAAATCTGTTTAACAACTCAAAGTGCCAATAATATTTTTCGAGAGACATTTCGATTTTTAAGAATAAAATTTTAAAAAATTATAAACAAAAATAAAAATGTAAATAAAATGATTGTGTTAAGGTAGAAATAACCCAATGCAAGCAAAGTCTTCACTTACAAGTCATTTATTCCTAATCTAGTTTTACATTTAGCTGATATATCGACGAATAGCGGCACGCGTTGTGTGTGTTTTATTTGTTAACGATAATACGGAATCCCTGTCGGGTTTTCGGGAGGATTTTTCAAAGTCCTTTTTTCTTTCTTCGAATAACAATGAGTACCGAGTTTGTTAGGAAAAATATTTGCATGCCAATTCGCAGCCGAATCAGAGACAGATTGTTTCAATTTGATATTTTTATTGAATTAAATTCATCATTTTCTCATAAAAGTATTTATTTTTAACGAAAACTCTCCAGATACAAATTATTCTAATCTGGAATTTGAATAAAATAAAGCTCTGGTTTATCGACGAATTAGATCTCTATACTTTGGATATAGGAAATGTTAATTGTTGGGAGGGGAAAATGGTGAAGGTACTGGGCTATGTTTTGGCTTAACGTACTGTTGGTACACACAGTCTTACGCTGGATTCATGCTGTGATGCCTTAATTCCGAAAGAGCTTCTCGACTATTCCATAGGCAATAGAGGGACGCGATTCCTAGGCCAATTCCACCGCCAACCGCACATCGCTGAAGACCCGCTGTAATACGCAAAATAAAGAACGAAATTTAGTAAAAATCGGAAGTTTGCAACGTGAAATCCTCCTGCTTTCTCATTTTTATTCGTCCTCTATGAGAAAATACATTAGAGAATTTTCACATCCTTATAGAGAAATTAATGTCAATAGATCAAAAAACAAAGTAGATTTTGCACATTGGTTCCTCATTAATTCCCGTCTTTCATCCAATTACTTCTATGAGAAAGTGTGCTGATCAATTTTAGATTGTTCATAAAGAAAGCTTTGTAAAAAGCGGAAAATAGTGAAAAGGCGATATGAAAGATTTACTTTATATCCTTTTTTCGAACTAATTAATAAATAAAATGATTTATAGTGAATTTTGAATCGTCAAGAAATAACTAAATCAAATTTCGTCAAAATCCTTCACAAAATTCAAGATATGGTATCACTGAACATTTTTGATTTACATGAAAAAATTGTGTTCAGTCGATGAAAATTTTGAAAACGTTGACTCAACAACGTCATTTAACAAAAATCAACATAAAATTATAAGGAAGCACAAATTGAACGCATCACCGTTCCAATTTAATTTTTCAAATGTACTCTACATTTTTTAAAATTGAAAACACAGTAATAACTGAATAAACTGAATGGATGGGGCTCAAAATAGCGAATGACTAAAAAAGCGAATTTCAAAATGATTGTATGAATTGCTATTAATAATAAAATTCGCTATTTTTATCGTTTGCAATCTTGAAACTCATGCCAACAAATAACTAGCAATTTGTGACGGAGGAACTGCAAACCTGTGGATTTGAAGAGCATTCCCGTAGCTGTAGCTGCAGCCAATGTATTCAAAGAGTCATCTGTACCTCTGGCCCAAGAAAGGAGCACGCCAAAGCCACTGTACATTACAGACACAACCCCGAGAGTATTTGCTAAAGACGATCCATTTTTCATAACGTGATTAATTAATCTGCAATAGAGTATTATACTCGATATTAATAAAATACATTTTTTTGAGATTGTCATAAATGAAAGGAGCGGAATAATAATCTTACTGAGTTCTTCTAAGTTTTCCAGTTTGACCAGCCAATGTTGTGGCTTTTAATCCTCTGTAGAAGCCAGCGGCACCGCCAAAGCCAGCACCGAGTATGCACGCTGCTCCAATTTGACTGAACGCTAGCTCAAAACGGCCTCTCTGCTTAACAGCGCCCTCAGGAAATATAAACTCTGGTTGACTTGTCGGTAAGTAAGACGGATCGAAATTTAGATAGGGACTTAAAGGTGCCATTCCGTGTTGCGATGTTACTGGAATAAATAAAATTATATCAGCAAGTTCCTATTGACATCACAATTCACGGACTCAATGCAGTGAAATGTCTGTTTTTTTTTTCATCTTTTATAAAAATAAGAATTTTAGTATTTGTATCTATATAATTTATGAATAATACGAGTTATTCAAATGAATAAATCAAGCAAAGTATTACAACTTTAAAGCAAAGCACAAAAACAATTGCTAATTCCAAACCATAATCGTAACATTATTTAAAAATTCAATCTGCAAGTTCAGGAACACGTAATTAAAACAAAATTTAGTCAGATGATATGAATAATTTGTAAAAAGGTCAGTACTTAATATTTTTTGTCAGTAGCACATCAGCATAGTATGTTAGACCAAATTAAATTTCATAACAATTTCCTAACTTTGCATTCAAATGCGCACTATAATAATAACAATAATAAAAATATAAAAAATCCAGTTAATCGTATAAAAATGTCTCGTAACAAAATATGATGACAAATGTAATAATAATAACAATAACATCATCATCAATATATTCAAATGATGTTGATGAAATGACAATTGAAAAATAAGTTAATTCTGCAGATAAATAAACCTCCCAAGGAGTTTTCTAAATAAATAAATGTCCAAGCAGTCGACAATGATTATAACATTTTTTGATTGATAAAAAATTAAGCTATTTACATATATCCTATGGGGGAAAAAAAAAAACAATCGATGAATTTTTTGCATTCAAAGTTTTGATTACTATTTGCAATGAGTGTGATGAGCGTTTCTCATTGGTGGTGATGAACGAGTAAACAACATTTTCTCAGTGGAATGATAAAAGTGATGAATTATTAAAATGCATAGAGCGATAATTATATAATAAGAGTCCAAGTTTCGTCACATTAAATCGGCTTGTTAGAGTGATAACGTGCTCGGCGTTCGGTGTAGAGGTTGGAATCGATTTTGGAATGGATAATAACAAGTAATAAAGGATGATGATAGGGTGTTTTTCCACTTACCGGGTATACTACTCGTGCCATCGTTTCGTCGGCCAGAAGTCGTCGAGGAATTGTTCGAGTTGTCATCGCGGAGGTCTAACATTTTTTCTTGATCAATTTATCGAGCTGCAGCTCTAGAAAACCGACATGAACATCAGACACGAACTTTGCAATGAACGATGAAGAAGCGAATGAAATTAACGAAATGAAGTTGGCTGCGATGTGACGATATTTCGAGCCGCAATCAGTGTTACCACTTCTAGGGACTTTACTACTCGTGCTATCGTTTCGTCGGCCAGAAGTTATCCAGAAATTGTTCGAGTTCTCATCGCGGAGGTCTAACATTTTTCTCTTGATCAATTTATCGAGCTAGAAAATCGACATGAACATCAAAAACGAACTTTGCAATGAACGATTAAGAAGCGAATGAAATTAAGGAAATGAAGTTGGCTGCAATGTGACGATATTTCGAGCCGCAATCAGTGTTACCACTTCTAGGGATTTTACTACTCATGCTATCGTTTCGTTGGCCAAAAGTTATCCAGAAATTGTTCGAGTTGTCATTGCGGAGGTCTAACATTTTTTTCTTGATCAATTTATCGAGCTAGAAAATCGACATAAACATCAGAAACGACCGTTGCAATGAACGGTGAAGAAGCGAATGACCGAACGCCGAATCAGGAAGGTTTTTATTGAATCCCTACAGAATTTGAAGTATATTTGTAACATATTTACGGTGAATGATGTATACTACGAAATCGCCTATTTTTACCGATCAAAGTCGCTAAAAAATCTACTCCAG
Source organism: Clistopyga incitator (assembly GCA_947507545.1). NCBI lineage: Eukaryota > Metazoa > Arthropoda > Insecta > Hymenoptera > Ichneumonidae > Clistopyga > Clistopyga incitator. Next base: position 4,664,724 of record OX382182.1, on the reverse strand, counting down.
TATCTCAATAAAAGTAAGAACATTTCGTATGCTAATTAATGACCACCAAATCTTTAAATCAGACTACCAATCATCAAGAATCGTTTCTGCATCGATTAAAAGATCCTAGTGCAAAATCGGTTTAGAATTATCTGTTTTACCGACCGTAAACATTTGTCTATATCATTGCATCATTAAATTATCTTTATAGTTTTTGACAATTGAATAACTTACATTTAATACATCGTAGAAATGAAAATAATTGCAAACAGCAACTTAGTTCCTAGTGAGTTGATGGAAAATTCAAATAGCCCGCGTTTGCGGGAGTCGCGGATATGACGTGCCCTCTGCTGGCGCACGCGCGCACTTATACAGAAAACTATTCCAAAACGTCCAAAACTATCTTCACTCATACAAGTGTAGATCGTGTACAGTAAACCTGTGTGGTGTATATTATAGGGTGTACAAAAAAAGTCATAAATTTGGGAAATCATCGAGCCAATATTGGAGAAGATACAGAAATTTAAAAAATTTCGGCCCGACAGCGCCATGAACGTCTAAAACGCACCGACAACAAACCGCAAATCTATCAACACGAAGTTGGCTACAAAACCTCTGCATTCCGCTCCGGACAACTTTTTTTTTTTTTTTCTTTTTTATCGTTATCGCCTGAGATATCTTGTGTATCAAATGGTGCATGTTAAATGATAATGAGTCAGTGATTAGTGGTTAAAATCGTCGTAAACCCAAATTGGGTTTCTCGGATTTTTGTAGTAAAATTATATAATATTAATGGAATCAACGAATGTTAATAACAAAAGGGTTGAAAGTGGAAACTCTGTGTTGATAAAAAAGAACGACTAACGCGGCAACGTGGAAGTTTCAAGAGGGGCTAAAATCTACGATTCACTAACGCTGAGGTTATTAGCGGGAATATCGAGCGATTTTTTTAATGTGAACTTAACCTCAAATCCCCGATTCGGTGTTTTGAGTCATTTTTCGTCATATTACCATTCATGTCGCTGGGATCCACCGAAAGTTTGCCATATGCCCCTGAAAAATTTTTTAGGGGGGTCAACGGTGATATCATAAGTCTCGACGAGACCGCTGACTCCAGTCGATATCCTAATAATTCTGGGGTCATCAAGTTTGTCCTGCGCAACGATCGGAAGCTCTCGTTGCGCGCCAATTGCTCATTAGTCGTACTCGCCGGGCTCGTCTGCACTGCTGCGACTCATCCTGCGATACTCATTGCCGTTTCTGTACTTTTTCTTGCGTTGCAATATAAGTACTTTGTATCGTCTGTAAATATTGGTAGGTTTTTGTTAGAGGACAGGTATTTTTAGATGAAAAACTGTCCAAAGTGTCTATTTGGCTTTGCGCTCATTTGTTTGCAAGTAGCAAGCATGATTTTTGGATTTTTTACTTTAAATTGGAACACTTTTGTGTTTTTGCAAGTAACAAGCATGAATTCTGCTTTTTTAGTTCAAATTGGAACACTTTTGTGTTTTTGCAAGTAACAAGCATGGATTCTGTTTTTTTACTTCAAATTGGAACACTTTTGTGTTTTCACAAGTAGCAAGCATGAATTTTGTTTTTTTAGTTCAAATTGGAACGCTTTTGTGTTTTTGCAAGTAACAAGCATGGATTCTGTTTTTTTACTTCAAATTGGAACACTTTTGTGTTTTTGCAAGTAGCAAGCATGAATTCTGCTTTTTTAAGCTGGAACACCTTTGTTAGTTTGAAAGTAGCAAATGTGGATTTTGCTTTTTTTAACTTTGAGCACCTTTGTGTTTTTGCAAGTATGGATTTTACTGAGGGTTTTTTTTGTAATGGCAGTACTTTTGTGTTTTTAATCAGTAATATTAATTTGGCCATTTTTTAATTGCTAATTTTTTGCGCTGAATATGAAACCAATGAAGTTAAAAACCTCTTAGCAACAATTTTGATGAAAAACTGAGCATTTCTCAATTTTTTGATCAGCCATCTTGATTCCGCCATCTTTAATTTAAGAAATTCCATCCATTACATGGTATTTTAGCCGCCATTTTTATTTTTCAAAGTTCAGTATTTAATTTTCAAAATCTGTTAATTTACAAAAACGCTTTTGTACAGATGTTTACAAGATCGTTTTTAAAATTTTAGTTCGCCATATTAAAGTCGCCATTTCTAATTTTCAAAATCCACAAGCCGGAAAATCCCGCGTTGTTAATACTCGTTAAATCCTCGTGGTTGTACATTTTTTTACCACATTGATTTTGCCATTTCAAAGAGGAAATTTTAGTCTTGAAGTAAAAATAAATGATCTCAAAAAACGGCATAACAAAAGATCGTAGAAATGCATTACTTTACTTTTTGTTGGCCTTTACAAGTCTCAGAAAAAAATCCAAAGTGCAAGACTTTGTTAAAATCGGTTCACGCGTTCGCCCGTAATCACAAAACAAACAAACCGGAACAAACAGAACGAAATTCCAAACAGTTTAGATAATACAGTCAATGACCTCAGAATGGTAAAAAAATAAATAAACACATCATAAAATGTATTAAACGGTCGACTTTATAAATGTAGTTAACAATTTTTTTTTCTTCAATCAACTATCATTTCGGTTTTTCATCAAGAGTGCCTATCTCTTAAGTTCCCATAGTAATGGAAATCAAATCTGAAATCAAAAATAGAATGAAAACTCAACCTCTGCACGGTTTTTGTCTGTTTTAGATACCCTCTTGGTAGTCGAATCTGTGGGGATTCAGATAATTGGAAAACGAGAATATTCCAGCCAAGAATCGAGCACCTTTCTGCCTTGGAATACCATTCAGGATGTCTTCATCAACGAAGTTATAACTGGGGTACACTGCATTATTGATTCAGACTTGATATTTAAAGTAAAAAAAATATATATGAAGACAAAAATAATGTACTCTCCGATCACGTCCCTTAACATAAATCGGCTCGATTGTTATTTGTTTAAAGAGGGTGGAGCGCTTGACACTGATTAAATGAAAACTCATTTTTGAAAACGTGAGTAACACCTCGCAATACTTTGTCAAATCACCAGAAAATCGTAGAAAACTAAACGCATTCTACGATTTTCGTGCTCGCGAATATTCAGCACTGAATCAACTAGTGTGAAACGATCCAACCTTTTTAACCAATTCCTAGGACTTGTGTCCTCGAAAATTTACCAATTTTGCAAAAAATCGTAGAAAACTAAAAGCATTCTACGACTTTCGAGCTCGCAAATATTTAGCGCTGAATCAACTAGTGTGAAACTATCCAACCTTTTTAACCAATTCCTAGGACTTGTGTCCTCGAAAATTAACCAATTTGGCAACATATTGATTGTCAGCACAATATATTTTTTTTCAAACTTGATATTTGAAGTAAAAAAAATATATATGAAGGCAAAAATAATGTACTTTCCGATCACGTCCGATAACATAAATCGGCTCGATTGTTATTTGTTTAAGAGGATGGAGCGCTTCACGCTGATTAAATGTAAACTCATTTTTTGAAACGTGAGAGGAACTTCGCAATACTTTGTTAAATCACCAGAAAATCATGGAAAGCTAAAAGCTTTCAACGATTTTTGAGCTCGTGGGTATTTAACACTGAATCAACTAGCGTGAAGCTATTCAACCCTCTCAACCAATTCCTAGGAAATTATTCTCTCCTCGAAAATTTACCAATTTGGCGTAATACTGATTGTCAGCGGAATATTTTCACAGCAACGAGTTCTGTACTACCTGACGTTCCTGGTGAAGGATTCCGTGGGTGGAAAGGAAACTACAAAACTCGTGCCCCTGTTTCACGAGATTAAGCCAGAGAGAAAATGCCTGGAATACATGTACGTTCGCTTGGCAAGCTTGATTGGGTCGAACACGGAAACGAGCCAGTCCTGACGGTTCCCGGTGCTTACTGGCTATGCCACAAAAAACAAATCTACAAATTCACGTTTAAGTGGCACAAGACTCTGAGGTACGAAAATTCCTGTGCGTACAAAATATTGCACATCACCAAAAGTCGGTAGATTGACTAATAACATTTACAAATTTACAATACCACATTCATCATTTCGTATATAATGAACTTGATAAACGATTGTAGTAAATACACACATTTTTACATCAATTTTTCCTAAATTTCGCAATTTTCATAGGATTTAGTAAGAAAGACCTGTAATTTCACATTTCACGTTCAAGTTAAATAAAAAATATCAGTTTATAGAAAATAGCTTTATTTACCCGGAAATAAAAGCCAGTGTCAATTATTTTCGACAGTACAGCTAATTTTAAAAAATCCTATCAATTTTATTTGCCCGTTTCAGAAATACTCAGGGTTTCGCATATCCGAAGGAACTGACGAAAGTGATAAGGCGAATTATTAAGTCGCAACCGCGACAGGGTCAGCAGTTTGGCACTCGGCATTTACTGGTCACATATAGTAAGTTAAAAATCACTGTAAAAATAATGAAACACTTTATAACATTGTTTTTAACAAACTTGCATAATTTCTAAGCTAAGGACTTTGACTTCTCAGTATTTATATATAATTCAGGGTATAACGTACGTAAATATCTTTGATTGTTGTGTAGTCGAACGTTAATTGAAAAAAATGATTGAGTTCAATACAATAGGTTTATTAGTCGTAATGATTTCGAGGAACGAACGTTACAAAGAGTATATGGGAATTGATAGTAAGTGAATTTGAATGTGAGGTGCACTTGATGAAAGTTGAAGCTCAACTGCAAAGTTTTGAGCATCAGTTGAGTCGATGGACTCTTAGTAATCAAAAGAAATATAATTGGAAGGATCGGACGAACGTCGTACGCTCGTTTGCTGCGTTACGGTTCATCGATCGTCCTTGATTTTCCGAGTAGCTCGCTACAGTACAGTACAGTACTCGTTACAGGTATGCTTCCGTCTGAGAGTGATTGATAGATAGATAAAATTTATTTGTTGAGACAATCCAAATAGAGTTCCGTTCTTCGGCTTAAGGTCTAGCTTGTTATTACGCAGTTAACGATCTAAGTAATTTGTTATCACGTTTACTTTCTAATCACTATTCCTAGATTCCAGCTATTCCAATGCTGATGAAGTGTGCAGCGTTGGAATGCAACGACTTGAAAAATAAATTTGAAAATCCAAAGATTAGCGCCTTATCAAGGAAACTATAATATAGGGTGACATTTTTTTTAAATGCTGGTATTCGCCGTGTCATTTAATTTGTGCATTCTATGAAAATTTGGGATCATGAGAATTTTTCAAAATTTATTTCGTCGCATCGATCGAAATTTCAACACCATCTATTTTAGTTATACTTTATTTAATTATCCTTTTTCCATGGTAAAATTTTCTGTTTTACTCATTGATTATGAATGATCTGAGCGCCAGGGCTTTTACTATGAACATTAAGATATCGCTTATCTGTCCTTTGTATTTGACTGTAAGCAAATTACCGTTTTCTCCTCGCCATCGATGTTACCTTTAGTTAGATTTTTCATAATACTGTAGTCTCGGGTATGCTACGAAGATAAGGCAGTGCAACATAAGATGATTTCAATAATGTGGCTGAAGTAGGTTGTATAGGGTTCAGATACTATTTCTTTGAAATAAAAATGCCTCGATTTTCGTTGCTGAGTCGAAACTGGCCTAGGATTTTCGTTTTTGCCATCGGTATTCTTCAGTTTAGATATTTTTCACAGTCATCTAAGCTGCTGATCTTTCGATAGAGCGGACTATAAAATTATTTTAGAACTCTTTCGTTGTTTATACAAACACAATTATTCTTCCATCTTTCCATCGAAGAATGTACGTTACAATTTTTATGCAAGGTCTTTAACAAATGTAGCAAACAAAATATCTAAAAATAATTTTTATTATGATTTCGAATTACCGCAAGAAATGCGCTCAAAGAAAAAAAGACAGCATTTCTTTGAAATAATTGTAAAAAAACGATTATTCGCAGATCATTCAGCATGGATGCGTCAAGACAAGATGTTCGCGATGCTCAAATTCCAAGACCGAAGTGATGCAACAGCGTTTCCTCACGCTTTCGTGTTGACAGTAAAAACGTTAGACGGTGCATCACCGAACGAAGCTGACCGACCGCATCCAGATGAAGGCCCGACACTCACCGTATTGGAAGACGCGAAAAACGCTCGTTTGCAGCAAGCACAAACGTCGAAAGACGAAGAGAACTCGGGAGATCCACACGATGATCAATCGACCGATCGGAATCCATCCGCGCGGACGAAAGATCAGATCGAAATCTTCGCGAGAGTGAAGCATTCCGAAAAAAACGCCGGAGTCGCCAGTTCTTCTTCCAAGGAAGCTGAAAATAGTCGAAAAAACGATCCTGGCAAAAAACCAACGAAACGTCCAAGAACTTCCGAGAAAATCGAGGCCGCCTCGCCTCTTTCCAAGAAAAAATATCACCAAGATCGTATTAATTCGGAAAACAAAGAAACCCCGAAAGATTCACTTGTGGAAAAAGAAACTGGCGCCGATTCTGCGGACTTGCCTTATCAATACATCATAGAGAAGGAAATTGAGAATTCAAAGAGCGCCTCGGAAGCCATGAGTCCAGGTCCTACCCATAAAGATCATAATTCGTCAATAAGATCGCTTCCCCGGAGCCCCAAAATCGCAATAGCAGACACGGCTCGTTCCGCCAACATAACTGACCTCGTAATGGAAGGTTTGATGTTCACAATTCGTCAGGATCAGGACAGCGTTACGGTCGTCGAGCAAAAGACAAAACTGGAGCTCGACGAAGTTTTGGAAAACTCGGAAAAAGCCGAAACGAAGGAGGGGGAAAAATGCTTAGTGAACTCCAGTTTGTTGAGGCTGGAAAATTTAATAACGAAAATCGAAATGCCGGAAGCTAGACTCAAGAACAACGAAGAGAAACCAAAGTCTCCGTCTAGCGGAGGTGACAAAATCGTCGATAAACCATTTCCGTATAATTCTGCTTCGACTAATTTAGAAATTTCGGCGCCCGCGACAAAACCCGACGCGAAAATTTCGGGCAACGACTCTTTGTGGAAATACAAAGAGCCTTCGCTTCCATTGCAGCCCTATTTTTCTCCTGAATCACCCAAATTTCCGCTGGTGAAGATAAACTTGGATAATGTTAAAAACATTTTAAGCGACACTTTGTCTTTTGACGAGGGACCGAAGGAAGCGAATGGAACGAGTGAAAACGAGGATATTCAGCGAAATTTTGATAAAAAGGAGGGAACAGAAGCCACCGATGTTTTTGATGAAGCTGAAGAGGAGGAAGACGAAGTGGGATTGGAATTAAAGTACGAAGACAAGGACGAAGAGGATCCAGAAGCTGAAAACGAAGATCTTCACGATGACATGGAGCCCGAAAGTTTTGAGAAAAATGAGAACGAAGAGCTTCTGATGGACGATTTTGAGCCGAAAAAATCGCCGAAAAACGATCCGTCCTCGACCCCAATAAAAGATTGCATCGAAACTATGAAATCCAAAACGCCCAGAGTCGTTTCCAACGAAATAGTAACCGACGATCAAATACCACCGGAGTTGCAGAGAGCTTTGCATTACAAACGCACGCGTCGTTTGTTTACCAACGAAACAACGGTGAAAAATGTTGCTAAAAATGAGGAAGAGATTGTTGAGGAAAAAATAACGCCGGAAGTTGAATCGCCTGCTTCAATTCCGGTGAAAGAAGTGGAAAATGAGGCACCGGAGGAAAAAACCCTGGAAATTCCTACAATCGATATCACCGAAGAATTTGAACGCGAATTGTCGAGTGGAAAAGCACGCAGACAACCCACCAGAAGAAAAAGTTTGAGGCATGTTGAACAATCAACGAGCGAAGCTAACCGGAGCACCGAGGAACCGGAAATTCATATTGAAATGTGGAAATTCATTCAGGACATAACTCGCGGAGCTAAAGTTGTTGTTCATCGCTTGGATCTTGCGAATATTCCAAATTGCATAGTCACGGATTCTTCCCTTGAGAAATATAATTCAAGTCGACGACACGCCACCGAATCTTAATTCGTTAATTAGGGGAGCAATTATTTATTTGGAATTTAATGAGGTTTAAGCGCTTCGCACTAAAAAAAGTCAGTTAAACTTTTAAATTAAAAAATCGGCATTTCAATTAACGTTATGGCTTATGTAGCGGCAGTTTTCAATGTATAAACATATTAACGGGGACGTTTTGAAGAGGGAATTCACTGATTTATGCTAATAACCATTGAAATGTTTTTAGTCCAGTATTTTTAGAAAATAATTTAAAGCATGCTAATAGCCCGATTATGAAATTAATTACTTATTTTTTTGAATGAAAGATACTTCATCAACTTATTGCTGATATTTTTAATATTATTAGTCGTTGGAAAGTTACAACCGTTTGTTTATGCTAATCTAGTATTAGGCATACAAAGAGTTGACTTGAATGATTAATACTATCAAACATCTAGGCAGTGAATAAATAAATTATCTTTCGAAACACAAAATAAAAATCAAGTGAACAAGATTTCACTTATCTTGGGAAAAAAATGTTCACGTAATTAGCGTTTATTAGTCACTTTTGTAAAAATTACGTGACTATGAACGTTGAAAACGCTCAATTACGACAAACGAATGAGGAAAAGGGTTAAAAATAATTAGTTCTTATTTTATTAGTGAAAAGCGCTTGAATCACCTTCATTTGTTTTATTCTGAGTTTCAATCGAAAATTCTATACATATATATAAGTGTAGAGAATTAATTTTTGAAATATCTGGGGTTAGATATTTGTAAGTTGCTCAAAGGACTTGAAAATTCGACTTATAGCCGTAATTTTTTCTCTTTTATATTAACTTTGTAACCAAATTTCAGATGTGAAAAATATTAGTTTTAATTGGATGCTCAATTGTTGTTTGAATAATGGATTAAGTTTGGAAAACTCGTATCTCGGAATCAGCTAGTCGTAAGTGAGGCTTTTTTGTTTTTCTTTTTTGAGCGCCTTGTTATATACTTTTTATTAAATTAAGTGCTGTAAATTAATCTGAAATTTTGCACATCTAGTGATATGTCTAGTATAAAAATTGAAAGGGTATAAGTATTTTTCGAGAATTTTGGGCGACAAAAACATTTGTTAATATAAGCAATTTAATTTTTCGATCGGAACGCATAATAAAATAAATGATGAGAATATTCATGTAAATGGGGAAAATGACGAGTGTGGTTACGTTTAAAAAATATTACTCTGAAATGTACAAATAATGCTCTATTAACAGTTTGTTTATTTTTTTTTTCAAACAAATTGACCTGTTCGAGTCGGCGCAAATGAACACAAAACTTGCGATTATGTCCTATATTGTTAAGTTTTGCATCGACGGTCACTATTTCTAACGTACCTCGTCATTGTATCATACAAAAATCGATAATAGTTACTAAGTGGTTGAATAAAATTATTTGTTAGTATTTCGGTTGTTTTCATAGCGTATTCACTGGCTTAAGGCACAGTTGTTTTTTTTTTCTTTTTTTTTTCATGTCTCTCTCAAAATTCTCTCAATATTAATGTCACAACATTTTTCTCTTCCAATCTGTTCTGCGGCAATTTGCAAGTCTTCCATCTTGTTCAATAAACCTTTCAATTTTATTGTCCGGTTTTTAGTTGACAACGCATCGTCCTTTGACTCAATGCCGAGACTGTCAAATAGCATCTTTTGCTCGTCTGTTATATGCGTAGTTTCCATTTTTTCGTGAGTTCGAGGCTTCACGGGTGCTACCTGAAAATTATATTCAAATTATTAACCGACTAATTGATGCCAGAAAATAGAATTTAAAAAAGTAGTTTTCAGGCGAAAAATCGTTTTCTCTGTCAAAATTGAAAACGTGAGATTTTTTTGTGGTTTCCAGTCAACATTTTGGATTTATACATCGGAACATTGATTATTTTGTAAACAGCGCAAAATTTAAAATCAGATAAGCTTCGCTTAGTAAAATTCGACGTTTTCTTTTTCGGCTTCGGACCCATCGGAAAAGCGATATCTCAAAAATGCGGAATTTTCAACTGGCCATTACTTTTTCTGTAATGCACAAATTCGTAATTATTGTTATTTGTTTCGATGGAACCGAAATACAAAAACGCCTCTAAGTTCACAATTCTTTGTGGTAAATTATGAAATCCGTTAAAAAAATCAATGACGCTCAATTCGACATGTAGCGTTTAAAGCTCGAATCATTATAAATGAAAGTAGCGCAGGTTTTCGCAGCTTAAAATCGTTATAGTCATTTTCGTTAAAAAACTGCTCTTTCTGCGGAAAAAACTCTCCTAAATGGTACACCTTGTATTTTGTTTGCTGGACGCGAACGTGCAGTAGGGGAAATCAAAATTTTCAGGGAATACAAAAAAATCTTATTTGAATGATTATGAATAAAAGTAATGCGGGGTTTACCAGCTACTTCGATATTTAAAATCATTATAGTAATTTTCGTTAAAAAACTGCATTTTCTGCAAAAAAAAAAACTCTCCTGAATGTTACATTATATATTTTCCTTGCTGAATGCGAACGTGCAATTCATTTGGTCGGAAAGTCAAAATTTTCACGAAATTAAAAGAAAATCCTTAATTTTCCGATTTCATTTACTCGTGAAGAGTGCTTCACTTTAATCAATCTTCGTTACGTATCATAACGATTTTCCTCAAAATCTTCGACACTCGCGATAAGCGAGAAATGATCGATGAAACAAGACCTCAATTGACCCCAGAAAATGCATTTATTTTAGTCGCGAATCATCGAGTCGATACTAAAAAATACCAACTCATTTTATATGCACGGAGTTTGTATTTAATTGCAGAGCTTGGTCGATGAACCAATTCCTTGTACAGTAGAATGTCTCATACTTCAAATAAATCAACGTATTTGAAGCGCGTACGAAAAACGGCGGATTCGCTTTCCCTTTTTAGGTGCGATATCGAAAATGAGCCTTAACTTAACTATCGACCAACTTACAACAAATTTCCCCAATAAAATGTTTCATTAGCAATTAACATTGTTGTCCAAAGAAATTAAATAAACAAAAAAAACCCCCGGAATAAAAATTGTTTTTTGCACAAAAAAAACTTTCGGAAAATTTCTTAACAAAAAATGTAGCCCTAGAAATTTCGGCGACTGTCGGGAAAAAAAAAATAAATAAATAAAAAAAATAAAAAAAAATAAAAATTGCTTATTTTGCGCAAAAAAGCGTTGGAAAATAATCGAAATTCTGTTGGAAATTGCAAAATAAAAAAAAATATAATGATTGAATTTTTTTTCTGTGCGTGAAACAATTTCGGCTCAGCGTTTTTTTTTTTGTCATCGTGGCAGTTGTTTGTGGAAAAATATGAAAGTTATCGCGATTACTAGGTTATCAGCGGGTTCTTACGCATATTTCATTCTCAAGTCGGATGCAACGAGCGAGCTCATTGGCGCATAACGTTGGATATCTTTCCCGCGCGTCGCAAACCTCGAAAACGGCGTCGTCGCACTTTTGCTCAATGTCATCTGAAACAAAGGAAGACGCGGAGTTGTGAAAATTTATCGGTAATAAAATATAGAACACGAAAAAAAATTAATTAATCGGGATATGTTATGTCGAACGACTGTTTATTGTTTTTCATATAAAATTACCCATATTTGTGCACATAACCAATTTGGAAAAATCGTTTTCCGGCGTAACGGAAATCCTTGTTACGTTGCGACGTACGCTGCTAATTGTGATGCTTTTATAATCGCCACTAACGTACACAGTTTTGTTAATATTTCGAGTCTGTTGAGTTCTCTTTGTCTTCGCTTAAGAAATTAAAATGAAAACTCGTACGGCACACCTTTGATGACAGATTTTCTTCTCCTCTTGTATATAAAGCACCGGGATGCAGGACGCTCGGTACTACTGGCCAGCTGATCCACTGGCACACATATATAGTTATATTCACATGTATGTTTGAGGGGGGAACGTCGGGAGCACCGGCAGTTGCCACGAAATTCAATGCTTACGAGACTTTTCTTGGAAAAAGGCTGTAAATTGTATAACTTTGCGAATCGTTTTTTTTTATTATTTATTATTTTTGGCTTTTTACAAAGTTACCAATATGAGGAAGTATGCTGAAGAAATAATGAGGAAGAAACTTCCAAAGTTCTACTTTGCAGTGTTTTTTATTGTAAAAGTTGAAATTTTGAAAAATCTAAAATAATAACGAAACTGTGTACCTATCGTTACTGAATAGTACTGATTTCGGGTTATCGCTATTTTATGTTTAGCTAATGTTAATGCATAAACATTTTTTTTTCTTCCTAAAAGTTATAATTCTGAGAAATTTGAAAGATATTGCGGATTATGGCGAAACTATGTATTAATTATCGCAAAATAGTAATGATTTCATGGATAAAATTTGAATTTATTATCTCGTGTTTTACTAAAGATAGGGCAAGAAGGTAATTTATTCGAAAATTTTGGAACTCTATAAAGTTCGAACGGTTTTTGCAATTTCGGTCAAATTCAACACCAAACAACATTATAAGTACCTGCCTTATGAAGAATTATTTAGCACAATATCGCCAATTTTACGAAAACTCGAGCTCGCACGTTCTTTAAAAAAATTAAAAAGAGATAAAATATAAATTTCAGCATACATTTCGTAGAAAATTTCACCAAAGACGGACTGTTGTTTCACTTCCGTGCCAAATTTTAGTTTAGTCGGTTAAGGGGATGCTGGACTGGGCGAATTCGTAGTATACACTATTTATCGTAAATATGCTACAGATATACTTCAAATTTTGCAGGGATTTAATAAAAACCTTGGTGCTTCGGCGTCCGGGCTGATTTGACACATCTGAGCCCCAGAAACGTTTATATCTTATTTTAGCCGAACTTTTTGACCTCTCGAGCGGCCATATTGGCTTTTGAGAGGTTCAGTAATATACTTTTTTTAAACATTTGCTCTATGTCTTGAACGGTAATTTGACTGGTCGCCGAAGCATGAAGGTTTTTATTACCTCCGTGCAAAAGTTGAAATATATTTGTAGTATATTTACGATGAATAGTGTATACTACGAATCGCCTAATCGACTCCAGCATCCCCTTAAACCGTATTTGAGTTATAGGTAATTGAAATTGTGAAGCTCTGCACACATACACACATACAGCCGGACATTTTTTCTAAACCACTTTTCTTGATGTTTTCAACCATTCTAAGTGTCCTGACATGAAGATCCCGAAAGAAAAAATGTTTCACAAGAATAAAGCTTCCTCTGTGAGAAAGCAAAAAGTGCTGCACATTTATTTTACTACAACATACATTTTAGGACTTAATCTACACCATTTCTTTATTTATTTCGCGAGAAAACAAACGTTATCAGTCGATATGTGAGTTAAGATTTCTATCATTATCTTTATTATATGAAAACAATATTATATCAGAATTGATATTTCACTCGTTTCATAACAAAATAGATGATACAAGATTTCTAAAAAGTTTGCTCTGTCGGTAATTAAAACTGTGGTGCTAATTTACTTGTCAAGGTCGATCTGGGAATAAAAACGCAAGGGCGATGAACTGCAAAAGAGTGGGGAACAGTTCACCGTTCTCCTCTTTTATCCAAGAGATCAACCGCAACTGAGGAAGTGCCATTGCAGTTTTTCTTACCGACCTTTCCTCAAACATAAAAACACATTAGTTCCAATGCGTTGTTATATATTTTGGATAAATTGCAGCCACGTGATTGGAGTGAAGAAATTTGATATGAGAAGTCAAAATCTGCTTCTGTCTCACACCAATTCACTTATTTCACATAGTCTTACGCCACATTCTTCAGTTTCCGACCATTGCAGTTTTGCTTATCGACATTTCCTCGAAGATAAAACACGCATTAGTTCAAATGCTTTGTTATATTCTGGATAAATTGCAGCCACGTGATTGTAGTGAAGAAATTTGATATGAGAAGTCAAAATCTGGTTCTGTCTCACACCAATTCACATATTTCACATAGTCTTACGCCACATTCTTCAGTTTCCGACCATTGCAGTTTTTCTTATCGACATTTCCTCGAAGATAAAACACGCATTAGTTCAAATGCTTTGTTATATTCTGGATAAATTGCAGCCACGTGATTGTAGTGAAGAAATTTGATATGAGAAGTCAAAATTTGTTTCTATCTCACACCAATTCACATATTTGACGTAGTCTTACGCCACATTCTTCAGTTTCCGACCGGACAGATAGAAACGCCTATTTCGGGTCCATACTAACGGTTCAGAGAGAGAGAGAGAGAGAAAGAAGGAGATAGATAGAATAGATCATTAGTGCACTATGACCTAGAAATTCCAGCTCCTCTGGCCAGCAACATCTAAAAATATAAAAATACCAGTTAATCATTGTAATACAAACGATGAGTAAAAAATTGTACAAGACATAAAAATAAGAGAGGACTGAAATATGAAAAAAAAGAAAATTGAACATAGAATCTTGATTTTAATTCACAAAGAAAAAACAACGCTGAGTGAAAATCATTTTTAGCACAGACAAAATTTCCGTAAATATTCAAAATAACTTTCCAAACAATCAAACAAAACGAATCCGAAAATCGTTTTGCCAAAGATCGTTAAATCATTGATTTCAGCGACGTAAAAGCAACTATCAGATTTTTTCGTTCGATCAATTGAATTACATTAAGCTACATTTTTTGTTGTGCAAAAAAACAATTTTTTTGCAGCCTTATTTGTTCGGTCCTTTTGATAGCCATCGTATTTGCTAGGGATCTGAATAAGTTATTAATGAAACCGAAAAAAATACTTGGAAATACTTGAATAATCGTTTGAAAAAAATCAATGAACTAGCCACTGGAAAAAGGATTAATTTCCTCAAAGATAAATCGACGCGAGTAACGAATTTTAGCATATAAAGACTGCAAATAAATTTCGTACTTCCGGCTCGATCACAATCTTCATACTGAGCGATCGCGGACGTACTCGCAATGTATTTGCGGTAAGAAAAGCTCCGCTTATGGCAGCGATGGACTTGACACCGCATTAAGCTCATGTGACCCGTCGACCGTGGATTCTCCACCTTAGCGAGAGCAACGAGGACGCAAACGAAGCCTCAGCTTGTCGCTCGCACATCCCGTTACCTATAATACACAAGTATAGACGAGTATAGTCACGACTATACAGTCAACCATAGTTGAATAACAGTCCGCATCGGCGGTGCGTTCAGTCGGCAAGTGGCTATCCCATCTTTTCTTATAGCTATATATATCTATATGTATATGTATATGGGGTATTCCACGACGAAACGGACATTTAATAAATTGTTTTTTTTTTCCATTAATTTCTTTATTTTCTTAATTTTTGGATATGTTTTAGTATCCCAAAATATAGGAGTTACCTATGAATTTTTTTAGAAAAATCTAAATATGCATGACTTTCGAAAAACGACTTTGATATTTTGAAACTAAGAAATAGCACAGAAAAAAATTTCGAAAAATTTTGTAATTTTTTTTTTTGTGAAGTACATGAAAAGACAAACATTTTTGTTTTTTAAACGTTGAATTCCCACCAATTTTGAAGAAGTTATAAGCGAAAAACTGAAATAGAAGGACTTTAGAATCGGTGATCAAATAAATCTGAAAATTTACATGAAGGACTTTTATGATGGATACCGAAACATATCAAAACATTGCGACAACAACAAAAATTTCTGACCGTCTGATTTGTCATGGAATGCCCCATACGTATATATATACGTATATGTAAACAGACAGAAACGTACATATATACATATATACGTGCATACATGCGTTTGTCTGTGTTGAAAAAATGTTGAATGGGTGATTGGTACATAGAAGGCAATATATATACGCATATCCTAATTTAATAAGTATGAAACTAGATTGCTAAGTCCACATCGGTCGTGTTCATCGTTGGATGACTGTCGATGAGCGAAAATATCTATTGTACATACATTCCACAGTAATTTAATAAGACTTCCACGTTATTCCTAGGGTAAACCAACCAGTGAATAAACGAATACGTTTATACGAAATCATTCACAAAAGACGACAAATTGAATAATTATAAAAACCGTCTTTAGCATCTGAGTATTTTATGCTATATATTGTACTGATAAAAAATATATATTGAGGCTCTTTTTAATATAAGGTATTTAGAAAATGAAGAAAAAAGTCCCAAAAATACCGATACGTCAGTAAATGAACGCAATTTCTAACGTATGAGCGGGTATTCCACGTACAGACTAACGTACATAGATATCTCAAAAAATTAGTTAAATATTGTATTTTGACAATTACGGGGAGCTACGTTGGACTGCAATAATACTAGAGAGCATAAACATAAAGTTTTTTAAACTTCTTGAGTTGGATTGCAATGCAGTTGAAAATAGTCTACACTATAAGAATGTTCAAAAAATCCGATAACATGTTTGTTGGTTAATTTTTGATTTACTTATATTTCTATTTAACGGGTCGAGACGCGAATATTATTTAATAACGCAATATGGACTATATTTAAAAATTGTAAACTGTTTAGACAAGTATAGTCAAGGATAGACACAAATATAGCGAACTATAGTTGAACAAAAGTATAGACATAAACATAGTGGACTATAGTTGAACAAAACTATAGACACAAACATAGTGTCCTATAGTTGAACAAAACTATAGACACGAATATAGTGGACTATAGTTGAACAAAACTATAGACACAAACATAGTGTCCTATAGTTGAACAAAACTATAGACACGAATATAGTGAACTATAGCTGAACGAAAGTGTATCCACAAATATATAGCGAACTATAGTTGAACAAAAGTGTAGACACAAATATAGTAAACTATAGTTGAACAAAAGTATAGACACAAATATAGTGAATTATAGTTGAAGAAGAGTCCGCACCGTCGGTGCGTTCAGTCGGCAAGTGGCTCTCCCATCTTTTCTTACATTCATATATATATACACCTCCCATATACGCACATAAATTCGTATGTACAAAATCCACGTTAATCGCGGCACCGCTGCTCTTTTATCATAGAAATCAGTGTCCCACCGTTCGGTCATCTCTACTAACGTCACTAACGTCACGTATTTTCAGTCCGCGTGGCACCTTTGAGCTCCCCACTCCGCTTTTTTTTTTTTTTTCTTTTCCTTTTTCTTCTTTCTTTCATTGCCCCGCGCGCTATCATCGCCATTTCGACGAGTATCGTCGCTCCACGCAGCTCGCCGCTCATAGTCGGCCACCTATCAGGTACAATAAACACACGAGACGTTTATTTTTTAGCGAAATTTTCTCACTGACTTTCGCAAGAGATTTCTTCCGTCTTCTGTTTTTCTCTCTCTCTCTCTCTCTCTTTTCTTTTACCTCTTAATCGATTAAACCTTCGGGTTTGGGTAAGTTTACAGGGAATAACCGGTTTACACGAATCATCGAACTTTGGACATTTTCACAGATCGTACGATACATATCAGTTTATCGTAAGATGAGCTACCTCAAGTCTATGGCGACTTCGTTCGTCTACATCGCCTTCTTTCTCGCTGTTATCACCTTCGCACCTGGACTTCCACCCCTCGCCCAATTTACCGAATACAGGTGAGATTATTTTGGATTTTTTGGCCTCGCTGGATTGTGAAAAAGTGCTTGTGACGTTATATTCCGATGAGATTTTTCCGCGGGATTTTTGAATGTCTCGAGATGCATGTGTGTTTTTTCTATGGGATCTTATGGAAAAATTGCTGCAACTTTGGAAAAGGTTTTTAGAATGGAAAGGGGCAAAAATATTTGGCGGCTCTGATGAATGGGGATTCATGAATTAGGCGATGAAAATATTCATACGCCGGTTGGTTTCTTTCCTCGATATCGTACGGCATATTTTTATTGAACCTTGCAAAGGTTAACAGAGTCTAAGAGATAAAAATGTAGTGAAATTTGATAAACGGTATTGAGAATTATTTTCTTATTTTGTTACCGACAGGCAGATCTTTTCTCGTTGCGGCAGCTTTTGAAAAGGTAGATTGTCGGAGGAGGTTTTTAGAACAGAAACGGGAAAAAATATTCAATGACTCCGATGATTGGGGATTCATGAATTAAGAGGTGAAAATATTTCTAAGGGTATCATGGAAAATGTTCAATCCAAACGCTAAATATTTCAACAGAATTGAAAATATTATTACGCCCGTTGGTCTGTTTCCTCAATATTGTACATCGTATTTTTATTGTAACTTGCAAAGTTTAACGGAGTCTAAGAGATAAAAGAGATAAACATGTAGTGAAATTTGATAAAGGGTGTTAAGAATTATTTTCTTATTTTGTTACCGACGGGCAGATCTTTTCTCGTGAGTGCAACTTTTTAAAAGTTAGATAGGTCGGAGAAGGTTTATAGAACAGTAAGGGAAACAAATATTTGGTGGCTATGATGATAGAGGATTCATGCATTAGGCGGTGAAAATATTTCTATCGGTATTTTGGAAAATGTTTGATCCAAATACTAAATATTTCAACAGAATTGAAAATATTTTTGTACCATTTGATCTGTTTTCTCAATGTCATACTGCATATTTTTATTGAAACTTGCAAAGTTTAGCGGAGGATTTTAGAATGATACAATAGAAGGTGGTCTAGGAGATAAAAATGTAGCGAAATTTCATAAACAGTTTTAAGTATTACTTTCTTATTCTCCCACTCAATTGCGGATCTTTTCTCAATAAAAACTACTGAATTTTTTAGTGAACTTTTAGTTAGAAAATTATGTGTAAACCATTGTTAAAAATATGATTTTTTCATGCATATAACACTTTGTTTTATTTACCAAATTTTTCAGTTTCTCTTAATTATGTAATATTTTCATGATCAGCTTAATATCAGTTGATTTTAAAATTGCAATTGCATCTGAATTTGCATTGCAGAAAAAAATCTTTAAAGAAAAATACCTTGTATCGCTATTATTTACGGGTACCTTACAATCGTGAAAAAAAAAAAAAAAATCTTTAACACTTAAATAAAAAAATATGATGTGCAAGTGATTTGTGCAGTCTGATAAAAAAGATAAATGCAAATATATATATGCAATTTTTTATCTTATCTCAGCAAAATGTATTTTAAGCTTCCGTAGCTTTGAAATCTGATAGTGTAAGGTGCTGTTGATTTTTTAGTTAATTTGCGCAGCTAGTGATTCTGTATATTGCAGTACTAATCTTATTAAACAAAGATTATATTATCCGCGATCCATCCAGTACAAAATTAGCAATTACAATTTTGCAATGCCAGATGATCCAAATAAAAACCGTACACACTCTCCTATCATTTATCAAATTCTAATCATTTCACACTTATGAATAGAAAACCAAATGGGAAGATTGATTGCTATTATGGAAATAAATATAAACATTAATACGAAGATTGAAATAACAATAATTGCAGTCTACTTTGTACATTGTTAATTCCCTTGTAATATTTTGTAAAAAACATTTGACATTGGAATTTTAAAAAAAACGAGCCGGCAAGATATAAGTACCGTGTATCACTCGATTACGTAGTAATTGTTATGCACAGTCGTTCCAGACATAATCAATGGTGCGTGAAGAATTTAAATACACTTCTCCAGAATGAATCATCGTTTTTCTGTTTCACGCAGTATAAAGTCGCCGGTGGATTTGGTAGGTGTTTTAGCACCTAACGACCGACTGAACAATCCCGAAATATTGTTTGACGGTGAAATCAAAGGTCCAGAGTCTTTTGATTCCTACAATGGCGAGCTCTACACTGGAATGCACGGTGGAAACGTCGGAAAAATCGTGGGCAACCAAATCGTGCCTGTGGTTAAATTCGGCAAAAAATGCCGTAAGTTTATCGAACGATTCAAACTGAAGATACCGATAATGTTTTTCTTCGCACGTATAATCTTGTAAATAAATATTTGCAGGTGGTGTTTGGGAAGAGGAGCAGTGTGGAAGACCCCTGGGCCTGAAATTTGACAAACAAGGTCGTTTATACGTCGCCGACAGTTATTACGGTATTTTCAAAGTTGACGTAAAGACGGGAAAATATGAGAAGCTTTTCGACGCTTCTCAACCCATTGACGGCAAAGCTCCCGTGCTTATAAACAGCCTTGAAGTTGCTAACAATGGCGACGTCTACTGGACCGAATCCAGCACAGAATTTAAACTTTATGACGGAGTTTATGTAATGCTCGCTGATCCTTCAGGAAGGTGAGTTGAATTTTTCTACTGTATTTATCGCATAATCTGAGATTATGTATCTCTCAAAACATTTCAAGTTATAGGTAATTAAACAGATAAACATTAACAAGTATAAGTTGCGAAGTTTGTAACTTTACGTAAATCCGATTTTTGTCAAATTCACACTCATTTTTTGTTTATCGTTGTCTCCTTCATGAACGTAGATTTCTGTATTTAAAAAAATTGCGAGTGTTCATTATTCAAAAAATTGTGCATAGAAAAATAATTAATTAAAAAAAGGTAACGAAGGAACCTAAAGAACCAACGCAGTCTTAGGAATCATTTGAGCATTAGATCATCTCAAATTTTTATGGCGGCTACACAAGAACGACCGAATCTCAATAACTCAGTCGTCCACTCTCTCATTTTTCGATTGCCGTGCACAATTTTGATACGCTTAGTGAATCAGTTTAGGCGGCTTACAGCAATGCAGCATTTTCATTTTTATTTTCATTTTCTTTGTATTATTATATTGTTAAATTTACTAGTTTTCGCATATTTTTCGCTCTTGCGCGTATGAATTAGATGATTTTCGAGGGCTTGACCCGTTCATTGTAAATAAATAAACTCGCGGATTTATTAATAACAAGAACTGACGAATTTTCAGACTTATTCGCTTCAATGCGGCGACAAAGAAGAACGAAGTTCTTCTGAAAAAACTGGGCTTCACAAATGGTTTGCATTTGAGCGACGACGAAAGCTATTTGATAGTAGCCGAAACACTGAAATCCTCACTGTTGAAGTACCATTTGAAGGGCCCGAAAGCCGGAAGAAGTGAGGTATTCGTGGACGGACTTCCAGGCATTCCCGACAACATACATTCCGACGGGCAAGGAAATTTCCTCGTCAGTTTAGTGGTAACCGCTGATCCTCAACACCCGCAGCTCACTCAAACGCTCATGCCTCATCCATACGTGAGAAAAATGCTCGCGCGACTTCTCGCCCTTGCGGAAATGCCTTTCAAGCTGCTGGAAGACGTTTATCCCAACGATTTCGCCAAGAGAATCGTCCACGCTCTTGGCTCTTTCGAGTCAATGGAATTCTTGAACCCAAAGAAGGTAACTGTGCTGAGAATCGACGGAAATGGAAAGATTTTAGACGCTCTTCATAATTCGGATGAAAAAATCTTTGGAATAAGCTCCGCCTACATTCACGATAATTTCCTGTGGCTCGGATCACCTTGGAATGAATATCTCGCTAGAGTACCGATCAAACAGGCTTTTCCCAACACAGTTTTCCCACAAAAGCCCAAGGAACAGGTCAGAGTAACTCGCGAAGTTCCCAAGGTTGAAAAACCCGTCGCAGCGCCACCTAAAGTGGAAAAACCAACGACTCCCAAACCTCCCGTGAAGACAACAGCCCCACCGACGCCCACTAAAGCTCCGGAAGCCCCGAAACCCGTTAAAGTGGAGAAAGTTAAGCCACAAGAGGCTGAAAAAAAGCAGCAGATCCCGAAAAAAGTGGAAACTCCAAAAGTACAGAAAAGAGAGATTCCCGTGAGGGAAAACGAAATTCCGAAGCCCGCGAAGCAAGCGGGAACGGAAAAAGCTGCGAAAAAGCCGGAAAATGTTAAGCAGGAACTTCCCAAGCCTATGAAACAAGAAGCTTCGAAAAAACCCGTGGAAAATGTGAGGAAATCCACTCAACAGCCTCCGGAACCTACGAAACAGGCTGAGCACGCGAAATCGAAGCAGCCGGAAACCGCGAAACCACCGAAAAAAGCTGAGCCCGCAAAGCGCAGCACTAAAATAGCTGACGAGATTTAATTTCTCTTTAGCCAATAAGCATTTTTTCACTCAAAAACACTCCAATGGAACGAACTATTCCATTCCGTGACTGAAGACTATTTTGTTGAACAAAGGAATCTGATCAAAATATTTTCAAATTGTAATTCTTTTCTTTTCTCTCTTTTTTTCTTGTTTTAGGACGTTTAATGCACAACTTTTTTTTCCGACTAATAGAGTTAAGACGATTTTTGTGAAATCGTACGACCATTGATGGTTAAACCATGGAGACTTTTTGTATAACGCTTAAGGAGGTTCGAATGCTCCAGTGCTAAACATGTTTTCCTTGTTTAGTTTTATCGGATGCGTAAAAATTAGTAAAAACGACGGAAAATACTTGGCACTGATTTGACAGAAAGTGGAGCGCTGCAACCTTCCTAACTGAGGCAGCAGTATAACATTCCAAGGGAGAATTACGTATATGTTATCTTTAAACTAGACTCTGTGATCTGTAACTGTAAATAAGGTTGAGAATATCATAGTTTGTTTGCGTTTCTTTTTGTTTTTGAAAAACATTTTCTATGGGTGATTGGTATATAGAATGCAATAATATATACGCATATCCTAATTTAATAAGTATGAAAATAGATTTCTAAGTCCACACCGGTCGTGTTCATCATTGGATGACCGCCGATGAGTGAAAATATCCGTCGTACATTCCACAGCCATTTAATAAGACTTCCACGTTGTCCAGAATGCTACGTAACGAGATTACGAATTACCTTTCTGGATCATGACGGTGATATTTTCGGAAAATGTTGGGCTCAGCGAAATTGAAAATTTCATATTTTTCAAACAATTCTTCCAACTACATTGCAAATAAAGTGTTATTCATGTAGAATTTTGAGTGTTTGTCTATTATTTGGAATATTCGGGTCTCGAAAAATTATCTCAAATAGCAATAAATAGAAATTTAATAAAATAAATCTTTTTTTTTCTGCAAATGTAAAATAGTTACAAAAAATAATACCCGATAAAATGTTTATTAGTTAGGTTTTTATTTATTAATTTTTCTTCAAAGGGTCGAAACCGAAATATTAATTAAATATTAATTAAATAATAAAAAGCTGTTTAACGACTAAATTTTGGTCACCATTTGTTTTTGGTAATTATAGATTTTAAAAAAACACATCTTCGATGGAAAATCATGAAATGACGCATAAATATTTGTCTTTCACGACTCAAACAATTAGTTCGTATAGTATCTTCTATTAAATAATCAGTGGCTCATTTAATGCCAAATATTAAAGTCCTGCGGATCTTGAAATAGTTCAAGTCATTTTTAAGATTTTTCATCATTATGCAATGGATTCAAATAAATAATTTGCATCTTCGGATTTTTTTCAACGTTATTTTCATGAATTTTAATATTAACTTTTCATATCTTCCCGTCAACTTGTACTATCAATAGAAATAACATTTAACATAAAAATATGTCATCTTTCAAATACCACATAATTTCTTGCTGAAAAAGCAAAACAAAAAATCTCCAGAGAAATATGCATTCTTAATTACAGGAAGTCTGAATATTTGTAATTTTAGCTAAAAAGAGTAAATGTTTAATGAACTCGAAAAATTAAAATAACTTTTTAACGTAATTTTACAATTTTTGATATACATAATAAAAGAACACAATTGTCATGGTGTCATAAATAGACACTAATTTTAATGGTTATACCAACATCGCCAAGTATTATTAAAAATATTACTTTTATTCTAGAATTTCCAAATATTCATCATTCAAATAACGGTCAGCACTTCATTAACATTGTTAAATAATTAAATAACGCACGTTTATATATCATTACATGAACTTATTTATTACGCAAACGTTTAAACGTTTCGTCAAAGCTCATTTAAAAAAATACGACTGTACAATGTTAACAAATGTTCAAATGTATCCTTGATAAGTACTCGAACGACGTTTCTTTCTTCTTTCGCTTATCGCCGCGATTTTAGCCATCCTGGAATGAATTTCCCAGCTAAACCAATGGAAAATTAGCGCCGCTATAAGCTCAACTGCTTCGACATTTTCGCAGGCATCGCTTGAGATAGTTTTGTATGAAGGAAGTAGCGCATTCTCCACAAATACGTTGGATTTATCGCGAAGTGCCAGTACCCATTTCTCTCAAGTTTTGCTCGTTTCTGAGCTGCATTCAGCGTGGCTTTGTAGGCCACAATTTGCTCATCGTTCGTTAGCTCGGGTTCGAGATTTCCGATTGTGCCGAATCCCAGTCTTACCAATTCTTCGCCGAGTGAAAGTGTCGTCTAATAAAACAGTCTTCAATTATTTTTCTTCACAAAACCAGAGTTTCAAAACACTTTCTACAAATTTATTTCTTCAAAATTCAATATTGCACTTTCCAGATGAATTCTGAAAAGGAGGTGAGTTAAAATAGCGAATGCTAAAATAGTGAGCTTTTTAATAATAGACGTCTAAATCTTGACTGGTCATCATTATGAAATTTGCTATTTCGATCCTCATCTTTTTAAAATGCAATGATAATAGTGAATGATCAAAATAGCGAATTTAATAATGATAACCATGCTAAACTCAGGCATTCATTACTTGAATATTGGTTATTTCAGTCATTCGCTGTTCTATCTCCATTTTCTAAAAATCTTCGGAAATTAAAATCCGAATGTCCTAATAATTTCAAGTCATTTACTCAAAATTGTCTAAAGCGAATTTTTTTCACACACCCGCACGTAAAGTTCGTACTTTGCTCCCCGGTGAGAGGGATAAAAGTGAATGATTTATTCCCTAGTGCGTTACTTTTCTCCCTAGGCAGGCAATGTTATGAAATTTTCCCACAACTTTTCTGTTTCATTGAAATCAACTTTCTTAATTCTGCAGCGCGGAGAAGGGAGATTTTGATTGTATTGAACTTTTGGTTGGGAAGATATGTGAAAAGAAATCTTTTATTGCACTCTTGCGAAACAGCATTCCGACTGGACTCAACCATTTCCTTCAAAAATACGATAATATACAAGGCTGAAGTTTTAAAAAAACGTTACAATTCAAAGCGTGTGAGCGTTTGCCGCTCTCTGCCGTTGTTCGCACATTGTTATAACTTGCAGTTTCGTCGGGCGCTGCGTGCACTAAATTTTAAAAAAGGTGAACGAATTTTCTGTGTCAGGTGTGTGAAAAAATCGCGTGCATCACGCGGGGCGAGTTGACATCCCAACTCGTGTGTCGGATGCTGCCCTTGGTGGTCAAAAAGTCCCAAAGGACTTCGGGCCTTTGAGCCTTTTACTCCAACTCGGACATTACCCGACAGAAATGTTCAACTCTTTGCCCTTGGTGCACAATATACTATTTTTCAATGTTCTGTGCAAAGCTTGTTAACAAATGTTTAGAGTATCTAAAAAATATATATTAACAGAGTTTCTCAAATTTCTGAAAAAAATCCGAGCACCTAGAAGTGAGGAATAAATTTCCACCAAATTTTCGTACCTCTTTTGCTTCTCTCAACTTGATGGTACAATCCAAGTAGTCTTTCCTCCTAGCCACTGGTATAAACTCTATTTCTTTGCCACTGACGACTGTTTGGAGCCAGCTGATGCCTAGCAAAGATAAGACCCATTTATAAGTATTGATTATATTATCAACAGATTATTAAAATGTTTAACAAATGCAAAATAGAACTTTATTTCACAAGGTGTGAAAATGAGGATTTATGCACGTTTCTGACTAGTGAAAGGAAACGATAATAAATAATAATCTGATACTTCTATGCACAGTTTCGTTTAAAAATTCATAATTATTCGAGCCCCTGTATAATCAATATAAATTTACCGTGATTTGTCACATTAACTCCGGCTACTTTGAGTGGCAAATGTTTGGGTACTCCAAATCTGGGGAAAGCAACAAGTGGCTTATGATCCACCATTATCAAAGCACCGTGACTTGGTTCTATTCGCACAGCAACACCTTGAAGTGGAACTCTCAGTTTGATGAATCGTGAAGGCACATCCGATGGTTTTGCGAACTTTGCAAACTATAACAAATGTGTGATTACCTTAAAATTAATTTTTTTGTTGTAAAAACAGAACTCTACGCCTTTAGAGATTAAAGATTCCTATGCAAAATTCATGCAATACATCCCGTTACATTTTGCATCCTCATTCGTTCCATGAGAAAGAAATTTTCTCAACATTTTGATGTCAGGATACTCAGAATGATTCAATACATCGAGGAAAGTGGTTTAGCAAAAATTCGTCCGTCCGTCCGTCCGTGTGTGTCCATGCGTGTGTGCGTGTGCAGGGCTTCAAAATATGAATCACCTATAACTCAAGAATCGTTCAACCGATTGAGCTAAAATTTGACACACAAGTCAAGTAGCAGTCCGTCTTTCACTATCGCATTTGTTTTTAAGAAATGTATGCGGACATTTTTTTTCAGAGCTTTTTAATTTTTTTTTATTAAGGGCGTGCGCGCTCTAGCTTTCGTAAAATTAGCGATATTTTGCTAAATAATTATTTACAAGTGCGGGTACTCATAATGTTGTTTGGTATTGAATTTGACGAAAATCGGAAAAGCGGTTCGGATATTATAGTTTTAAATTTTTCGATAAATTCACGTTGTTCTAACTTTACTAAAACACAAGATAATTAACTCAATTTTATACACGAAATCAGTACTATTTTACGATAATTAGTACATAGTTTTCTCATAATCTGCAATATGTATCCAATTTCTCAAAATTACAACTTTTAGAAAAAGTTATGTAACTTGATTACCTTTAGGAAAACGTAAAATAGCAAAGTCAAATTTTACACATGATATCAGTACTACTCATTAAAAATAGCTACACAATTTCTTTATAATTCGTTATGTGTTTCAGATTTTTCTAAATTTCAACCTTCATAATAAAAAAATCTGCAAAGAAGAAGTTTATAAATTGCTTCCTCATTTTTTTTTGGTTCTTTACGAAGCGTCCTGTATGAGGAAATCAAAATTGATTAAGATACTTCCTCATAGAGGTAACTTTGTACAAAGCCAAAAATAATGAAGAATCACCTTGCAAAGATGTACTTTGCAGCTTTTTGAGTACATTTTCATTCTAATATTGATTTTTAATTTCAATAATTCTTTGGATATGGCATTTTCTAATGTGAATGATTATTTTCTTTGCATTATCACATCAGTTCCTGTGGTCACAAAAATAAAATTTGAATAACTTGTTTAGGTTTTATATTACAATCGGCTCCTGGTTAAAAATATTGAATACTCACAGGTCGTATTCTGTACAAGGCAGTCAATAATCCTAAGCTGGTTGCTCCGTATGTGAAAAGCTCGATAGCTCTGGTGTCTCGTTCCAGAAAATTTACGACTCTGTCTCCGATGGTCAACTTTGCTTTTCCATCCTTTTCCTTTGCTTTCAGTCTCAAGGACTCGTCCCCCTTAATCTCTTTTGCCATTGTCTTATATACAATCTAAACGGAAGTTTTCTTTCGCAGCAGCTGGAAATAAATGTCGCAAAGTATTATAGCATATCAATTGACTATTGTAAAAAAAATGACATCTGTCAGTTTCCATTATTTCGCATAAAATTTGTCAAAAAGTGTTAAAACCAGCCAAAGGTCATTACAAAATGGATCTCCTGATAAAAACATGTCAACTTATTTTTCTTCCATGATTCTTGATCATCAAAATCACGATATTTTGATATATCTTCGAATTATATTACAGAATTACAGACATAGAAAAATTTCTTTGTTCCTCACACGAGATTTGGTTTTTGCTGAGATATCATCACAATTTATGGCAGTTATTATCATTTATCTTTATCAACATTTTGACGCAAGATGTAACAAAATTTCGATATATCTTCAAATTATATTACAGAATTACAAAGACGTAAAAAATTTCTTCGTTTCTCAGACGAGATTTGGTTTTTGCTGCGAGATCATCACAATTTATGGCAGTTATTATCGTTTATCTTTATCAATATTTTGACGTAAGATGTGAGAGAAAAAACAGTGGCGTTTCCGGAAATAATATATATGTATATATATTAGTGTTATAAATAATAAGGAAAGACAAATTGCCACTAATGACGATAAAAAGTTGTACCTATTACTTACGACCTTTTCACCGTCGACATTCGCAAGTGCGAGGCTCTCCTCGAAATCTCTGCGTAAGCAGCGCTGCTTAGGTGTCTTATGTCAACGACTCGTTTAGATCGAATGCCGGCGCGAATGTTTTTCTTTTTTAGGCCTGACTTACCATATATCTATGGAACTCGTGCTTCCTTTCGTCGTCATTCACGCAACTTTCAACGAAAATATATATTTCGGTGTTTGTAGGCTAGGTTGGGTAAGGTTTGGTTTCTTTTGGTTCTTGTTATTGGAAGGTCGGCCGAAGGCGCGAATATAAAAATCTACCCTTCTTATTTCACGCATTATTAAATCGCTATAATGATTTGCCTAAGATTTAATGAACATTTTTTTATTTAACAAAAACAATTGTTATTTACATAAATTAAAATTATTGCGTGCTCCGTAATGTTCCAAAAGGCTTTTAAGCGTTAGAATTAATGTAACGACATTTATTTACCCTGACTTTGTAGATAAGATATTGTATTTAAGGCTGCTTTGCTTCGATGCGTAATTAAAATTCTTTCGCGTAACTTAAGAAGCCAAAAACGGGATACGATTGGCTGGCGTAAGTCATGCGCTTCAAGAGCAATGTATTTTGCAAAATATTATTCTTAATGAATTTTGCTGAAATCTTGTACAATAGTTTTTTTTTCGTTCAAACAAGGCGTTTCAGAACTATCAAACGAAGAGGTGATAAATTTTGTGTGTGTTTCCAAAAAAAACTGAGATTTAAATGAAACTTTTGACTTAGAAAAATTGGCAATCATCGATGACAAATTCAATGTTAAAAAATATTGTTTAATTAAATTTTTTCATATCTTCCAAATGAAACACTATTTTTTTTAAACGTCACAAATCGAAATGGCACTTTTAGTGCAAATCATTTTTCTGAAGGTTTAGAACATTTTCGAAAGGAAAAAGGTTTGCATTTTGATTGGAACAAAGTTTGGAAAAAATGCTTTGAAAGTGTGATTTTTCGGATAATATTCTGATTGGTGTTCGGCATTAATGGTAGACCAGTAGCAGCGGCCGGTGCGGCGGCGACAGAGGCAATAATGACGTCCATGTGAACACAGCTATGCCGATGATCCATAGTAAAGTGACGCCAGCAGCAGACGCTGGTATAGCAGTCGCAATTATCGAATTATCAGCGAGTGCCATAGCCACGAAATAGCATATTTTGAGAAAATTTTTATGGCTATTCGGGGCTGTTGCAATATATTATAGAGTTTGGAGCGCAACTTGTAAAAAATGTTTCGCGAAGGGCAATATCTAGAGGTGATCAAGGTACGATGGAGTATTAATGCTCCCCACACAGCTGAGCAACTGTCTGCAACAGCTGTTTATGTAGGCCAACAAAAACCGGTCGCAGGCATTTAATTTTTTTTTTTTTTCATTATCTCGAAAATCGATTTAAAAAATTTCAAAGATATTGTCAACATTTTTCGTTAATGTCAGATTTCAAAGATTGGCTCTAATTGTTACAGATTGTACAATTATGTGGATTTAGCATTTCTGTAGATTTTCGAAAAAATTTTGTTATTGCATTAATTTTAGGAAGACGTAAAATAGGGAAGTCAAATTTTGTACATTAAATTAGGAATATTCACCAATGATAGGTGCACAGTTTCTTTATAATTTTTGATGTCTTTTAGATTTTTCAAAATGTTAACTTTTGTAATGAAAAAAGCTGGGAAGTCAAATTTTATACATTATATCAGGACTATTCAGTAATGATAGGTTCACAGTTTCTTTATCATTTTTTATGTGTTCCAGATTTTAAAAAATGTTAACTTTTGTAATGAAAATAGTTGCAAAATAAAATGTTGTACATGAAATCAGCACTATTCAGTAATGATAGGTGCACAGTTTCTTTATCATTTTTTATGTGTTTCTGATTTTTCCAAGTGTTAACTTTTGTAGTGAAAAAAGCTGCAAAATAAAACATTGCAAATTACTTTCTCATTATTTTTGGCTTTCACAAAGCTTCCTCCATGAGAAAGGCAAAATCGATTAACATACTTTGAAAAATGAGGAAGCAATTGGCGAAGTTCTATTTTCTTTAAATTGTAGTAAATTCATGAGAGATTTTATAATGTTGGAAATTGTGAATGGATTAATTGTTGTTAAGGAAATGCTGATTCAATAGAGAACATTTTTTGAAACCATTATCAGATGTTTTTTAATTTTATAATTCTAGATAATTTTTTCTGGAATTTGGAGTAATTATTTACAACAATGATTCTCAAGAATAATCAACGATCATATAAAAAATGGCTAGGCAAAAATAGTCTAGGATCAAATATTTATATTTCTTTCACTTGGCTCCAATTATCATTAACTGATTTTCCCTTTTCATTTCTGCAATTAACAGACTCCCGATGGATGCATGGCTACAGCAATTGTAACAATTAAGGAAAAAACGGTAGAGTACAAAAACAAGACCATCAAAACCAACAAATGGCTCGAATTACAAGACTGGGTATCTGTATACGGTATTATTCGAAAGGCAATAATCCGCAACAACGAAAACCGATCTAACGGCAAAACGGAAAACTCGGAAAAAAGAAAATGCACTCGCCAATTGGAAGTCACGTAAGCAAAATATGCGCATATTTTTTTTATTCATATTTTAATCTTCTAAACGAAATTATTGCTGTAATTTTCCGATAAATATACGCGGGAGTTGTTTTCTACAAATTTGAAAACAGAATTTTTTCTTTAATAAAAAAAATCTTATTTGTTATTATTCTACGATTATTTTAAAAGCACGTTTTCATTGTTTTTTGCATATCTGAAGTAGCTACACATTTTAACGCCTTTTTGAACTAACCAAAATCAGCTTAGAATATCAAAGTATCTTCGATTTGCAAATTCTACTGACTCTGAGCTTTTTTTCAATTTCGAAAATGTAGTTTAAAAAAAAATCTTTGGACTAAATTTCTGTTACATTTATCGACGAAGCACCGAATCGCTTAGCGAGTTTTTAGTCACAAAGCCGCCGCATTTTAATGTTGATTTGTAGTGAAATGTTTGCTTCGAAACTTATCTGCGTTCTTTTCAGATACAAATTCGAGGAGGCAGAATCCCCGGAGGACAGAACGTCATTGCCGACGATAAGAGTGACAGTGAAACCGGCGCGAAAAAATGCCAGCGATATATCGAGTACTAAGAGCAAAGAAGTGTTGAACGAGGTAGAAAAATGCGTCAAGAAATGCGATACTGGCAGTCAAAAGGCGAAAAGAAGTCGTAAATCGAGTGACAAAAATGTGTATTCCGAAAATTATTCTCTGGAAGAATACGTTCCTCCGGCGCTTCCAAGCAGTACAAAAGTCAACGCAGGACTCAAGTACGTTCCGAGCAGAAAAAGCATGTTGCTGAGAATGCGCTGCGCGACCGATGAGAACAAGTATACGCCGACTTCCGGTAACGGTCAGATACCAGCAGCGGCCAATAATAGTCATATGGAAGTCAGTTACATTCCGAATTCTATTAAATCCCTTACAAAAATAGTCCACGAAACTTATGATCCTTGCTGCGCGACAGTTTTGTCCGCGGATCTCAGCGAAGCTTACGTGCCAAGTTCGAAGGGCTCGAGGGCTGCGATTGAGGAATACGAACCGGATTTCGCAAGTAAAACGATGAAGTTCGACGACAGTTATGTGCCCTCGTCCACGAATGCTAAAGTTGTGAAAGAAGAGTCGAAAAAGCGAAGCCGGAAAAGTCTCGATCACAAGAAGAATAAAAAAGCGTCGTCGAGTCGAACAGCAATTTCCGACATTTCCAAATAAGAACCGTAACGCCTTTTTTTTTACCTCCGATGTATTATTGGATTTTCGTGTAATTACAAGCCTTAAGATACATTTTTTGTCTTAAGAACTCTTTCCTTTTTAATTCTTTACCCTTAATTTCTCCCGCCACTCGACATTTATTTGTAATTCGTTCCAGTTTCCGGTTGGACCTTAAAAAATCCTGCGGATACAATTTTTTTTCTACAGCAGTAATTTCATCGTAAATTAAACATGTGGCGTTTTTAAGATGGATCAATGGCAAGGAAACTAGGCTTGAATCGGAGTCGCTGTACAATTTTTGTAAAAAGTATAGTCATTTTAATGAAATTGAATTAGGCGCAAAAACTTTGAGGGTTTCACGAAGCAGCGACGACAGTCGCCGAAATCTGGAAATCGGGAACTAAGAAAAAACACAGATCCTTAAAATGTACAACTCATTTACAGACTTTGTTCTCTCGTTGTAAAAATATTGTTTGTAAGAACAAAATCACAAAGATCTGTACATCAAAACTTTTTTTATTTTACAAAGTGAACTAAATTCTTTGTCAACGCTCTTCCATTGGTTCCTCAACCAAATTTTCGATCGGCTCTGATTGAGCTGTTGGTGTTTCCGTTTCCATTGGTTCTGAAGGTTTTTCAATGGCCACGGAAATCGCTTTCTTGTCCGTTTCCTTGTCATTGGCATCCTCGTCGTCGGTATCGTCGTCAGCGCCTGGATGAACCGGAATGTGGTGCTCAGGATTACTGGACGCTTGTACAACATCCGGTTTTTCCAGAGTCTTTTGTGCTTCCTGTAAAATCCACAATGATGAAGTAGATGAAAATAACGATAAAAATTTAATTAACATAGAAACTGATAAAACACTAATTGTTCGTGAAAACAATTTTGGATACTGTTATAAATTATATGGAATTTTAAATGCAGTAATTACTTCGGAAATTGGTAGATGAAAGTAATGATAAAAATTTAATGAACATAAAAATTGATAAATGACTAATTGTTCGTGAAGATTTTGTTGAAACTTTTATAAATCATATGGAATTTTAAATGCAGTCATTTCTATGGAAATTGTAGTAGATTTTCAGGGAAATGGAACCTATATAATCTTTTTTGAAAAATGACTTCCTTTAGTATCAAAATTCGCATTTAAGAACAGACGATTAAAAAAATGTCATGCCGTTGAAAATTAATGGGGAAATGTAGACTCACTTTCATGCCGCTAACTTTGTTAATGTAAAAGTCGTAAACAAATTTAGCAGCGTGGGGCATATCCTCAATTTCTACAGGTGGTGCGGAAGGTTCGTCCTTATTTAGTCGTGTAGTCGGATAAGTCTCATGCGGCAGTAGCTGGAGCTTCAAAGGCCGGCGCATAAGTTGGTCGAAAGCTGGTGTAAGTTCGAAGCAATTTTTGAACAACGAGATCCTTGCGAAAACGTATAAACCGAGCCGAGCTCGAGACATAGCGACGACGAGACGTCTCGCGTCTCGTAGATGACCAACGGCTCGAGTTTTTACTAAGGACAGGAGAATGTAATCGTTTTGTTGACCTTGATATTTATCGACAGTCGTTACTTTACTCGGACGACCGATGAGCGGATTATTAGCGCATCTGGAAAGTAATAATAAAAAATTAGACAGTGTCACCGAGCATAATTTTGGTTACATGAAAATCTCGAAAAACAAAATTTCTTTAAAATGCTTATAAAAGAATCTCGAGATACCGTAGAGAAAAACGTCTAAATATTTGATTATTATCGAAACATGATGAATAACTCACCTAATATTAATAACATCCCGCAGCAAATGTTTCTGGCCATTGTAGGTTGTAAGAATACTAATTTTCTCAGCAGGATAGCCAAGAAGTCGCATGTACATGAAAACGGCAACGCAATATTCGGCTTCCGCGAGATTCTGGTAGAAATAGGCACTGGGTTCGCTTTCGCCAACGCCGTTAAAGTCCTCGACGTTAACGAGCTGGAAATCGTACATGAAACCGGCGTTTGCTACCAAATATTCGGGGCTGCGTTCAACGTGCATTAAATTGCCGAGTTTGTTGTAACGCCAGTTGTAGAGATTGCAGATACTGGGCCTTGCACGTCCCTGACCGTCGAGGTCGACGGTTGGCACGCCCAGTCGGACGAATCGCGCGAACAGCGACTGTTCCATGTTCG
Source organism: Clistopyga incitator (assembly GCA_947507545.1). Taxonomy (NCBI): domain Eukaryota; kingdom Metazoa; phylum Arthropoda; class Insecta; order Hymenoptera; family Ichneumonidae; genus Clistopyga; species Clistopyga incitator. Next base: position 4,630,643 of record OX382182.1, on the reverse strand, counting down.
AATACTTCTGGAAAGCCATATTCTTTATAACCGGAGGCAATTGATGATGATCGCCAATCATTATCCATCTCTTCAATCGATTGTAACCGTCCTGAGGATTCTGCAGTAGCAGAGGAATAAACGTCTCGATTTCCAGGATCTGCGCTGATTCCTCCATCAATATGTTGTCATATTTGAAGCCCATGTCGACCAATTCCCGACGTTTCAGCGCAGCGTGAGTACAAGTCATCGCTATTACCTTTGCCTCTTTTACCAAAAGATACTTCGATCTATCCAAGCCCGATCGTAAAAGTTCAAAGGCTCGAAATTCTTCGAGTTGTGTAAATGTTCTTTCGATGTACCTGTGAAATAATTGCATAATTAAATTTAGTAATACCTGTAAAAAACAGACTACATTCTTTCTGTCATTTGAACCTTCGAAATTTTGGAAAAAAAATCTGATTTATTCCAATTGCGAATATCGCTTGTTAATGAGATTCAATAATTTGATTTTCACGTGTTTCACATTTTTATCTTGAAAATTACAGCTACATGTCGATATTTGTTATTATTGAATTTTTCATGAAATAACAAAATCCATCCACGATAAGTCAATAGATATTGTAATCGCATAAATATTATTGAATTATAAGTAATGCATCATTTTTCTATATGCGTAACAAAATTTACTGTGTTATTCTTTTTGGTATTTATTATTTCCATCGATTGATTTCCATAAATTATTGGATCGATTGAAAAGTTACCTAAAACAACTGCGAGCGATTTCCAGGTCTTCTTCGTAGCTGTTGCGTTTGAAGAGAGGCTGTGGGGCGTTATCAAAGAATTTATGAAAAGGAAATTCGTCATCAACGATAGAAGCAACGGCGGATTTTTTCCCGCCACCTCTTTGCTTCAATCTCGCCTCGAATCGTTCCCAACGAGTCAGCACTTGGTCCATAAAGAAATGTCCAGCAGTTTCGCAAGTGTATGCTACATCGCCTTTAACGCTCAGGGATTCCTATAATTGCATTAATCAATTACATTGAAATTTTTAATAATGTTAGAGGGTGTGTCAGGATTGTTTTCATTACGACTAGTCACGCAATTTTTAAGGAGGTTGTAGTTAGTCAAATGAATGCTAAACTTCGGAAAACGATTTTCCAGTTTCTCGTAGTTTAATCAACAGTTCCGAGAAGTAACTCATGTAGCAGAAATCATCATTGATGCATAAGTACATTCACAGTCAAAGTTCGATTAGAAAATCGAGTGGTATGTGCAAATGACAATAATTCTGACAAACCATAGCTCATTTTGATTAGTAAAAGGTCCTTAATCGACTGACCATCCAAATTTTTAAATAGTATCAGTTGTTCAAAAGTTACAGCTATTTGAATACCTGATGTTGAGGTAGAATATGATAATCAAACGGTTGTATCTTCTGAACTTCCAATACGATTAAAAATCTGCACGGTCAATCGATAGAGCAACTTTTAACTAACAAAACAAACTATTGCTGACCATAATCGGCTTTATATACAGGTTTACACTTTTTAAAAACATGACATTAAGCGCTCGTAGATAGCGATCGACTTATTATTCATATCAAAGCTGTAAATGTGTTTGTGCATTGAGAACTAATGCTACTTGATTAATACCTTGGAACCGATTATCAACATCTAAAATTGTTGTAACGTTTTTAAAAATTTAACACCGCTTTGACTATTGTGAACCGCTCCAATTTCCTTAATCGAATTAGCCACTAAAATTACGGCGAAAAAATGGAAAAATCTAATTTCGCCCCCTTCAAACAATTTTTTAGGATGCATGATTTGGACCATTTGCGTTATTAGCTTCTGAAAAAGCTAAAAGTGCTTTCTTTGTGTCGAAATTTACTAATTAAGAACGGATTACCAAATGTCTCGTAGACAAAATGCGACCCAGTTTATGGGGAAATTTTCGAAACTCGTAAAAGTTAGAGCCTCACCTGTAACCGTTGAACCTCCATTAGCAAGTCCAGACGTTTAGCTAGGACGTAATTAACTCGTCCGTATCTGCTAAAATCTTTCTCAGTCTCGAGAGCCTCCTCACCGTGACCCAGACGAAGCAAATGTCTCTCGTCGATATCTAGTGCCATGATCTTTTCGAAGAGCTGATTCAACGCCTGATTCGAATGCGTTACGATCAAAGTCCTTTGGTTCGGAAAATTGTGGTAAAGATTGGAGATTATTTGCACGGCTACGTCGGTCTTACCGGTACCTGGAGGACCAACCACCAGAGTCAGACCCGGTTGCATTCCTGCCCGGATAGCTTCGACTTGAGTCGGCGTAAAAGGTATTTGATTTCTGCAAAAAAAAAACAATTATCAGTTTCATTGATCCCAATTATCTCGTCCCTAAAGATTCGGTAGCAATTAAAGACGAAACGTTTTTGTTTATGGCTGCTGAATATTTTTCAACAAACGAATATTAGTGTTATGTGATTGATGGATGAAGGTTTTCGTAATTGACTTTTGTTCAGAAACGATCGAGGCACGAAGAAATGTTAACTGGCTAATTTTAAGGATCCTCCACGCGTACAAAAAAACTGTGCATGGTCATCGAAAATAATGAGAAGATGGATTATCAATTTTAGTAATGTTAAAAAGTTATTAATGAATTACAGTCGAAAATAATAATTTGCTCGGTCTTATTGAAAAGTCTTGACTATTGAAGATATTGTGTGTAAATATTACATACATTTTTTCCAAAGTTTCATCACGATTATCTTAAAACATGGCTTAAAAAAAAGAGGCGTGTATCCGGCTACGGCAAAACCACAAACACGCCCCACTCATTAATTTATGGTCGGTCGTGCATCAACTATCATAGTTTTGTGGAGTCTACAAGCACAATATCTCGAAGACCACTTAACGGATTCGCTTGACAGTTTAAATTTAACGATGTTCACTTGAATAGTACTTTAACTTTGAATTCACTTTGAATAGTAGTTTAATAGACTTTCCTCTTGCTGATAAAAGCAATTTTGGTTTTAAATCCAAATACACGAACAATTTCAAGCGAAACGCCAGAAATTGTACACAAGGAAAATAAAATCATTAAACATATTTATCACCTTTGTAAATTATAAAACAAACGACATCTTGAACATGTGTTTTATATGTCATATTGCGCAAATCAATTGAAAAATGTATTTTTTGATAATTTTTATAAGATCGTCTATTTTCCGTGTCGATAAATGTTGGCAAAAAAGTCATAAATATTTTTTTCATGGCGCCTACTTAAAAATACATAGTAATTAATGATGGAATGTACTTTTTGGGTTGATTCGCTTTGTAAGGTCCTCGACTTGGCGGAACGTGAGGCTGAACAGTTATGAGTTTTTTTCCTTCTTCCTTTTTATCCTTGTTGAGAACATCTTCGAAGGTTAATCGAAAAGGCCGAACCATCTTCGTGTCGTCATCGTCGTCGGCCTTGACTCTGATATTGTAACCAGGAAAACTGTTGCGTAGATGTTCGATGTCCAGGAAAGTGTCGTTAAAGTCCATTGTTGGTATCTCGTCCGGCATTCTATGCATGCGGATGGTAATCAGAGTAATTAGTATGCAATCAATGGCATACTTTTCCGGTGAGAAAAAATAGCATTGTAACACCCCTGACAGATCTTATTACATTGGATACGAAGGTAAAGGAATGCATACTTTTGAGATAACCACTTATTTTCCAGGAATTTTAAAGACTCATTTAATTCAATATGAAATTACCACTTAAAACTTGTCATTAATTATTCGCTTTTGACGTTATTTATTTGCATTCAGATAAGTGCTGATAGAAAATCGTGTAGATCTTCAGAATTAATGAGATAAAGAATTTGGATATTTGTAAATAATCGAATTTATCGAATTTGAAAATTGTGAGCCACATTTGTGGAAAATAATAAAAAGCAATAGTTTGATCAATTTTGTAATTACTATTTTATTACAATATCTTATCGTGTATTTAAAAAAGAATGATACCTTCCGTATAATTGCGAATAAAATTTAATCAGAGAAAAAATATTCGGTATTTAATGGTTGAAAATACGCCATTATTAAGTTAATTATGCGACGTCTCGTTATAAAATAAAATTATAACGATTTTGAAATGTATAACGAATCCATGATTGACAAAAAAAGGCTTTTGCTGGAAACTATTCAAACATCGACATCAAAGGTATAAAAAATATTTTGAAAACTGGTGCAATAACATTTTCCAAGCTTTCCTGATAACTATGAATAATTTGCAACCATATTTTTTAGAATAATTAATCATATTCCTAATGATTGAGGATTGTTGAATTTGAAAAATCACTTGAAATCCTATTTTTTCAAACGATTTAAAAATAAAACTTACCTGGAATATCTAGCAGCTCCTGGATCTCCGTAGCCCAATATAATATTGTGCAGCCAATCAGGAACAACACATTCGGTATTCATAAGTTCTCTGATAGTTTCAAGCACAGCTTTGAAATTATTTTCTTTTGGCTTTCTTCTCATAATTATATTAAAGCTTTCGTAGACATCTTCGCTTCCGTGGCTCGCATTGTCCATGTCGATGCGATATTGATTGGAATCGAGCCACACACGATAAGTGCGAGTGTCGCCAGGAAGAATTGGTCGAGGTTCGGGTCCATCTTCGATAACTCTACCGTTTGAGTCCAACATCCCTTCTACTTCGCATCCTCGTACAAAAGTCAGGCCAACTTGCGATACGAACGGCAATTTGTGGCTGTATTTAGTGCCGATTGGATTTGGCGGCTTGACAGTTATTAAAAAGCAAACGTCGTGTTTCCGAAGATTTTCCCATTCGGATTTAATCTCCTTACGGACGCTCAGATTTATCGAAACGTCCGCTCGCACTCGCGAAGGTCTTTTTTCCCCAATATTTGGTTTTGCTACTTCGACAACAGCGAATTGAGTTATTGGTTGAGCCATTCTTGCCCACCCACCGAAATAAACCCCACCATCTTCCGAACGCCTAGAAATTGAAGAAATACCCATTTTTTAACCTGTTTTAACAGTAGATATATACGTTGCCTTTTATTCAATTAATTTTGTTTTAAAGAAATAGTTATTCAATAGTGCTTCATTCTGTTTGGCTTAATAGAAATATATTAATTTTATTACTAGGAATATATTTTAATAAACCTGTGAACAAAAAGTTAATTTTTATGCTATTTATGGCAGAGTTTAGCTATAAAAAGAAGCACATACTGAAAAAAAGTGTCCTTAGTTTCTTCTTTGGTACTTCAGAGTTCAATCATTTTTAGCAATTTATGTGATTTTCTATTATTATTACTGTTGTGAATAATGATTGTTATAATAAATACTCACCAAGGACTAAGTCTGCTCACGGAATCTTCGATGTCTTGACGAATCTCGTCTAAAATTGAAAACAAAATTAACTTTTGTAATGTGCGAAAGTACAAAAAAATTAAAAGAAAGCCAAAGGCACGTACACGTTGACTCGAGACGGAACAAATTAAAATTTCTCAAGAGATAGTCGTGAAGGGTGAGAAATTGAAGGTTTAATTTCGGAAGAGCGAGGCATCCTTCGCCGGAAAAATATTCAGTGGGTACGATGCTCTCGTTCCAAATAACATCCTCCGTTGGGTACAAAGGCATTTCGTTCAATTCCTCCAGCTGAGAAGCTCTACGCTCGTGACGCGAGATCTGAAATAAGTACTTGTCTTGGTAATCTATGGACAATAGCCCTCGATTATTATTTCGGTGTTCTCATTCAACTTACCAGCAATTCCTGGAGAAAATCTGTGTCTAGTCGGTACCAATTTTCATCCATTTCTCTTTCTTCTGGCGGTACGAGATTTAGATAACTTGCGATTGATCGCAGCTTCTCTTGGCTAAAAAATCAAAATTCATATTTCAGAATATTATTCAACGGAAATTAAAGAATTCTTATATTCTAAAATAGTAATATTGTGGTCTTGACAATTAAAACACGACTACAAAAACTCGCCAAAGTTATTTTTGTAAAAATAATTTACTGGTTGTTCCGAATAAGTAATAAATTCATTTTTGGAAGCGAGGGAATTTGAACTTTGCAAACCTGTTAAAAACCTGTTGTGTTATGATATTATTTTTTAAAAACGATTATCGATTAAACTGTTAATTGGAAATCATAGTCGCAACTTGATGAAATCCGAAAAAATTAATATTTCAGAATATTATTCAACCGAAATTAAACTGTTTTTATATTCAACAATAGGAATATTGTGGTCTTGAAAATTAAAGCAAGACTACGAAAATTCTCCTGAGTTATTTAAAAAAAATTAATTTAATATTTTTTCCGAACAAGTATCTTTAGAAAATTTATTCTCTTATAATTTTTAAGAAAAGTAGAATTTGATTTTGGAAGCGAGGAAAGTTAAACTCTACAAAACTTCTTGAAACGTCGTGTCATTATTATTTGAAAAAAACGTATTATCGATGGAACTATTAATTGGAAATCTTAGTCAAATCTTGATAAAATCCGAAAACGTCTTCATATTTCCAAAGCATATCACCGACAATTTTTATCTACAATTCGCGCATTACTAATTATTCGAAGACTGTACAATTTACGTAATATTCGCTATTATGACGAATACAAGTCGAATAGTACGAAGCAAACATGAATGTTCCAAAACAAATTAAAATAATTACTTCCTTATGATAAAAGATATTTATTATATCGTGGATTATCTCAGCCAAGCGTACGATTGAGTCACCCTTGTTATCTTATTTAATTTGTCGTATGAAGAAATAAAAATTTCCTGTTATTCTCATTACCGACAAAAAAATACTTTGAATGAATCAATCCGAATTCCCATGATTTATTTAAATTATTCTATTCCACAATGAGCTAGATGCAAAAACATTGCAATTGCAGTACAAAAATGAAAAATCAGGAAAAAAAAGAGATTATTTTACCATCTGCCGGAAGTATAAGACAAATGAGAAAATAATGATATCTATAAATCTTTGAAATCTGATCATTTTTGTGGGTATCAGTAGCGCAGATGTTCAAAATTCTTTTCAACGAAGGATTTGGAGCAGTTCTAATATCTCTGCGCACAAATCGCCAAAATAAAGCTATTGTTCAAACAACCAAATATTTTTAACTGATAAATTCGATTTCTCGTGATTTATTTGATTCGTATAATTTACCAACGGACAAAATGTCCGTGAGAAGAAATTATAATAACCGCAAAAAAGTGGATTTACAAAAAATGGAAGCCTGGGTAAAAATACATTATTTTAGTATCTGCAGGAAAGGTAAGAAAAGAGGTGAAAATAATTATTTCCACAGATTTTTAAAATCTGAACGACGCTTAATCGAGGTGCATTTAAAGGTGCAAGTGGTGCCGTTTTTTTTTTTTTTTTTTCTTCTTTTTAATGAAAGCTTTGGAGACGTCCTTATATCTCTTGGCTCGCGTGCCAAGCTGAGACCACTGCTCTTCTGCAACAAGTCCAATGGTTCAGGGAGCAGGAGACGCATGCCATTAATGTGGCCTTGAAAGTTTAAAAAACCGCGCGTCTGGCGTCACTGGTCAACTCTGGGTTTTACCATTGTGGCGAGCAATAACCCACATGGTATGCCAGTTTCAAAAAAAGGCTACAGCTCACCCACTTTTTGTTCTTCTATACGTTATTTCGTTATTTGCTACACGAGATCCACCCGTATTTGCTGGCACTAAAGATTAAATGCCATTTTAAACTGCGCGTGGAATTAATACACAGGGTAAATGACACTTTGTGTATTATTTCAGAATTCTGCAAGTCAAATGTTTGATTTTATCGTGATTACTTGAAGCAACTCTCGATCGATAATTGAACGGTGAATTTGTTTTTATCCTATTTTTTTATTTCATGATTGCCTTTTTCACCGAGTTAAACGATTTTTTGGTGTTAATTTAATTATTACAAGTGAATTCATTGATTTTAACTGATTTTTTAAAAACAATTGTATTTGATGATTTCTAACAATTTTTACTGAGGTAAACATTTCTTTTTCTATTCGTTAAAGTCGGTGACACAGCGGCTGAATTAAGATTATTTTTTTTCGGTTACCATTAGATCTATTTCGGATATGCATTCACTATTTTGTCCATTCGATTTTTTTATCTTTCTGTATGGAATTCGAAATTTGAAGCATTCGAAATATTAGATATTCTAGAAATGGACGAATTAGATTGTTGCGTATCGAATTTTCGACACCTCGATTATTCACCATTTGTAGAAATTGTCAATTTCCTTATTTGATTTCAATTCAATATAAATTCAATTTGACTTGTTTGTACTCTGAATATTTATTTACTGTATTATGAACGTTCTTAACATTGGTATTTTCAGAAGTGGACATTCCGTATTTTTAAATGCGTCATTTTTTCCAGTCTGCATTGTGAACTTTCTCTATTTTAACTCCCGCTTTTTTGAACATTCTAATTATTCATAAAACCACAACCTTCTTGTAATCAATAAAAAAAATCAATGACATAAGGAATATATGCGTATGAAATGTTTAACGTTACTTGAAAATAAATCCACACTCTGTGTATATTTTTTTATTGACATTAAGTGAAGCAATTTTCGATCGATAATGGAACAGAAAATTTGTTTTTACCCTAATTTTTTTTTTCTTTTTGAAAAGTGTCCTAGTGTGATTTGACAACGTTTTGTAATAAGACAAAAATCAATGGCACGAATATTGATTTTTTTTCCGACGATGTTTTCTCGTTAAATATTACCAAATTTAACAAATATTTAAATTATTAAAATATGATGAGAGTAAATAATTTTACCTGAGCGATCCGAAATGTTTAAAGAGGGCATCCCTGGTATCCACGCTGGCGACGTTGGCGAGGGCGAAAGTACGCAAATCCGGGAATTTCGCAAACACAGCTTTCTAAAATAATCAAATTAATGAGTTTTTATATTTGTTTTTGAAGAGATTATAAATATGAAGGGGACTGCGTCGGCTAAGAACAAGCATGAAGAAATATTCTATATCGATGATATTGTGCCAAGAATTCAGATTGTGACCACAAGTAACAATGAACTTTCAAAGTAATTCAACATGCAAAGACGTAACTAAGTTGATAGATAAATTAACACGTTATTTTGCCATTTCGAAAAAAGTCGGAAATGTGATATTATGATTTAATTTCTCTATTAGTGTATACTAATCGCGACAATGAAAGCCCACCGCTACATTCACCGAGAAGAGGTTGAAAAGTCAGACCAGTAAATGAACGTACGTATATTTAGCATAATTTTGTGAGTCTATGCAAAAACTTTTGACGAAATGATAGCTTAACTCTCGTTCCACATATATGAAGTACCATCAAAATTCAATTATTCAACTGATCAAAACGTTTGTTGGTTGAATCAACAATGAAGCCGCTTAGTATCTTGTGCTACTAAAGAGAAACATTTTTTCTTTCAGTCAAACAATTCCAAACAACTGTGAGACTGATGTCAAAAAATCTGTGCATTTTACTCTGAATTATCATCTCTAAGCAATCAATCAATGGCATTGTTTCATTTAAAATTTAAGCGATCCCATTCATTCACTAATCCCTTTTCATTACCTGATCGGTTTACCCTATAGTATTGATCGGTGTTATAGCAATTAATTTTTAAATAAAGCTCGGTTAATTTAATTCAGTCACCAGCCGAATTGTAAATCCCTGTTAATCATGCTGTTGAAGTTTGCATCGTTGGAATGCAACGATTTAAAAACTGAATTTAAAAAACCAAGGATTAGCGCCTTATTAGGAAAACAACGATATAGGGCGACATTAAAAAAAGAAAATTGTAATCGCCATGTCATTTAATTTGTGTCTTCTATGATAATTTGGGGTCATGAGAATTTTTCAAAATTCATTTCGTTGCATGCCAACGATGGAAACTTCAACGCCGTTGTTAATCCACGAGATACCGCTTGCAGTACAATTTGTTTTGTTATTATAATTTTATAATAATAATGTGTAGTGATTATAAAATAGTACGTAAGCATTTGAATAGCTAAAAAAACTAATATTTGCTTTAATATGGGAAGAAATAGTGGAAAAAATGAGAGAAATAATGAATGCCTTACTTCCTTAATGCATTAATTGTTACTCCCCATTTTTTCAAATGGATTGCCGTGAGATTTGATTGAAAAACAATCATTTTTTCAGCTATTCAAAAGCTAAGGCATCGTGTTATAATCGCTAGATATAATAATAATAATAATAATAATATTATAATAATCATAAGTAGAAAAAATAATTGTACTGCAGACTATATCTTATGAATTAATGGTGATTTACAATACTGGTCTCCAGTCTTATTGACAACAAAAAAACATTTCAACTGATGACAAGTTATCTTTAATTTTCGTAAAAAAATGGAATGAGGATAAATTGTCTAAAAACATTCACACAAGAAGAGACAAAAAGTTTGATAAATAAACTAAAATGATAAATCATTTTTTCAGCTATTCAAAAGTTAAGGCATCGTGTTATAATCGCTAGATATAATAATAATAATAATAATAATAATCATAAGTAGAAAAAATAATTGTACTGTAAACTATATCTTATGAATTAATATCTAATTAATTAACAATACTGGTCTCCAGTCTTATTGACGACAAAAAAACATTTCAACTGATGACAAGTTATCTTTAATTTTCGGAAAAAAAATGGAATGAGGATAAACTTTTGTTCGTTGGTATTTATTACTTGGAGCGAAGTGATCTTGGTGTAATGAAGCTGCGTCATATCATGATCGGTAAGGGGATCCCCAGTTTCCTCGCTGATCTCGAATCTCGCGTAGAATTTTAGCATCTCCAGTAACTGAAAGAAAATGGAATGCATGTTATTTAATTGGTCTCAGTCATCGATGACGTTGCGGTTACTACGCATCAGCGATGCGACAAAATAGATGCGCCAAGTACTGCGGAAGGGAAGGGATACGAGCAATTGGCACCGCCTCGTGAGGGAAATTATTGTTTTGGCGAATCAGTATGTTTACTCGCGTTGGCTATGCAACCCAGCGGTGCGAATCGCTCATTCGGTGACGCAATAACGTCGTAGTAACGTCACAAAAAAAACGCAACGTTTTCCAACGACAATATGCAGAGGCAATTTCCTAGAATTCGACAGGAATATCCAAAGAGAAGCGCAAATTTGAATCAAAATTTCCCTATGCTGGGATTTCCGGTACGGTAAACGGCACTTTATCACTTTCGGAAGCAGATCATAAAATTCTGATTGAAAAAAAAAAAAATCGTTTCGCAGAAATTGGGATTCGGAAAATGATTCAGTCGTAAAAGAAAATTGAAAATCTACCGAAGAGTTTAATGTCTTCTTAGATTTTGAAAAATTACCTAGAAAAGTTAATGACTATTCTAAAAAAATGATGGCACTAAAAATATGTAACAATGGTAATTTAAGTTTTAAAGAAGTACAAATTTAAAAAAAAAAGGATTCATTCGAAGCAATGATTTGCTGTTTTTAAAAATGTGCAGGTCTAAAATTTTGAAATGAGATATGCGAAAGGATTAATATTTTCACTTTGCAATCTGAAGCGAATAATAATAATAATAATAATAATAAATGTCATTATGAAACAAATCTAAAAAGAGCAACCCCTAATTTTTTGGTTAAAATTTTTTGGTTTAAAAATCATTTGAATCAGTCGAAATACTTGCGAGGTCAGAAAAAAAATGGTTTCGTAGTCAGGATTTAATCAAGATGTGAAATAATATCGTATTTGTAAAAATGAAAAATGAGATTTACCTCAAAATATTTATTATTATTGAAAAGGCTTTTAAACAAAACCTTGAATTTTTATTTACTAGCAATAACGTCCCCGGTTCGCTTGCACTGTCTGCCTTCCATTTATCTGTTCTTGTGGCTAAACATTTGCATGTTTATATGATTCGTGACTCTACGAAATTCTATTTCTGTTTTAGTTTTTAAGGGGCATTCCATTACAAATCGGACAATTTGAAAAAGAAAAAAAAAAAAAGAAATTTCGTAATTTTTTGATAAGTTTTAGTGTCCATCATAAAACCCCTTCAGGTAAATTTTGAGATTTATTGGTCACCGGTTCTAAAGTCTCTCCATTTCGGTTTTTCGCTCATAACTTTTTCAGAAGGGGTCGGAATTCAATTTTTTTTTTTTTTCAAAATCTTTGTTGTTTTATGTGCTTTTCAAAAAAATAATTACAAAATTTTTCGAAATTTTCTCTCTGTTTTTTCTTAGTTTCAAAATTTCGAAAAACGAAAAAAATTTGTTGCCAGGCTTAAAAGTTGCAGAAAATATAGTAGTTTATTCTGAAAGATTTTCAGGAAATCAAATTACGCATGATTTTCAGAAAACTACTTTTTAATTTTTTAATTAAGAAATAACACAGAGAAATTTTGTAAATTTTAAAAAAGTATATATGCAAAGAAAAAAAAGGACCTTGAATTTCGACCAGTTTTGAAGAAGTTATGAGCGCAAAACCGAAATAAAGGGACTTTAGAGAACCGGTGATGAAAAAAAATCTTAAAATTTACCTGAAGGAGTTTTATGATGGATACTAAAGCATATCCAAAAATTTCAAACTTTCTGATTTGTCATGGAATGCCCCTTACATATAATCGAGTTACCATGTGTCGTGTCGTTTTTTTTTTTACGGGACTAAAAATGCAGTTTATTTCACAACGGGCAAAAATACACCCATTGGAAAAACGCGCGATATGTGAATTAGCAGCGATCGTAACAATCTGACGTTGACTTTACGTCAAAGATCTCGACGACCAATCAGAATGCTTCAGTGTTTCGATATTCCGACGTTCGATGAAAAAAGGAACCTCCGTCAGACACTTTCCAAAGAAAGGGGAAGGAGAGCGGGTAGTTTTTCTCCGTAATATAGAAAAGATTTTTCTGAAAATGTAATTATAATTTAGATAATTTTTTTAATTCCTTGTGCCTTCAAAAAGAAATCTGGAATTTTTATTATCTCTCAATATAACTTTTTTTTTCAATCTGAAAAAAGAAAATTCCCAAACATTGCAGATCATTTTTCGAATTATGAGAAATATTTGCAATATTTAAGAATATTTAAAAATACTTTAAACATTAATATACCGGCAAGTTTTTTGCAGACACCGCGTATCACATTCAGTTTATTACGGACCTTGTAAAATCAAGATTCTTATATATTTTTAATGCATTAAGCGTTAATTCAACCGACTTGTATACTCATTATCATAAAACAGTAGTAATTTAATGTATAAAATTCAAGGTTATTATCTTGTGTTTTACTAAAGTTAGGACAACAACGTGAATTTTTCGAAAAATTGAAATCCGAACCGCTTTTCCAATATCTGTCAAATTCAATACCAAACAACATTACAAGTACCTACACATTTATGAAGGATTATTTATCAAAATATCGCCAATTTTACAAAAACTGGAGCGCGCATGTCCTTTTTTCCGGAATATTCAAAAAACTATTTAAAAAAATGTCTGCATACATTTGTCAAAAATTGTACCACTCACTGCTTCACTTGTGTGCCAATTTTTAGTTTAATCGGTTGAATTAAAATTGGTTTTTGAGTGAACAGCTGATTGAAAATTTCAAGTCCTGAACACACACACACAGACACACATTTTTGCAAAAGCCCTTTTCTCAATGTTTTGAACCATTTGAGTGTTCTGACGTAAAAATTTTGAAAAAGGTTTTTTTTTTTTTTTCATTAAAACAAAGCTTCCTTTGATGAGAAAGGAAGAAAAAACCGAATGGCAATTTAAAAAATCCTTGAATCATTGTAAAAAATGTTGGAGGGAGTTTCCGGGGATAGGGGGGAGGGAGCGCTACTGTCTAGCATCGGCGGCTCTTACTCCCGGAGTCACATCGCCCTCTCTTTCCCGCCGCGAAATCACCGAAAGATAAATTCGAGGTCGGAAGCAGTGGAGAGGTGTGCCTGCTGGTGATGCGCTGCACGAACTGCGGATCAGTTCGACTCGCGTAGCTCGAACCCGGCGCGTCGTCCGCCGCTCTTCAAAACACTTTGGCACGAGTTTTGCGATTCTCCTGGCGACTCGTGTGAAATCTCTAATTTACCGCCTTCACTTTCGAAGGACATCCGCCCGAGGCATTTAAAAAGTCAATTTTGAAATTGACTTTCAAAACAATACCTCCAAAGGACCATTGCTAAAAATATTACTAACAATTCGAGGAATCGAAAGATTCGCAGTGTGGCGAATTTCTGTGTGCATTTATTTGACCTTGGATTTTTCTTCGCCGCTCGTTCACCCGGAATGAGGTGACAAAATTAATTCAACAACTTTGAAATTCAAATTCGTGCATCGGATAAACTGGCAACGCCGCTAAAGTGAGGAGGATTAAAATGATATTGAAAACGAGAGTTTGAATGGTAAAAGCGTGTGTGTCTTGTACGTGAATCGTAAAAACGTGACTTACGCGTCGTGAAAAAAACGCCGGGTTCATTGATGAACGTTCGGCGACTTATCGCAGTGTCTCTTCGATGCTGAAAAATATTTTGCAACGCTTTATTTGCTCGGGCAAAATTCATGACTCCGAGGAATTTTACCATTTGTTTTTGCATCGCCGTGGGCCAATTTTTTTTTTTTTTTTTCGAGCAACAAGAAAGTTATTTACTCCGCGACAAACATGCTAAATGTGGATCATTGTCCTGCACTCGAGGCGGCCTTGACTTCCTCCCAATTTTTTTTACTCTGCTCCACGAGAATTTTTCCTTTGTCTTCGTTACGATTTTTCTCAGTGTCATAAATATTGCAGAATTTTTTAAAAGAGTTCTGACTATTTCTTTTTGTTGCCTATCAATAATTTGTTTATCAATGCCACAAAAATCGAAGCCACGAGAGAAATATCGAGACATTACTACTTTGAGTTCTTCGATTGTTGTTATTATTATTATTTTTTTTTCAGAGACGTCAGTTTTAATGGCGTATATAAAAAATATGCAGTGAATCGTAAAGTGATTAGAGAGCACAAAAACATTTGTTGTCATTACGTAGCTACAATTATAATCGATCATCAATCTCGATAGAACGCGAGGAAAATTAATTTGTCGTTGACGTTGAATATCGAGAATGGTTAACAGGTTTTTCTGGATAAGCAAAATATTCATTAATTTTCTTTACCGACTTTTGCAGCATTTGTAACTTGCGTCGTGATTTTTCAATTGCGTGTTTCAGTGATAACGATTTTCAAAAATATTTCTTGAATGTCATATTGCTGATTTGTAATTGCATGAATGGGATTGGCAACAACAACAAAAATTGCCTCAATTTTATTGTTTATTTTGAACGCAATTTTCAAATCAGTGTTTTTGATTTTTTTTCTTCTAGATAAGAGGCAGATTCTTCTGAGAAGCAAATAAATGTTTGCACAGCGTCTACACAGTGTTTTGAAACTCAATCTGATTTTTGAGTAAATGTTCACGTGAGAAGATCGATTAAAATGTTAAAACGACGTCGAGGAAGAGCGCTGGATTTACAGACACGTGGCGGTATGTATAACAACATTACCAAAGCATTTAAGTTCGAGTTTAAATATAGATTTTTTTCATGTTTGCAAAATAATGTTACCTTGCCCTCCGAATTTCTCAGTAATTTATCTCTGACAAACACTATATAAAAAAGGCTGTTTGTATTCATGAGCTCGTTAATTAAATTTAATGTACAATTGTGATATAAAATTAAGGTAGTTTTGCAGTAAAATTACTGGACCAAAAATAAATTTGACATCGCACTTGTTTAGTAATTTACTATACCAGTTTATAAATAAAAACTTGCAGCAAATGTACTTCAAATTTCGAGATGTTTTTTCGCAGTGTAGTAAAATGAGTCAAATAGTGAAAATAGTTACCATACAACTAATATGGAAAACATACTAAAAATAAATACAGGAATAAAAAAATCGTTCATATTTTTGAATAATCTATTTGTTATAATTTGAAAGATATTTACTTAATTATTAATACATCTTTGCCATTATTTACGAAATGGGATTCTAGTTATGTTATACTACGAAAAGTTGATAAAATAATTCCTATGTAAATTTCTTTTTCTTTTTTCAATTAGTTTTTTTAGTATAAATATTTATTTTTAGCGACGTTTTTCGCAAATAATCAAACTCTTGAACGTTTTATTGTTAATTCGAGATAATATTTGGATACGAAAATCACATCAACGAAAATATCCGTTGATTCAACGTAGCGAACAATCTGTGCCGCCTGGTATTGTTATAACGTGTATTGCTACCCACAGTGCATTTTTGAAGCATCTATTTCGGGCTCAATGGGCCTATTAAATGTCGATGTAGATCGCTTACTACTTAGTGACCTTCGAATCTCACGTACACTCGGTTATATTTTACAAAGCAACATCTGCCGACACAGGACTTTACTGTTGACTGTTGAAGATCTTAGGCGCCAGGCCCAGAGAATATAGATGTCTAGTCAACACACGTAACACAGCAAATGCGTTTGATGAATGAACAACAGAATGCACTCAAGCATTTACTTACAGTGCAACCACGTGATATTAATAGCAAAATCTGTCAGACATTTTTCATTAGGTCGTGTCAGGTACTTGTAATACTGAGCTCTTGTCAAGTGAGTTGATGAATACTTATATCACTTCTATAGTATTGAAAATTATTTTTCCAATTTTAAAAATAACTTACGCAATTTTTAAAAAATTGTCAAAATTTATGGAAGCATGTTAACTTAATTACTCTTCAAAAATTGAATAAACAATCATTAAATAAATGCTGTAAAAAGTATGTAATTGCGCCAAGTACTTGCAATACTGAGCTCTTGTGAAGTGAGTTGATGAATACTTATTTCACTTCTACAGTATTGAAAATAATTTTTCCAATTTTAAAAATAACTTACACAATTTTTAAAAAATTATCAAAATTTATGGAAGCATGTTAACTTAATTGCTCTTCAAAAATTGAATAAACAATCTATAAATAAATGCTGTAAAAAGTATGTAATTGCGCCAAGTACTTGCAATACTGAGCTCTTCTGAAGTGAGTTGATGAATACTTATTTCACTTCTACAGTACTAAAAATAATTTTTCCAATTTTAAAAATAACTTACACAATTTTTAAAAAATTATCAAAATTTATGGAAGCATGTTAACTTAATTACTCTTCAAAAATTGAATAAACAATCTATAAATAAATGCTGTAAAAAGTATGTAATTGCGCCAAGTACTTGCAATACTGAGCTTTTGTCAGATGAGTTGATGAATATTTATTATATAATTTTCACAATTTAAAAAAATAATTTTGCCGATTAAAAAAATTATTTGTCAAATTAATGAAATCATGTTAATGTTATTTTTCTTTCCAAAGGCAAGATAAAATTGCAATCCATAAGCATTAAATAAATGCTATTAAAAATATGTTATTGCGTTTATCTATAGAGAACCAATTAAAAAAAAAAAAATCATCACTGGTATCGATAATTGTTAAAATAAATTGTCTGAAGATCACTCATGACAAGTGTGTCCAAGACCATCAAGTTCGAAGCAAATAATTCTAATCCAATGATAATCCACATTCGGAACATCTGTTTTAGTGGAAACTACACGTCATAACTGTTGGGCCATGGAAGTGGGGAAAAAAATTCTATAGACATACCAATCATTCAATACCACAGACAATTTATCCACTAATGAATTTATGGTGCAAATATTACGACGTTGAAAAAGACTTTGGCATCTCCACAGGAAATAAAACTGGAACGCTGTAATTTATTCGTACGATAATCGTGTACGCGCATATTGAAGTCCAGTGTACTGAATGTGTGTTCTCAGAAACTTTACGTCGTCGACGAACGCGTGACAACTCCGTTATCTCAAATCGATCAGATATAATGACTCTCGTGTATGACCAATACAATACGTGTCTATAAAGGCGATATGTTGAGCCCAGGGACATTTTAATCTACTGTAAACTCATTACAAGTCTAATGTACATGTACATATGTAGATGGGCTAGTCCAGTCGACAGGGCCATGACCCTCACGGTTTTTTTTTTTTTCCATTTTTACTATCTCATACACACGATTATTTCATGAGAATCTTCAGTTTAGAAATACTTGGCGAGTGGTTATCACTGAGAATAGTTAGAAAATGAAAGAAATGTGCTGTACGCATTTTTTTAATTTTATTTTTTCTATACGTGATGTTCACAAAAAATGTAAGGAAGCAATATAGTTAGAAAAAAGAAAAAAAACGTGCTCTACGCATTTTTTTTTTATTTGATTTTTTTATACGTGATGTTTACAAAAAAATGTAAGGAAGAAATAAGGAATAATTGCTATTATTATTCGAAAAATGGTTTCAACCATTCGGGCAAAAGAAATACTTGGCGAGTGGTTATCACTGAGAATAGTTAGAAAAATGAAAGAAATGTGCTGTACGCATTTTTTTAATTTCATTTTTTCTATACGTGATGTTTACAAAAAATGTAAGGAAGCAATATAGTTAGAAAAAAGAAAAAACGTGCTCTACGCATTTTTTTTAATTGATTTTTTTATACGTGATGCTTACAAAAAAATGTAAGGAAGAAATAAGGAATAATTGCTATTATTATTCGAAAAATGGTTTCAACCATTCGGGCAAAATTATACGTCAATTATAGTTTTGAAAAACGTAATTGTAGCAATTATATTTGTGAACGATAATTTATTTTGACAGGGTAACATTTAACAGAATTCTTTTCTGTGAAATTATGATGGATAGTAAAAATTATAGAATTGAGAAAGGAAATTTAACTGTTTGGAAGTCTACTCTTTGTGACACTAATAGTATTAATCTTAGATATCATTCGATTCGTCATTCTTCCTTTTATAGCCGTTAATATATTTTGTGCCTGTTATGAAAAATGCAGTATTTTTTTATTCGTGTAAAAATATCCAGTTTTCAATGAAAAACTTTCTCCGTGAATGTAAAAATAAGCAGATATATTTGACAATATCTAGGCACAACATTGAATTAGAAAACGCGAAAAAAATCTCAAAATTTGGATATTTTTATTAAGTCCTTCGAGAATCGCTCGACGACAAATTAAAAATCAATGAAAACGATTGTGCCCCGTCGAATCCTAATTTATTATCACTGCATGTGGTAATAAATGTATGTGAGCTGTTATACACCATCCGGATCACCTTTTTACCATGACCATCGTCGACATTTTTGAATATTTTTCCAGTAATTCAGTTATTCTTTGCGCATTTGTGAATTAAAAATTTCCATTTCAACAATCGCTTTTTAAAAATCTCGAATGCCAGATTTTTCTATGAACAATAAGAAATGTCCGATTTTAACAAAATCAACTTTAAAGTTTGTCAATGAAAAATGAATGGTTTTAAAAACTCGGAGAGTTAAAGAATTTTAGGAATACTCTTACATAAAATTGCACTCAAAAGTGAAGAACTTTCATCTACTTTTTTTATGATGCGGTTGTATCCCAGAATATACGCGGACTCGAAATTTTGAAAAAGCGACAGTTGAATAAAAATGTAAAAATTTACAAGTGCGCGAAAAATGCAGTGAACGTTTTGAGAAAAATGGAGCATGCTTTATTCATTCGAATGAATAACTAAAAAAATAATCAACCATATCGTCGATAATCATGGTAAAAGATGGTTCGGACAGTGGATAATAGCCCACGTGCAAATTTAGGAACAATGGCTGAGACGATTTATACATATATATATATAAATATACTAGGGTGTCACTGTGGCTCGTGCGCTCTCATAAGGGTCTTTTACATTGTAGAGAGATATAGTAACCATAGCAACCGTTGTCACGGCTAGCATTGTCAGGACAAGGGTTGCTAGCTTCTATTCTTGTGATATAGCAATCATAGCAACCGTTGCCATGACAACGCTCGCCGAAGTTGCTAGCCTCGATTGTTGCGCACGATGGCGACGAAGACAGCGAAATCTTTTTATAATATAGAGAGATATAGCATCCATAGCAACCGTTGCCATGGCGAGCGTTGTCATGGCAACGGTTGCTAGCCTCCATTCTTGCGATATAGCAACCGTAGCAACGGTTGCCAGCCTCGATTCTTGTGCACGGCGACGGCGACGACAGCGAAATTTGTTTATAATATAGAGAGATATAGCACTCCTAGCAACCGTTGCCATACTAAAGAGAGATATAGCATTCATAGCAACCGTTGCCATACTATAGAGAGGTATAGCAATCATTGCAACCGTTGCCATGGCAAACGTTGTCATGGCAACGGTTGCTAGCCCCCATTCTTGCGATATAGCAACCGTAGCAACGGTTGCCAGCCTCGATTCTTGTGCACGGCGGCGGCGATGACAGCGAAATCTTTTTATAATATAGAGAGATATAGCACTCCTAGCAACCGTTGCTATACTATAGAGAGGTATAGCAATCATTGCAACCGTTGCCAGACTATAGAGAGGTATAGCAATCCTTGCAACCGTTGCCATACTAAAGAGAGATATAGCATTCATAGCAACCGTTGCCATACTATAAAGAGGTATAGCAATCATTGCAACCGTTGCCATGGCGAGCGTTGTCATGGCAACGGTTGCTAGCCTCCATTCTTGCGATATAGCAACCGTGGCAACGGTTGCCAGCCTCGATTCTTGTGCACGGCGGCGGCGACGCGCGCGAAATTTTTTTATAATATAGAGATATATATATATATCAAACATATATATCTACTGCCCACCTAAGTATAAAAAGAACGAATGTTGTTATATTCAATGTAGGGGTGAATGGCTACCTTTCCATCGGCCCTTTTTCCCTTCACCATTTTTCCACGTCCATTTACCCCCATGTACAGGCGTATAATAAGAAGAAAAGTTGAAACAACACAGTAAACCACATAATCTATAAACTCGTTTTTTTTTTAGTGGCCTTGAAGCCATAAAGAGATAAATTGGAGGAAAATATCGATAAACGTAAAATCATTGATTAACGAGAATCGTTAGATACCAAAATGGCAATGTGTTGTTTCAAAATTGCAGCCAGTCATTTTATCACGTGGTGATATTTACCAAAGTGTTAAGAGGAAAACTAGCGCAAGATAACGATGTAGAACGTAGAAACGCTGATTGCGAGGAATCGTAAGATTCGAAAATGCGAAAAAAACGTTGTTTTTTCATTGCAGCTAGTGTCTGTGGGGCATGGATACTTCCGGTACTGATCGTACTCGCTGCCACGGGGACAGTCCTCTCGGAAACATCTTCGTATTGTTGCCCCGAAAACACTACGTGGATCAATCCCTCTGTCAATTGTTCCGACGGCAGTGAAATACGTTTGTTCTGTCGAGACGATGAATCATTCTACAGTCTTGATCCGGAGTTAAATCACTTCGACGAATTCACCATCGACGAAAACGATGGACATCCCGTACTCGAATTCCTTCACGAACACCAAAGAATCGTCCAAGGAAGGTGAAAGTATTTTTTTTTTCATTTTTTTTTACGTCCCTGACGAAATAAAACAGGCAAATTAGGACATAATTTAATAACGGGTCTAAATAATGGTCCGCATTGCACCATTCTTTGCTAGGCGGACATTTTCTGACATCCCTAGGGACATCCGATTGCTTCCCAACGAAACCAGTTAAACCTGATTGATTTGCAGTTGAATGAATCGCACGAATCGAACACTGTCAGAAAATAAAGTCGTCAATTAAATTCCATGTACAATTGTGATATAAAATAAAGAGACTTTTGATTGAATTTTGCATCGCACTTGCACAGCAAATTTAGTACACCGATTAATGCATAAAAACTTCCAGTACATGTACATTAAATTTCGAGTAGATTTTCTTTAGATTGGAGGTATACGGAGTCTGTGGGAATTGGTAAAATTGCTCAATCTGTGATCTGGCTATACACCTACATTAATTAATTATTACAAAATTTTGCATATTTCTTTGGAACAAATGTTTTGAAAATTAAAAACTCAATTTTCGAGCACCTTTAATCGTCAATGAATGATAAACCACAAATGAAATTTCTACATAGGATACCTAGGATATTATATAGCTTATACGAAAGTTCTGTGCTCACTAAATCAAATTTTGCAAATTTTCATGCAATGACGTAAAATGGGAAAAAAATTGGCCGATTTTACGCAAATTCCATACCAAAAGTCGCATAACTTTATGCATTTTTTAACGACAATACTTATCAGCCCGGCAGCTAAAAATCAGTTGGTTTTACAAACATTAACAGACATTGTTGAAAATGTGGGTCTGACTCTCGACCTCTTGGATTTCATCCCGATTTTTCGTTATTGTTCGTTATTTTTATTAAATTTTTTTAAATCCAATTTCTACACCTATAATTTAGATTATTTATGACGAAAATAATGAAAGCTATTTTTTTTTTAAATCTGAATGTTTGACAAATAAAATGATTGAGACTTACAATGTTGCTCATCAATTAATGAGTTAACTAACGCAGTGACTTAACGTTTATGCAGGTTTTGTCTGTCAGGAAAGAACGAAAAAGATCGCTGGGCGTTGGTCTGTTTCGATGAAGTTGAAACGTATAATCCGCCACCATGGAGAATTTGGGTGTTTGGACCCCTTTGCCTGATATCTGTGTTCTTCCTTATCGTGACGATGGCCGTTTATGCAATTCTACCAGAACTTCGAGAAATTCAGGACAAATCAATGTCATGCGTGGTTGGCTTTCTGGCTGCGAGTTACTTTATCTTAGCCATCGAACAGATGAGGTTTCATCCGGAAGAGGAAGATCTCATTTGCGTTCCTCTAGGTAAGTTTCTCCAATCCCTTCACCCTTTTAACTCTTCAAATTTCGCTAAGAGATTGTCTCAAAAAATTATCTGTCGGACAGTATTTCTCAAATAAAAAAAAAACTTATGAACAACATTTTTTATAATCATCTTCTCAAACAGAAAAAAAAAGATAAACAAACTGTTTGAAATATTGTCAGATCCAAATTTTTTCGGATATTTGCTAAATCGCGTAATGATTTTTACAGAACATCTCCAATACAATTTAACCAATGATTTTGAAACTCTTTACACACCTGAAGAAAATATTCTGCAGAATCTCACGAGCCAAATAATTATTTAATTTTTTTTTTTTTTTGAAGCATTCCTCATGTATTGGACTTTCCTATCCGCTTTTTTCTGGATGAACCTCGTGGCGTTCAATGTTTGGAGATCCGTCTGGTAAGAAAATACGATTTTCGAAAATTAAATGATGCTGATATTGAACTTATGGGATATGTCACCATGATTTGAAAATACCGCTAAATAAGTACAAAAAAATTCAATTTAAATAGTGCGATTTGTTTCCCTCTGGTCACTTATTGTATTATTTAGATTGCTTTACTGGAGTAACTGTTTTTTTGTTACTATCACACGAAGAAATATGTATTATAAAAATAAGAATATCCATCTACAAAGAAATTTCAACGTTACAAAGTCAATTCGGTCCAGCTGTGCAACTTAAACTCTACGCTAAGTGTAAAGAAAAAAAAAAAAATGGCACTAATCTGGCTAGAAACAAATTTACTTTCCGTTCGTACACCGACACATTTTATTATCATATTCAAAGTTTTCCTTTGGAAAATTGCTCCACGTTTTTTGTACTTTTCAATTTATTCGATCCCTAAAAGAAATAATTGAAGGACCATAAATAATCCAACGATGTTTCCGCAGGTTTAAAAACTTCCGGGTAAAAGACAAGGACCTGTTTCTAATATTTTGCGCGGTTGGATTTGTCGGTCCTGGGATTTTTCTCATAGCAGCTTTGGCAACTCATCATACAGACGGTTACCACCTTAAACCAGGTTTCGGTGAACGCGGTTGTTGGTTTGGAGGTAAGACCTATTTGCTTGTTTCATTTTTTTTTCTTTTTTATTCCTTCGTATACCTTCTTCAGGTTTTTAAGTTTTCTCCACTTCTCTTCATCCCCTTCCATTTATTAAGTTCCCCCATCCCCTTCCATATATTTTATCGAGTAACCCTCCAGAGTGTTACCCGCAGCCGCTCTTTCCTAATGCACTACTGTATCGCATTTTTGCAAGAGGGCACAGGGAAAGTGCGAAAAACCTGTGCCGATAGGGGCAACTAGATTTTACTGACTTTCTGCTGTATGAGAATACATCAGAAAGTCAGTAAAATCTAGTAAACTAAACTGATGTATTCTCATACAGCAGAAAGTCAGTAAAATCTAGTCTAGGTTTCGGTGAACGCGGTTGTTGGTTTGGAGGTAAGAGCTATTTGCTTGTTTCATTTTTTTTTCTTTTTTATTGTTTCGTATACCTTCTTCAGATTTTTAAGTTTTCTTCACTCCCCTTCATCCCCTTCCATTTATTAAGTCCCCCCATCCCCTTCCATTTTTTTTCATCGAGTTCCCTCCAGAGTGTTACCCGCAGCCGCTCTTTCCTAATGCACTACTGTTTCGCATTTGCAAGAGGGCACAGGGAAAAAGCGAAAAACCTGTGCCGATAGGGGCAACTAGATTTTACTGACTTTCTGCTGCATGAGAATACATCAGAAAGTCAGTAAAATCTAGTCTAGGTTTCGGTGAACGCGGTTGTTGGTTTGGAGGTAAGACCTATTTGCTTGTTTTATTTTTTTTTTTTTTTTTATTGCTTCGTATACCTTCTTCGGTTTTTTAAGTTTTCTCCACTCCCCTTCATCCCCTTCCATTTATTAAGTTCCCCCATCCCCTTCCATATATTTTATCGAGTTCCCTCCAGAGTGTTACTCGCAGCCGCTCTTTCCTGATGCATTACTGTATCGCATTTTTGCAAGAGGGCACAGGGAAAGTGCGAAAAACCTGTGCCGATAGGGGCAACTAGATTTTACTGACTTTCTGCTGCATGAGAATACATCAGAAAGTCAGTAAAATCTAGTCTAGGTTTCGGTGAACGCGGTTGTTGGTTTGGAGGTAAGAGCTATTTGTTTTTTTCATTTTTTTTTCTTTTTTATTGCTTCGTATACCTTCTTCAGGTTTTTAAGTTTTCTCCACTCCCCTTCATCCCCTTCCATTTACTAAGTTCCCCCATCCCCTTCTATTTTTTTTATCGAGTTCCTTCCAGAATGTTACCCGCAGCCGCTCTTTCCTAATGCACTACTGTATCGCATTTGCACGAGGGCACAGGGAAAGTGCGGAAAACCTGTGCCGATAGGGGCAGCTATATTTTACTGACTTTCTGCTGTATGAGAATACATCAGAAAGTCAGAAAAACTGCCTCCCGCTCAACAGTTAACGCACAAGTCGATGCATAGCTAAGCGGTCACCCATCCAAGTACTGCCCGCGAGAGAAGCTGCTTGACTTTGGAGACCGCCGGAGCCATACACCGACCGCGTGCCCACTGCTTTCGGTTGCTTGTTACATTTTACTTTGCCAAACAAAGTTTATTTTTAGAAACTGCAATGCACGTCATTGAATGTTTTAGGGAATTCCGAAACGTGGGCCTTTTTCTACGGTCCAATAGCCGTTCTCCTGACGCTGAATATTATTTACCTGGGACTAACTTGCTGGCGACTTTGGGTTGACTATAGAGGATACACCGGAACCGGACTGAGATCCCTGCGGTATAATTGTTTGCTCTACGTTAAACTCGTTCTCGTCATGGGAATCACCTGGATCTTTGAGGTCATCTCCTTCGCCGCTTCGCCTTCCGGAGTTCATTCGATTTGGTAATTTTTATCTTTTTACAATCATGAAAAACAAAAAAACAAAGTGGAGCTTTACATATTGCTTCCTCACTATTTAACGGTTTACAAATTTATCTCAAAGAGAAAACTTTGTAAAACATTTTTTAAATAATGCAGAAGCAATAATCAAGATTTGCATTCTTGCTTTGAAAGCATTTGGAAAATTCAAGTTTAGCAAAATTTCAGTCGTCAAGAGGTAATAAGGAAAAATTCCTATATAATGCCAACCCTTCTATTGATCTCCACTAAATTATTTATCTTGCAACATTGGATATTATGTCGAATCTGTCCAAAATTTGGGCTAACTAGTTCTTTTATTTTTTTTCAAAAGTTAAAGCAATAACGTCAATTTTGCACACATAGTGTCAGAAATTACAACAATTGGTTATTGAAATTTCGACACACACAAGCAGAATGTTTTTTTTTCTCAAATAGTTTTCACAATTCTGAGTGAGCTAACACGAAATGTCTTGAAAAAAAAAAGATTTTCCATGAAAACGAAGCTTCATTTGCGAGGAAACAAAGAGAAAGATATACAAAAAAAGAGACAAGCGAATAACAAATTCGATAAAAATATTTTTATGTCCCCAGGTTTGCAACGGATGTTCTCAACAGTCTGCAAGGTGTTCTGATATTTATTTTACTAGTGATAACGCGTCGGCGTGTGAAAAGACTTTTGGCAAGAAGAAAACCGTGCGGTTTGACTTTCCCAAAATCATGGGCCGCTTATGAAGAGGACGGAGAAGTCGCTCCAGCTTTGGACGTGGAAATGGAACTCTCGAATACTCCTTGAAAAATAGCAAGCGAAAAAAAGCACACACAATTATCTCCACAGCTTTTATAAATATATTGTAATTTATGTGATAATGTGATAAGGTTTTTGTAAGCGTTCGAAGGTCGCCATGAAGTTCTACTCAATGATTTAGAAATACGATAATTTTTGTGGAGGCTTCATAGGCTGACGTTAAAGCGTTTTATGCTAAGAACACCTATTGATATTATCGGGGCAAATACGGAGGAAAACTGCTGTCGCAGATGTCACCGAATATTTGCCGAAACCATCGGACGAGCTGTACTTCTCATTAGTATTCCATAAGTGCCATATACAACGTAAGCATCTCCGAAAAAATCTACTTCCATAAGCAATTGTGTAATAAAGCATTTTTATCAACTGCCTCTTCGTAATTGACAATCCAACAATTTTATTGCGTTAACTGAATTTTTTGTTGTTACTGAAACCACAAAAAGGTTCTATTAATTTGATGAATTTGAGTTTATTTAATGTAATTAACGTGAGTTGATGCAATAAATGTATGTAATGTATTAGGTTAGTTAATTGATACTGCATTGTTAGATTGATGCTTAAAAAGATCTGAGACTGGTGATGTAAATCATGAAACAAATTGTTTGACAGCCGAACACTTTACTGGTTAAATAAATTCCGTTTGCTAAATCTTACCCGTAATTTATTCGAGAAGATGACAATAAATTAACAGGTTTAAATGGCATTTATTATTCGAGATATATTTATTCAGGTGAGTGTCAATGGAACTTAAGGTTCGGAATTCCATTGCATAATCTGTTTGTTCGTGCTGGGTACTTTGTGAGCTTATTTGGACCTTGCTTTTTTTAATGGCTTTATAACAGATTTTTTTTATTCTATTTTTTGAGAGTTAATAGTTGACCACGAACATCACTTTACTTCTTAGTTTGTTCTTCATTGAGATTGTCACTTAATTGCGCTGTTTAAAAAACAATTGCATTCAAAGCTAGCGAGTTTTGATAATAATCACATGTGAAAAAAAAAAAAAAAAAACAAGCTTATAGATAAACGGAATTCCGACGTCCTTAATTAGTTCCTGGTATAAAAATAATGCACTGTTGATAAGGGAATATCTGTAATGAACGATTATACTAAAGATAGAATGCGGTTTACCGCCAAGTTTTTTCCGTTGAGTATAATCAACATTTTCCGTTTTGTTTTTACTCTTTTTTATCGTCATCTATAAATATTTCCTAGCATTAATTTGATCTGAGAAAAGCCTGCAAAGTAGAACCTTGCAAATTGCTTCCTCATTATTTTTTTGCTTTTCACAGAGCTACCTCTATGCAGAAGTAGTTTGATCGGCTTCGGATTCCTCATAGAGGAACTTTTGTAAGAAGTAAAATAATGAGGAAGCAATTTGCAAGGTTCTACTTTGCAGGATTGTTTGTTCGTGGAAGTTATTTTTCTAAAAATTTAAAGACTCATCGATGTTTTACCCCTTCAAAAAAAAAAATTCAAGACCCCATAAAATTTGAATTGCTCGATGGATTTCGCTCAAATTCACTACCGACCTTCATATTTTATTGTTTTATGTGTAAATAAAATTATCTAGCTCATTGCGGAAGCTAGAGAACATACAGACTTTTTTGGAAAAATTCGGAGTGTTATAAAATCCAAAGTTTTCCATTATTTTTTTATCAAAACTATACACATAGGGAGGAACATCGATCCTCTATCAGTGTACTAAATTTACCTCAATTGTCAAAGCGATTTTCGAGATACCGCAGTTTGAATTTTGCAAGCCTAGTACACACACACACACACACATACATTCTAAACCACTTTTCTCGACATTTTAGACCATTTTCAGTGTCCTGACATAAGAAATCCAAAAAAACCATTTTTTCCCACAAAAACAAAGATTTCTCTATGAGGGAATAAAATAATGAGAAAGCAATACGTTTCTAATGGTATCGACCACTTCTTGAGTATCTCCAAAAATCACCATCAGTAGGAAATCCACTTCAGGTGGAATCCACCGCTGGAAGAAAGCCGACAGAGGATGTTACAGGTAATTGATTTCCAAGCTTCGCGAGCCTGACTCCAGGTGTCGTTGCATTAAATTCAGGTACAGTTATTCCCCCTGTGTGCAGGTAAAGCCTGGAAAGCGAGTCCGCAAAAAGGTCTATCTGGTCTGTCCATTAGAGTCCCAGTGGCGACGGCAACGCGAGGCTTGAGCTTGTAGCGTCTAGCCAACCGGTTGATGCGATTCCCAACGCGAAAGAATCTACAGTGTCATGATAGCTAAAACGATCAATGCCTCAACAAAACCATCGCATGGTTCCTTCACCTTCAACCTTCACTAAAAGCCAAAGAGGAGCAAAGCCAATAGGATAAAACCTGACTATTAGATGACGCGGAGAGGCTTTAAAAAAGCGCAGCACTTCCAGGAAGAAGCAACGAGGCACATCGACTGGCCAGAAGAGTTGGATTACCACAAACCAACAGTGGAACTCCGGTGAGTCTTTCTCGACATGGAAAAGTGATTCATTCGCGAGCAACTCGAGAAAGGCGCGCGCTGTATGATCTCAGCGGGGCTCGCGAATAGATTTCGCAGCGGGAGGTGCGAAGGCAGTGCGAAGCAAAGTCCGATAAATGCTCAGGGCGATGTATAAGTTTGCGATTATTCCGGTTCTCGTGTTGGCGTGGACTTGGAGTTTTGTGTCGGTGAGTGGAACGAGCAACGGCGAAATTCTTCCCGACGATCTCTCCGGCAACAATGAAGACTTTGTGCTGATCGGTAAATGTTGCGGGCGTGATCAGCTGCTCGTGGATGATGTTTGCACGCCGCTCAGCCAGGAGAACGAGATGAACGTGACGAGAGGCTGGCAACCGGAGTTCGAGGACGACAAGAAGCCTGGAAAAATGCCAACACAAGCTGTGAAATATTCCTTACAAATCGGCAGACCGATTTGTCGAAGCGACGAGCACGAGTCACATGTTTATTATTATCCACAAGGTGGCGATCGATTGGTCATTCTTTCGAGCGGAAAATTGAGGCACTTTATTCCGGATAGCAGAAGAGGTTCCGATAAAATCGTGCAGAATTTTGATCAAGACTTGTACGACGACGAGGACGTCGAGTCTGCGGAATCGATGCATTACGACTATCCTTTTGGTCACTATTGCATCGAAAAAGCTGTGCTCAGCGGCGAACGTCTTGTCGCCACTTATGCGATGGTTTGCGTACCGGTTTTGACCACAAGCTGGACTGACACTTCGTACTTTATGAAGCATGTCGTTGATCCGACCTTCAGGGCGATTTCCATCGCCAGCTATCTTGTTATCGCTGTCGTGTACTTCGTTCTACCGCAATTACGGGATCTCGTTGGTAATATGATCACCAGCATGAGCCTCTGTCTCGTTGCCAGTCAAAGCGCTGCGACTGTTAGAATTTTTACCGAATATGGGAATCACGTGAGCTTCATCATCGCCGGTGAGTTGATCGGCAGAGTTTGTGCGGAATTTTCTATATGTAGAAATTGAGTTTTTTTTTTTTTTTTGAATGTTTTAATTCGGTTTTAAGTTATTAAAGAAAGTCGCGTAATTTAAATAATTATAATACGAAAAATAATTAGTAAATTCGCCGGTGACTTAATGGGCAGATTTTTTGCGGAATTTTCTATGTCGAAGTTGAATTTTGTTTTTGTTTATTTTTTTTTTTTTTCGATGTTTTAATTTGGCTATAAGCTATTAAAGTAACTTGCGTAATTTGAATTATTAAAATACGAAAAATAATTTACCAATTATTTTTGATACTTTGCATGAATATACGATTTTAATGGTTTAAATAATGAAAATTATTTCAATGTGAATAAAAATAATAGTGCCTAATTCTGATATTTTTAAAATATAGTATTATATTTTTCAAATATTTGCATTATAAATCATTTATTGAGATTTTCGAAATATCCAATTAATCAAATCATCCGAATTATTCGCAAATGTTTCAATTATTGAAATTCAAAGTAGTGAATGTGCCTTTACATTCGAATACAATTCAGAAAAAAAAAAACAGTTGACTTATATTCCTCTCAATTGCTCATCTGATCAGTATAATAATCTTAATTTCCGTTTATTTCCAGATACCGTGGCCTACGTTTCTCTACTGGCAGCATTTTTCTGGCTGAACGTTATCGGCTACTACGTCTGGAATACCTTCAAATCACGCAACGTATTTCTGAGAGTAACGGATGGCCGAAAATACTGCTATTACTCGTCATACGTTTGGACAGCAACGGTCCTAGTGTCAGGCACCGCGATTTTTGCCCATTTCGTCCTGGAGACGGATAAATCGTTTATCACCGGAACATCTTATCCTCCACAAGAGACAATTGGTTGGCTGGGAGTTTCAGTGCTCTTCGCCTCCGTAGCCTTCACGATTCTTATCGATTTGTGCTTCGTTCTTACAACCGCAAACACGATAAAACGCATGAACACTTATGGCAGAATTCATCACAAAATGAAGTACAGCTTTCGTATGTTTGTTTTAATCTTCACGATAATGAGCTTCGGCTGGTTTTCACTTTTGCTCTCTCAATTGAAGTACGAAGTGCTTGTTTATTGTCACATCGTCATTAATTTTCTTCAAGCCATTCTCATGCTTTACGTTTGCGTTTTTGGCCAAAAAAGAGTTACTTTTTTGTTGAGTAAAACTTGCAACTGCTGCGCCAGTAACGATAATCCCGAGGGTCTCGATTGGGGCGAAGAAATGACTGCAATCAACGCTGGATATTAATTAGACACCGAAAAGAAAGAGAAAACAAAAACGTGTCCAATTGAAAATGCAATATCGTTGATTTGCAGGAAAGTTCAAGTGCCATTTTTTGCGAACAATTATCGTTTTGCTGTGACGAACTATATTTAATTAATGCAACGACTCTCGAATGTTTTTAGACGTTCTCTGTGCCTTTATTACGCAATAGGCATGTAGGAATTGCTGAGACCTTAAGGGAGCGTTTTAGGGTCGATAGCCGTTTTTTTTTTTTAGTTTCCTTAATTTAGGAAAAACCCTGTTCGAATTTAGGCAACTCAACAAAGCGAATGTTCGAACGAGTTCATTTTTCAAATAATAGTCAAGGAAAAACAGGCACAGAATAGGTGCACAAATGGACCGATAATTAAGGAGCAGTATTTTTCGAGGCGCCTAAGGAATTTTAGGTCTTTTTATATGGGTCTCAGAAATGACCCGCTATTTTAAGGGTATTTATGCGGTGCAAAAAGCGGAAAAAACAAGGAAAGGACGTAACGGATTGCAAAAAAATGCAGAAAAAAAAATAGAGAGCAAAAAGACGCTCTTAGTCAGGGCAAAAAAAAATGTTTTGACGATCTATTTAGTATTGATTACCAATCTCAAATATATGGTCCGATACTGAATATGTAAGCAATACGAATCCAAGACTGGTCCGATTACAAAATCCCACATAACTCAAGGATATGCACTAATTTTCCATAAAATCACGACTGAACCTTGCACAAGTTAGAAATTTAAGTGACCTTATTACGATTAATGTATAAAAAATATGGAACACGCAAGAACGTATTGCAAGTTTCCCACGACACTTAATTATTTTTTACCTAGATTTTATTATTTATATAAAAGATTTACACGATATTGCGATAGATATTAGAGATTCATATTTTTCTTTGTAGTGGGCAATTACGAATCAAGAATTTCAATCACGAAGATCTGAATAAATTATCTGAACAATGAAATTGCGTTTTTCTTTCTGTACATCTTCTTTTCAATTCTTCAACTCGACTTCATACTAAAACTCTCTTTTTTTTCGTGATTTCTCAAAAAATACTTTGAAAAATCTATCAACTCAATTTCAGTGTATCTTGTTATAATATAATATAACTTACCTGGCCGAATAGACTTCCTTCAGGATGATTCAACAGGTTTGATAGCTGACATCTGACAACGAGGTGACAATCGTCCATTACCGTGTTGAAAAATCGTCTCGTTGGTAGAAGAGCTTCAAGATCGATAACTAATTCCAGAAACCTTTCACAATAACGCACTTTATCCGGAAAAACAGGTCCTGTTGAGATGATAAAACAATAGAATTAGTTTAATGGCCTCGAGGGAAAATTTGAAGAAACAATCGTTTAAAAAAATTAAGCAACATTCAATTTTTTAAAAAATGTATTAGTTTTTTTTAAACAGGAGGCAAAAAATTGTCTATTTAAATGTTTCTCATTTTTTAACAGTGATTGAACAGATTACGATTAATTACCTTCTGCAGGAATAGTCTCCAAAATGGTCATAAACTTGACCATGAGTCTGTGAAGAAATCGTCGCTCCCATTCCAACTTTTCTTTCATTTCCGGATTGTCTTTTTTCTTAATGATCTTCCAGTATTTCCTCCACTTGGGATACTTTCGAAATTCGAGTTCTCTTCTTCCCTGCTGAAGGGAAGTCCACATGGAAAGGGATACCAATCTTTTGACTTCTTCTCGCACCAGCGCAACTTCCATGGAATTGAAGCAGTGATTGAGGAAAACGATGAGCGCCGTTTGTTCCTTCAGATCAAAATCGAGAATGCTCTCTTCCAGACAGGCCTCCAAGACGCTTTGGAAAAATCCGGAGAAATGCGTGCGATTTTTCTCAAACGCCTCCCACACCTGAACTCTCTCGCGGAATTTTTCATTCACCATCACGACTATGGACATTGTGTGAGCTCGGTTCGCTTTTCCAGTCTCATAATTCGGCCACAGAAAATTTTCTAAATACTGACTAAATTCCAGCATCATTATACGTCTTATGGAAAATTTTGATGCGCATATTTCTTGGATGTATATGTCCTCGACGATTTGCGAACTGAACGGCAAATGCGACTCTGTTGTATGAGGAGCCCAATATTTGTTCGCCAACTGCAACAAAAAATTTATATTAGAATGACAAATATTTCACGGTTTTCTTTTCACTTGGTCTTGAAAATAACGGTTTAATTGTTTTGTCTCTGTTTCTTGTATTATTAGCGGAAAACAAACTATAACTCAATACAAATTGATTGCAGCGCTGCAATAATTGCAATTTTCAATTGTTTAAGCGAAAATTGCAATTCGTACAATTTTGCTTCAGCAAAAGTTACGATTTGCAAAAATTTGCTTCGGCAAAAATCACAATTTCAAAAACTTGACTTGAGCAAATCTTGCGATACCCAAAAATTTACGCAAGCAAAAAATGCCATTCAAAAAAATGTACTTAAGCAAAAATGAATGTAATAATTAGGCCAAAATATATCGTGATTGAATTTACATAAAAAATTGATGAAAAATATTGTTTGTAACCCAAGCACAATAAGTAAAACAAATAAAAACATTGAACAACAAGGACAAACTATGAAAATGTCGCAACAACGCCAACTCGAAAACTAAATCGCATTTGATTTGAAAATAATTTCGAGGTTAGAATCGTCACACTTACGTTAAGGACATTATAACGGTTAGTTTTTTACGTTAAGGCGATGGAAAGAAGCAATAAATAAGTATGAAAAATGAAGTTTACTCTTACCTGGGTTATTCTGTCTGAATTAATTTGTTCGACGGTGGGGGCGGGATTATTCGATTTGACCGGTGGTCCATTCTGATTTTCCATCATTGTCGACATCACTTGTCGTGACAATTCGTCGGAAGCAAGAAAATATGGTCTAAATCCTCATAACGCGTTACAACTCCCGAAATCTTAATGTCTTTTCGCGAAGAACTAAAAACCGATGGTAAACAGTGCGAAGAACAACACAAACGACACCACGCGCGCGCACGTTTTAATCACACTGACAAATCCCGGCTAGAGAACGCGACAACCGCAAAAACTTGTGATCGGTGGTACGACATGAAGATAGCACTAAATCCCGAATAATAAACTTGGGGGAAGCCCCATCTCGTGGAATCCCAACAACATATTTTGGCAAATCGTCGACCATGGACTCAGTCGGTAACAAAAACTGTAATCCGCTTTTCGGTTTAATCGAAAAAATCACAATAAAAGTGTTGAAAATCTTAGTATTGAAATTTGATTTTCTTTAACTAATAACGAGTTTCTAATTCTAATAACGAAAATGTAAAAACTCTAAAATCTGAACCGCTATTTCGACTTCATTCAAATTCAATACCAAATAACATTATGACTATTATGAAAAATTGTTTACCAAAACATCCTCAATTTTACGATAGCTAGAGCGCGCACTAGTCTTTTTTTTTTTCAAATAATTCGAAAAGCTGTAAAACAAAAATGTATGCATTCATTTCGTAAAAAATTGCACCACCCTAAGATGAACTGTTGCTGCATTTGTGTGCCAAACTTTAGCACTTGAACGATTCTTGAGTTATAAGTGATAAAAATGTTGAAGTCCTGCACACACACATACGGACATTTTTTTCGCACCTAATTGTCCTAACAAGAAAATAACATAACTTCCTGTATAAAAAACTAAAAATGAAACGCACTCTCCGTCGGTAAGTAATCACAATGTGCTATTACAGAAACCTATAATACCAACGAAAAAAAAGAAAAGAATACCGCCAGAAATGGTGTGAGTTTGATGTTTACAAGTGGCCCTACAAATCATTAGAACACCGCGCAGTCCTTGACACTTTGCGTATAGAAAACAAACGAAAGCACGTGGTGGGTTTTCCGTGAGCCAGAAGTAATCGACATGCTTGATTACCCAAAAACCCGTAAAATCAAGTTTTAACCGGCATTCAACTTCCAAACGACAATCGAAATACGGATTCGTAAATTACCTATTTTTGTTATTTTTTTGTAAGTATATAATTTTGAATGTTTTTTTTTTGCTTTTTTTCTTTCGTGTGTAAAGAATAATGACGCCGGAAAAACGAGCAAAGCTGGAAGACGAGGATTTGCCATTGGACCTGAGCATCGAAAAACCCCATAGAATTTCGTCGCAGTCTAACGATTCTATTTCTTCTTCGTTACTAGAAAAAAAGCCACTCATCCAAGATTTCTCTCCGCTCGCACTCGTAGTTCCCCTTTCTTACAATATCCCCGAAAGGTTGATCGCTATCGAGTGCCAACTCACGGCGAGCATCGAGTACGGTATTCACTTTGCACCCCCCGTACAATACACGTACAATCCCATAGAATATGCTTTCGAAGTTCACTCGAATTACGTCCACAAATATTGTCAAAGTACAAAGAAGCTGCTGTTCCTCGGAATGAACGCAGGCCCTTGGGGAATGTCGCAGACGGGAGTTCCGTTCGGCGAAGTAAACACAGTGACAAACTGGTTGGAACTCTCGGGTTTCATTGGGAAACCGCTGCGCGAACATCCCGCGAGAAAAGTGACTGGCTTCGCTTGCCAACGAAGCGAAGTCAGCGGCCGACGATTTTGGAGCCTTTTTCACAAATTGTGCGGAACGCCGGAGACGTTTTTTCGGCACAGTTTTCTGCACAATTACTGCCCGCTCGCTCTGATGGACGCCGCTGGCAGAAACATCACTCCCGCGGAGCTGAAGGCAATAAATACGTCTTGGGTTTGGAGATTGGAAATCGGAGATGGCTTAGATTTGCTTGTATTTTTCTTTTGCAGGGCATAGAGCAGAGAACCTTGCAACTGCTTTGCGATCAGGCACTCGTCGCTGTTGTTAAGCTTCTCGGCGTTGAGAAGATCGTCAGCGTCGGAAGGTTCACAGAAAAAAGGGCCAAGGCTGTTATCGCTAATGCGGGACTTTCCACTGATGTAAGAAAATATTTTCAATATAAATAAGAGTTATAAATTATGGATCGAATGAACAAAATCCAAAAATCTACGTTAACTTGTCACATATAAAAAAGGCCTTCAAAGTAGAACCTTGCAAAAATTGTTATTTTTTTTGTAACAGCATTTTTGAAGTTTTTATTCAACAAATTTGAAATACACCAACAGATTGACAGTTCATTTGACAAAATTCATCATTAATAATCAATACACGTGAAAACATGCTGAAAATTACAGCCCGATATCTTAGAATTCATAGGAATTGAAGTATTTGCAGACTTTGAAAAAACAAAATTAAAATGGTAATAAAATTTGAACCACTCTACCGATTCTCGTTAAATTTCAATGATAGCCATGTATATTATGTACAAAATTTCAGCTCCATATCGCTTAAATTGCAAACGTTATAGCGTGAAGAACGTTTTTTCAAAATACTGTAAGATTTTTATTTTTCAACCGATGCGCGTCAACTATAATCCCAAATGTTGTTGTATGGCAGCACTTGCAACCCAAATTTCGCGAATATACATCTAAAATTACGACAAGTATTGTGCTTACCAGGAAATCTGGACACACACACATATCTGATGTCCAGACATGTAAAACTCGAAAAAAAAACAAAGTTATCACGAAAAAACTTCCTCTATAAGGAAACAAAATTTTACAAGATTATTTAGAAAATGTAGCTATTATTAAAACGATAAATTCGAAATAATGCAGGTACTTTACATACCCCATCCAAGTCCAAAAAAAAAAAACAAAGTTATCACGAAAAAACTTCCTCTATAAGGGAGCAAAATTTTACAAGATTATTTAGAAAATGTAGCTATTATTAAAACGATAAATTCGAAATAATGCAGGTACTTTACATACCCCATCCGAGTCCAAGATCTCCAAGCAACATAAATTGGGTCGAGAAGACAACGGAAAAGCTTCGCGATCTCAATCTTCTGCGCTTCTTCACCAACGAAATAAATCTCAGCGATGTGAACGACGATCCTTAAGAGGACAGGACAAAAAGCTTATTTGAGGATTTTGCCTCTCGATTGCAATATCAAGAACAGTAAATGCCAGTCATGTCGGAAAGACTTGTGAAATGGATGGATTTGGCACTGGAAAAGGCTGTCGAGTCTCTGAAAGCCGGTGAAGTGCCCGTCGGTTGTTTGTTCATCTACGAAGACGCTGTGATAGCAACCGGCAATAATACCGTCAATCAGACGCGAAATGCCACTCGTCACGCCGAGATTAATTGCATAGACGATGTCATAGAATTTTCTAAAGCTAAAAATCTGGATTACCGAGAGGTATTCGGTAAAATCGACGTCGTCGTTACCGTAGAGCCGTGCATAATGTGCGCCGCAGCTCTTCATCAGATGAAAGTACGAAGTATAGTTTACGGATGTGCGAACGATAGGTTCGGTGGCTGCGCCAGCGTTTTTGCTATCCCCTCGATTTACGAGGACGTGAAGATAAGCATAACCGGTAACGTCAAGGGCGAAGAAGCTATGACACTTCTCAAAGAATTTTACAAAGGCACGAATCCAAATGCACCCGAGGATAAGGTGAAAAAGAAGGGAGGAAAAAAGAGGAAAAACGACGAATCTAGTAAAGTTTCTACCAACGAAATCGGGGAGAAATCGTTGCCGAAAAAAACATGAGATTTGTGAACTAAAAGTGCAATGTTACGTTACGCTGCTTGAATACTTTTATCGAAATGTATTTTTTAAGCAATTTTTTAAGTAGAATTTTCCATATTGCTTCGTTATTTATGGAGCCTTTAAAAAAATCTATTTAATATATACTATTTTTTCTTACACTAATACAAAACGGAAATGAGCATCATTTCGATGGATTTCATTTTAAATATTTAAATATTCTGGACGATTTTTTAATGTAATGATTATGAATAAATTTGTGTAACTACTATACAATAATTCCTCATTATCTTTTTACCAAAGTATCAGAAATACGTTTTTTGTAATTCAAATAATACCCAATTTTGAGAGTGAAATATGTGTTCTAGTCTTTTGATTTGGAAGTGAAATTGAACCGAGATTTTTGTATATTCGACCTTAATTCCTACCAACGAAACTGCAGAGCAATCGTTGCCTAAAAAACACGAGATTTGTGAACGAAAATTGCAATGTTTCGCTGCTTGAATAATTTTATTCGAATGAATTTTTTAAGGAACTTTTAAAGTAGGCTTTTCCATATCGCTTCCTTTTTCATGGGGCGTTTGTAAAAAAAGATCTCTTTAATATATACAATTTTTACTTACACTAGCGTCATTTCAACGAATCTCATTTGAAATATTCAAATATTCTAGACAATTGTTTAATGTAATGATTATGAATAAATTTGTGCAACTATTATACAATAATTCCTCATTATCTTCTCACAAAAGTATCGCAAATACGTTTTTTATTCAAATCACACTCAATTTAGAGATGGACGTCTGAATTGAAATTTTTGTGTCCAAGATCTTAATTTTCTACTGCTTTTCGGTAAAATTTGATTTATATTTCAAATTAATCAAAGGCTGATTATTATCAGGTACTTATTAGTTGACTTCCAAAGGACCCACACAGCACAATTTTTTAAAGAACACTTAAAAACGTCTCAAACTTGCCTTTTCACATTTTTGCTAAGTGGGAAATTGCGTGGAATTGTTAATTGCACCATGTTGGATCAATCTCACATTTTCCTTGATACCATCT
Source organism: Clistopyga incitator (assembly GCA_947507545.1). Lineage (NCBI taxonomy): Eukaryota > Metazoa > Arthropoda > Insecta > Hymenoptera > Ichneumonidae > Clistopyga > Clistopyga incitator. The sequence continues at coordinate 4,591,618 of OX382182.1, read as the reverse complement.
CACGAGTAGCTGGTTTCTCAAGCTGTAGTCTTTTAGAACCATATCTTTCGTCTGCAAAAAAAACAATTAATTAATTATCTATGTTCCCTTGAATGATCAGTAAAATTGAAAATGAAATTCTTACTATAATTGAGGGTGGAAAAATCCTTTTGTAATCCATTTTATTCTGGTGTTCGAGATAAGTTTGCGAGAGAATTAATCTCGTTTCGTCGGTGAAGCAGGGTTTGCAAAGTTGACACTCCACGCGGAAACAATCGTTGCACTTGCTGCAGAGCTCCGGAAGTACAACGAGATTTTTCTCGGCTACTTCCACTTCTTTATCTTCCCAACTGCTGTAATTTCAATGTCGTTAGCAATCAATTTTTTTTAAACACAAAGTTTAAAACTATTGATATAAAAATTGAGCAAAATTTCGGGTCGACCGACACTTTTAATTGTACTATGAGAAAAAATATAAAACTACCAAAAACCATCAAAATAGTTTGGCACTTTTTTGATTTTCGATCATAATACAAATTATGATGGAGAACATTTCATGGAAAAATATAAAAAACACGAGATTTTTATGAAATTTTATGGGTATCGAATAAAATGATGGGAGTTTTGTAGTCAGCATGAAATTTCCGATGTGATCGGTTGAAATTTAATAAAGATAAAAAAATTTCGATCTCGACACACAGGAAAGTAATAATCAACAAATTCGTATCTGTGGATTTTGTATTCGTAAACGACGAAAAGTAACTTTTATTTAAAATTGCAGGAAGGATGGATAACTACCTTGGCCGTCGAAACTCTTCGGTCGATCGTTGCGCGATTCCGATCATCGCGAACAAATTAAAGAGGACCTGCTCATACAAAAGTCTATTTGGTGGATAATGAGCGGAAGACAAATTCGGCGACATATTAGCTTCCATGACGAAAACATTGAGATCTTCATCAAGCGTAAAATCAAATCGAACGAGTTCGAAGAAGTTTCTTCCACCACCGAATCTCTTGGTAATTTCTTTGATCTGCGCCTCTTTTTCCAGAGTCACCTGTCTGATAGCTTCGTACGCATTTTCCCACATTTCTTCAGGGTCTCGTCCTTTGGATCTCACATAAGCATCAAAAGTATCCTTCATCGAAAATCCGAGCTTCACATAATAATCCTTCAACGATGGAACTTTCCAAATGGGCAAATAATCGTCGCCCACAACATACTTGTCCAAATCCTCAGGATCAAAGGGATAATATTTGGTGGGACAAAATCTGAACAAAACATCGCCTTTGTAAGCATAAACTCTCAAAGGATCTATAGAAGTGATTACAGTGTAGATCCCAATGTCAAATTTGTATCCATCGACTAGATAAGGGTTTTCTATAAATTCCTGAACAAATGAACCTTCAGCTTCGAGATTAAGTTCATCCACTCGTCTTATTTGGATCCCTCGATGAGCATTCGATTTTTGGACAAACGATTTTTTAGGATTATCTTTAACGTAGCGAAGAAGTTCATCTTTGCTGTCCGGAAGCTTGAAAGACAGTGGAATATATTTTCCTTCTGTGGTGGAAAGATCAACTTTGTTGGTGATGTAACCACAGCCAGGAAAATGATTGACTCGTTGATGGGGTTTTAAATTTCTTAGCTCGGAAGATAATGCTCTGAATGGGTAATCGTGGGCCCATAACAAGTCCCAATCCGAGTCGTTTGTTCCTCTTTCATAGCCCAATCGGTTTAGAACATTGAAAACATGTTTCAAGTAGCCTTCATCTGGACTTTTCGCATAGACCCAAAATATTGGCTTCTGTTGCACTGTTTTGGTGTCTGCGGAGGCTTTGCTGTCCAGTGAAGTTATTTCTTCACTGTGGATGTGCTTCACGAAAGTGTAGGAAGCAAAACAAAATATTATGTACAGCAGTATTGGACCTAACACTGCGTATAAAAAAGTTTTCCAGACATCCTTCAATTTGGTGTTTAGTACACTTGGTCTAACACTTTCCTCCTGAAAAATATAAAATTAGGAAACTCTTTTTCACCCTTTCTCTTTCAATTTAGCTTCTTCATTCTGAATAGCTTGAACATAAATGATTATTCAAATTTCATGACTAATTAGAAGTACGTTTTACAAATCTGTAACTATTACCTCCCAAAAAATAAAGAAGATACTTATTTTTTATTCATGTCTTGGAAGACAATAATTACAGAAACAAAAGAAAAGAAGAAAAATTAATATTTTCCATGAAGTCTCTAAATCAAATTTAATGTGGCATAAAAAGTTAAGAAGGAGAAAAATTATAAGATACAATCAAATTAATCCTTTGTATTAACATTTGATATTGGGAAAATTGATTTATGAATTGAGTTGGGATTAATGTAAAAAATTTGTAAGACGTGAAGTTTTCATTGGTTCATTCAAAAAAATGAAACAACAAAATGTAGAATTTTTCAAGCAAAAGAAAAGAAGAAAAATAAATATTTTCCATGAAGTCTCTAAATGAAATTTAATGTGGTATCAAAACTTAAAGAGGAGAAAAATTATAAGATGTAATCAAATTAATCCTTTGTATTAATATTTGATATTGGAAAAATTGATTTATGAATTGAGTTGGGATTATGATAAAAAAATTTGTAAGACGTGAAGTTTTCGTTGGTTCATTTAAAAAAACAATAAAATAAAATGTTGTAGAATTTTAATTGAATGAATAGAAAACCGGAAACGAGGATTAATCAATATTGTAGGGGAAATATAATACATACTTTTTGATTGTTGCTGTTCATTTTTCTTCACACTATTTGTACGATACTTTCGAAGAAGAAAGAGTTGTAATACTGAAGTACAGTGATTCGTGAGCACTTAACTAGTCGTTCAGAGGTAGAAAAAGTACCGTTGCATCCACCTCCATCGAGGCAACCCACACCTACCACTCCATCCACGTGTCTTCAAACAGGTTTCGCGTTCATTGATTTTAAATCGTGCGGGAATGTCGGAAAATTGTGTATTTTACATTTAAACGAAACTTTCTCCTCCCGTAATTAAAATTTGTCAAATTTTCACCTTGTTGAATACTACAGGTAATAGTTGAAACTATGACCACGTGTCTTCAAACAGATTTCGCGTTCATTGATTTTAAATCGTACGGGAATGTCGGAAAATTGTGTATTTTACATTTAAACGAAACTTTCTCCTCCCGTAATTAAAATTTGTCAAATTTTCACCTTGTTGAATACTACAGGTCATAGTTGAAACTATGACCACGTGTCTTCAAACAGGTTTCGCGTTCATTGATTTTAAATCGTGCGGGAATGTCGGAAAATTGTGTATTTTACATTTAAACGAAACTTTCTCCTCCCGTCATTAAAATTTGTCAAATTTTCACCTTGTTGAATACTATAGTTGAATACTACAGGTCATAGTTGAAACTATGAACACGTGTCTTCAAACAGATTTGGCGTTCATTGATTTTAAATCGTGCGGGAATGTCGGAAAATTGTGTATTTTACATTTAAACGAAACTTTCTCCTCCCGTCATTAAAGTTTGTCAAATTTTCACCTTGTTGAATACTATAGTTGAATACTACAGGTCATAGTTGAAACACGTGTCTTCAAACAGATTTCGCGTTCATTGATTTTCAAAAAATTGTGTATTTTACACGTGAACCAAACTTTCTCCTTCCGAGATTAAAATTTGTCAAATTTTCACCGCCTATTATAAATTTTGCCCTGCTATTATGATCACATCCTCAAACTCATTTTTACAAGCCAAATTTGTACCAAATTTGGACTTTAGTAAATCATAACTGGAAAAAATTGATGATATTCAAGATGCTGCGAAAATTTATTTCGGGAAATAACAACAATAATAATAATAATGAAGTGAACAAGTTAATAAATATATTCTTCATTTCCAGAGCATAGTTAGTTAACAACAAATTTAATAAAATTTAACCATACAAAAAGCCTCTTTCAAAGTATGTTCTAATTCTATTATTCACAACTAAATCACTACTACGATATTACCACGCTCATTTCATACCTGTATAAAAAAACCGTATATTTGCTAAACTTAAATAAATGTTTATGTTAATATGACGTTAGCTACAATTTTTATTTGCTGATCATCACAGTTTCCATGTTATCAAGAAGTTAAGAATAATTTAGAAAAAAAGTACCGAATATTAATTTTTATTTAATGATAAAATAATCGACAAATAAGAAAATGACGAGGTATATTCTTGCACAAACAAATAAAATAAAAAATCGACGACATTTTGCTGCATCGGAAATAACGGTAATGACCATGTAATTAATTTTACACTGAATTCAAGTTTGCATTGTTTTCAAAATATTCAGAAAAAAAGTTCCAAATCTGTCGAAATTCTCGCAAAACACTCTGGCAATGAATAATTGAAAACCCATCTAATACGTGAATAATGATGTTTATGCATTTGTGCGACATCAAAAAAACCAAAATGACAAATACAAATTTCCATTTGCAAAATACAAAATATATAAATTATGTGGTATTTAGTGCAGCAGATTATTAACTTTAATTTTTCAATATCAAATAAATCAACTTATTAGTTAGTAGAAGCATATTTAATGAAAACTCAACCGAAAATCGTCGCGTTTGTGGTGCCAATTGAATTTTCGAATCCTGTTTGAATTTCCCGCGCAACGCGTCGAGCCGGACGTACACAAAATTCGCGAAAGTACAGCGCGCACGGTTCATGGTAACGCGCCCTCTACATCCGCTGACTCTCTTCGCGTAAGGACGACTCAAGAAACGAGATGGGTTTCCAGAATATTTGGTTCTCTCACCCTCGAAAATACGGCCAGGGATCCCGGTCTTGGTAAGCGAGCGATTTATTATTTAATCCGCAAAAATTCCTTTCGAAATCCGCATTCATTTTACGTGAAACGAAAAAACAAAAAAACAAAAATGTCTACGATTGTCACGACCGCGTGCGTTGCACGTCGCTTTCCTCGTTCACTCGCATGCGAGCATTTTTCTGCAACAAATATCGACTTCCGCAATCTACTTGATCAAAACTTTGTTTCCCTCAATAATTTACCTTAAAATCTGTCGATTTGTCTAGCGGTTTTTAGATTTTTAGAAAAAAAAAAACCTAACCTAAAATGGTGTCTGAGCGGGAGTTAATCTAAAGTACATTGAGTTTGTACATTTTGAAAGAATTTGGGTTGAAAATGAATAATTCTATGTGTAAATATTAGTAAATAAATAAAGGGAATTTTTAAGTTTTTGTAAAAACACTGTGTAAATGGTTATCGCAGATATAGTGATTGATTATTTAAAATGTTTAAAACTTGTACGTAAAGTTTGTTAAAAGTTTCAACTTGCGATGAAAGCGAATACTAAAATAAGAAAATGTTTATTTCGTGTTGAGGAAACTCGAACTGATGAGAATGAATATCGATGATGTTTTTAATATCTTGAACTTATTGATGTTTTTTTTAAATTATAAATGTAGTAAATAATTAAAGGGAATTTTGAAATTTTCGTAAGAACGCTTTGTGTAAATAGTTATCGCAGATATAGCGATTAATTATTTATAACATTTTAAACTTCTATATATAAAGTTCATTAAAACGTTCAACTTGCGATTAAAGTGAATTCTAAAATTAAGAATGTTTTTGTCGTGTTGAGGGAACTCAAGCGGATGTGAATGAATATCGTAACATTATTGATGTTTTTTTTATAGCCGGGCCTGTGCCAACAAGCACGGTCTCATCCGCAAATATGGATTAAACATTTGCCGTCAGTGCTTCAGAGAGTACGCCGCTGACATTGGCTTCAAGAAGGTAATAAATTATTATTTTTTACAAATTTATATAGGATTTGTTAGTAATATATTTAAAAAAAGTTCTGTCTGACTCTGCAAGTTTGCGTAAGGTTAATATAAAACCATATTTGCCAATGATTTCATAGTATTTACTGTTAAATAGATAATACATTTTTTATTAATTTTTTTGTGATATTTGATAAATCGTTATCATTATTATTTTTAAATGACGTAAAAATGTTTAGATATGAAAAAAAAATGTAAGTTCCACTCTTTGGTAATAATTGCAATAACTAAAAATTCATTAAATGCAACTCAGCCTCATACCTGAAATGCATATATCCAAAATTATGAATTTTTTAAGATTTCAAAAAAAACACCTGTTTTCATTTTTACAGTTGGACTAATGGACTTTCTATTTGGCTGGGCTGATTTGTGTTATGAACAGATCTACATGTGCACGAATAATCACCAATGCTATTCCTTTTTCATATCAAAATGAACCTCATGATGTGCGTATTCGGGGTGTATCTTCTGTATATGGCAAAAGTCAGTAAAAAGGCTTAAAAAAAACAAGACTGAGTACATTTTATTTTTTACAAAACTAAATTTAAAAAAAGCCAAATCCTCCATTCTTCCCATCGAAAAAAAATTATATATCCTATCAATTGATAGTAGTGGTCACATGGTCGTTGTATGGCTTCGGTAGTTGCGAGACTTAAGACTCATGAACAGATCTACATGTGCACGAATAATCACCAATGCTATTCCTTTTTCATATTAAAATGAACCTCATGATGTGCGTATTCGGGGTGTATCTTCTGTATATGGCAAAAGTCAGTAAAAAGGCTTAAAAAAACAAGATTGAGTACATTATATTTTTTACGAAACTAAATTTTAAAAAAGCCAAATCCTCCATTTTTCCCATAGAAAAGAAATTATGTATCCTATCAATTGATAGTAGTGGTCACAGGGTCGTTGTATGGCTTCGGTAGTTGCAAAACTTAAGACCCATTAAGCAACTAAGATATTTGGGGCACGGTGCTTGTGAGGTGTAAAATAAAATAAACAGTATTATCACAATGAAATGGGGTGGACGCTTCAGCGTTCAGTCGATTCCGAGTTTTTAACTTATTGTGCTTTCTATAATTATTTCCAACATAAATACCAAGTTGACTGAAATTTATTTACACGATTTTGTCTTTATTTAGCCGTATTTGTGCACAAATATGTTGTAGTTCCTTTTTTCGCCACGGCGCTGCGTATGCATGCGCTTGATGGCTCTTAAGCAGCGTTATTTGCGGTCATAACTTGGATGGGTGACCGCCTAGCCGCGCAATAGTTTGCGCGCTAAATTCTGAGCGGGAAATAGTTTTTCTGAGTTTCTAATGTATTCTCATATAGCACAAACTCGGAAAAATTAGAACTTTGCAAATTGCTTCCTCATTACTTTCTGGCTTTTATGATTATAAAAACACTTAAAAAAATTGACTTCTAAAAATTTGAACGATGTTGTGCAACAGCAGTTGAATATTAATAACGAATAATTAATATACAAGTGCAGATGCTATAACTTCCGCGTCAATAGCTCAGCATAGCTTTTACAGACATTGAACTTAGCATTTATAGTTGCTATCCATTTAGAGTAAAACAAATTTAAATGCATACATACATTATGCAGCATATTCGAAATCGTGTTATTTTTACCGTCCCAAGCTATCGTGTAAATTGAAATTTCAAATGCCGTTAATAGAATTTTCGATAAAAGATACTCTATAATTTGGAAAAAAAATTTATTTCCCATTGTGAACCACAAAAACATTTGCGCATTATTTTTATACATTTTTTGTAGTAATTTTTTATTTTGTAGCAAATTCAAGCCATTGTTATGTTTTATGTTTATAGTTTGTCTTCTTATCATTACTTATTAAATAAATAAAATGTTGATCTTTGTCATCGATATAAAAGGCTTGAAAATAGAATTTGATTTCTACAGAAAATCCTTCAATCAATCATTTTTAAGGGCGACGAAACTTCTTTCCGCTTGAAAAAATACAGAGCTCTGGGAAAATCTAAATTGAAATATGCCCGTAATAAACTCTTGAGCTCTCAGTGACTCACTCCGTTTTTCATAATGATTTTGTTAAAAAATTTCGAAAGCACTTGGTGCAATACTTAGCTATAGAAAAGTGCAAAGCCCAAACGCAGACATCCAACGACCTAAATTACTTCAATTCAATAGGAATTACGAGTTTACGTTACAAAACATAGAAAGCGCTTTACTTTTACCTTCTTTTTTTTACGTTTTCGTACCAGTGACTTTAGTACACAGCAAACAAATTTTCTTTTAAAAACTAACATACCGGAAATGAAATTCGAATGCATATATTGTACATAAATGTTTCCATCGGTTCTAAATGGTTTGTTTCATCTTCACGGTATTATTTGGTACGTTTTTAGTCATTTCATCACGTTCCAGGTCTCGTTACAAGTTCGACAGATGTAAAGTTTGCTCAGGTTTAAAAGTTGTTGAGAAATTGTTTTTATTGCTTAGGAACTTGTTAGGAAATATCCGAAATAAAATCGCCTAGATTCCCACACGTGAGGCCAAATGCGTTGTTTCTATTGGTCGGAATTCCATTGAGAAAAATAATCATGCTAATTTTCGAATATCGGTATCGCAAAAAATCTTATACAGTTTTCAAATAAAAACCAAAAGTATATCAACATGGAATTCATATATCCGATTCATAAATCTCATATCGTTTTGTATATTAAATTGACTCTTCAGCAGTGTATATGTTTCAGCCATTTAGAAATGCAATTTCAAAAAAAAATCATTTTTCCTACAATGTAAATATAATTTCGGTTCACTGGCTGATATTTTGGCTACACCTTTTGGTCCAAGTCACACTTATAATACGTATACACATTTTTATTCAAATTTAACGCCAATTGGCTCTGATGAATATTCGAAGCTAAAGTGACTAAAATTTGGTCTGTTTCGAAAGTGCCAAACATTTTTCGTTTAACGAAAGAAATGTATCAAAACGTTCATATAATTTTGGTGTGATTACTCATGGTTTTTGGCCGAACGCCAGTATATTTCGACTCAAACTGGAAAGTCTCTTCCCCTCCCCCCTCCGAGTACTTGCCATTATTTAGGTCACGTGCTATACCGTGCAGTATAATGACTACTGCGATGACACGATTGGGGAACGGGAGGGAGTTAAATTTTGCTCACTCCCCCCGCCACTTGCACTTTGCAAGATGGCAGCACTTGTGCAATGCATTCCCCTTCTACTCATTGGCACTTCGGTTTGCCTCGGTTCGCCTTTCGTTGTAGTTAGGATCCAGAAAATAAGTTAACTCGCTGTGACTGCTGCTGCTGCAAGTGGCGACCAAAAAAATCGATTACTTCTTGTTTCTATGCAACTGTATATGAAGCTAGTTATAGTAAGTTGGAAAAGAAGAAAGAAGCGGGACTGCCTTAGGCGATGTGAACCGTAACCGCGAGAGTGTCGGACGGCCACTACACGCACATTCGATGCGATATAGAAAACTCTCGTGAGTTGTGCATTATGTCACGGGTTAAGGTGATATGATACACCGGCTTAGCTGCTGTAGAGAGTAGGGAAGAGATAGCGACTTTGGTGATAGCTGCGCCAAAGTGAGAGGCAAAATAGCAGAAGCGTAAAAGATTCTTTTAATGCAATGCGGATAATTGATGTCGAGAAAAATGTTTTAAATCGTATAATACCAAAAAACGACATTATTATGAGATTTTGGCGTTGACTCAGACTGTAATTAAATTTAGAAACTTGAAAATATCAATTGTTCGAAGTGTTTACGTTATTCCTTGATGAATAAACAAAAATTGTGCTAAGACAGGAAAAATCAAAACACAAAAATAAGGGCACGCATTTGTGTTTTTTTGATTTTTGATTTCTTTCCTGATTTTGGTAGCGCATTTTTAAATGAAATTTGGAATTTTGCATAAAGGTTCCTAAGAATTTTTTGAATGGTTCGCGGAAACTAAAAGATTCGAGTTTATATTTCATTATGCAAGGGTAAAAAACAGTTTTTATTTTGTCTTTTTCGATATTGGTACATTAAAAAAATACTAGAAATTTTTTGTTGAATTCTAAAATAGCAAAATTCTTTAGTTCGACGAATGAAATGACGAATTGTCGAATTTTTTTTAGTAGTAAGTAGTAAAACGCATTTTATTAGCCATATAAAAAATAACATTTTATCATTTTTTATTTTATTTATTAATTTTTTGAATTGAATATATATTTAAACAATTTAATTAATTATCTAAGGTGATCGAGTTCCATCAGTCCTTAATTTTTTTTTCTTCAAATTGCCATAAATACCTTAACGTTATAATATATACATTAGGGTGTGCCATTTTTGGGCAATTTTTTTTTTTCGACTCAGAAACAGGTTGTATACTTTCAGGAAGGTAAAATAAGAAGCCTGTAAAAATTTGAGCTCTTAATATTAATATTTAGATGCGCCTCATCGCGAATTTCTATTTCCCATTTAAATAACATGGGAAAAAATTTTTTTCATCTTTGGAATTTTATACGTTGGCAATGGCATATTGTTCGATGGAACGCAAAACATATTTTATAGAGAATCGCACGCTCTACAAAAAAGATGTCTTGCATTTTTTCGATAGACATAGCCATTCTGATGGTATTTGAGTTCAAAGTTCAAAATATACGAAAATTCATCTTTTTGTTAATATTATAGCGAAACTATTGACTCTGTCGAGAATCTTCGATCAACTTTTTTGTAGATTATTAAATTTACCATGAAAATTGTCTCATCCATGATTAAATTTGATTTGCCGTCTGATTTTCTCGAAGAAGATATACTTCTATGGCCGAATAACGAGAGCTATAGAGAAAATTTGGACTTTTTCACAAAATTGAAAGTAGTCAATGATGCTGCAGAACGTGGAGTGGCATTATTGGAACAATATAATGCATGTTTGACAAAGAATGAAGAGCAGTTCCAGTATTTATTACGAATAGTGAAGGAGCATCGTCGAAAATATCCGACTTGCAATAAAAAAATAATTGAATAATTATTAATGCATTGGCGAATTTTTTATACTCGGTATAGCAAGACTTACAATAATGGCAACAACAAATAAAAAAATGTTCATACTGTAATAAATTATTCAATATTTATAATTTTTCATTAATAAATTTACTTAAAAAGATTGAATGAAACATTTTTTTTTACTATTAATGGAAATAACGAAAGATATTTTTCGTGAGTATTTTGTCGATTTTTTTTGTAACTATTTATGATAAGTACCAGCCCATTAGAACCAGTTTCGTGACAGAAGACAGGTCTCTACAGCATTGAACAATTAACAATAAATATTAATTAATCATGGATGAGACAATTTTCATGGTAAATTTAATAATCTACAAAAAAGTTGATCGAAGATTCTCGACAGAGTCAATAGTTTCGCTATAATATTAACAAAAAGATGAATTTTCGTATATTTTGAACTTTGAACTCAAATACCATCAGAATGGCTATGTCTATCGAAAAAATGCAAGACATCTTTTTTGTAGAGCGTGCGATTCTCTATAAAATATGTTTTGCGTTCCATCGAACAATATGCCATTGCCAACGTATAAAATTCCAAAGATGAAAAAAATTTTTTCCCATGTTATTTAAATGGGAAATAGAAATTCGCGATGAGGCGCATCTAAATATTAATATTAAGAGCTCAAATTTTTACAGGCTTCTTATTTTACCTTCCTGAAAGTATACAACCTGTTTCTGAGTCGAAAAAAAAAAATTGCCCAAAAATGGCACACCCTAATATACATGATAACTTGTTATTGAAACTACTATAAGGTTTGAAAAACTGAAAAAACAGATATAAAAAAATCAGAAAAAAATCGAGTCATATGCATTAATAGCTGCCAGGACTGCAACAATTCCTCGGACTGTAAGAGAGAAAACATAAGAGTAAATAAGAGCGAGAGAGAATAATACTTTATTCCACCCTGTGTGAGAAACGTGGTTTCACACCTTTTCGAATAAGATTTTAAAAAATCTTAACGATTTAATGATTAGATCATTACTTATAATTGAAACTACAATAAGGTTTAAAAAAACTGATGATAACTATCAGAAAAGTCTAAAAAAAAAACAAACAAAGTAATATGCATTTATAGCTGCCGGAACTGCAACAATGTTCCGGACTGTAAGACAGAAAACGTCATTAGAATGAATAATAGCCAGCGAGAATAATACTTAATGTAACGCGTGCATGAGAAGCGCTATTTCTCGTGCCTGCCGCGCGTAGCGTCAGTGGCACTTTATAGCCAATGATACAATTCTACTTCTCGCACGTGGGCGACGTTACACTCGATAGCACTTGGCGTACATTTGTTACAAAAAATATTATGTGATACTAGAACGAGAGGGCGACCATCATACGTCGATTGTAAAGTTTATCGCACTCGTCTTCGACTTGGGCTGCTGTGATACTCGTGAGGCTCGTGCGATCAATTTCCCAACCTCCGTATAATGATCGCTTTCTCGCCCTTGTATCACAAAGTACTAATACTCCGCCCTGTGCGAGAAACGTGGTTTCACATCTTTTCAAATAAGATTTAAAAAAATCTTAACATTTCAATGATTGGATAATGACTTATAATTGAAACTATAATAAGGTCCGTAAAACTGGTAATAATTATCAGGAAAGCCTAGAAAAAAAATACCAAGTGCGATCAATTTCCCAACCTCCGTATAATGATCGCTTTCTCGCCCTTGTATCACAAAGTACTAATACTCCGCCCTGTGCGAGAAACGTGGTTTCACATCTTTTCAAATAAGATTTTTTAAAATCTTAACGTTTCAATGATTGGATAATGACTTATAATTGAAACTATAATAAGGTCCGAAAAACTGGTGATAATTATCAGAAAAGCCTAGAAAAAAAATACCAAGTAATATGCATTTATAGCTGCCAGAACTGCAACAATTCCTCGGACTGCGAGAGAGAAAACCTCATTAGAGTAAATAAGAGCGAGAGAGAGAGAAAAAAACTCGAGCGTTCCCTCGGGCGAATCTAGATCTCGGTTCAAGCGCATCGCAGATTTGTTGTCGCGTGTCGAGGAAAGCAACGCGTTCGCGCAATTCCTTGCAGCGTGCGCCCCGAGCGACGAAAGCAGTATTTACACGAGCTCACTGGCTTATTTTTATGTTCTTGACTATAAAATGGTATACACGGGCTTATAATAATAGAGCAAATCGCGTAATATGCACCAAGTTTGTTAGTAAAATTGCAGGTAACGAATTGGATCGATTACCTGCGGGTTATGCAGCCAGTAGTCAGTCGTACTTATATACCGCTCGACAAAGTGTACAACGCGCACCGTCGGATCGAAACGAACCACGGAGCGCGCTCACCTTGAAGCTAATTCGAAAGGTGATAGATACGAAACGTGCTCCCTATCATCCATATGGTGTTTCGCTTTTGTAAATACAGAGAATAATGGCAACATTAGGAAGTCACAAAAGTGAAGTTCAATACTACTTTTCACTTTTACATTGCGAAGTTTTTTCTTCTTCTGGCTTTGTAAATTTGAAAATTGTGGGTTTAAAGGGAAATGACGATTTTCCATCCATATGGTGTTTCGCTTTTGAAATACAGACTATCAGAGAATAATGGCAATATTAGGAAGTCACAAAAGTGAAGTTGAATACTACTTTTCACTTTTACATTGCGAATTTTTTTCTTCTTCTGGCTTTGTAAATTTGAAAATTGTGGGTTTAAAGGGAAATGACGATTTTCGGAAAGTAAAAAAAATAATTTTTCATGATTTTTCAATACCATGGATACAGTTACCATAAAAGAAAATAATTTTAGCATTGCATAAATTAAAACAAAATTGAAAAATTGGTGTTTAATTTATTACTAAATTTCTTTTCGTACTTCAGATGACTGAGGAATAGTCGGCTAATTATTTGATCACATTTCTTTGCGTTACTCACAATTCAAGTTTCATTCCAGTCTTCAAATTCCAATGATGATTTATGCTAATTTCGAGCGCGTTGCAGCGAATTATTTATCTTGAACCATGAATTCTTGTACCTTTCACCTTTTACCAGAATTCGGCGAGATCAGATATGCTGCAAAGTAAAAGTCTTTGCAAGGAGTTTCGAAAATTTGACCTTGAGCGATTTTGCGTAAAAGGATTATTCGTGTCTGATGGAAATTAATCAAATGGCGCATTTTCTATTTCACAAAAAAGTAAAAATCACGTAAATGTAAAAATATAAATGTAAATAAGAAATGTAACTAAATTTTTTGTAAGATTCAGAAATTATCTCCAGGGTCTAGATAACGCAAAATGGTCTGAAATACCATATTTTCAGTTTTACATTGTTTTCAATGCCCGAACCCCAACATAACATTTTTTTTTTTACAATTATAAAATTTTTCACGACGTGGCAAAACTGTGCGAAATTATATTGAAAGCTTTTCCAAATATCTTATTCCTGATGGTGAAAATGTTGTTTGATCCTGCAAAGGAAGTGAAGTCAATTTTATTTATTCGGGCATATTGCCAACACTTTCACGAAAGCAAAGAAAAAAATCTACTAAAATTGTTTATAATCTTCTATGAACTAATATTTGGTTCTGTAAAAGAAGTGAAGTCAATTTTATTAATTCGGGCGTAGTACCAAAAACTTTCACAAAACTGAAGAAAAAATTCTACCAAAAATGTCTACAATCTGCTATAAACCATATTCCAAGTATTTGCCCCTTACTCCATCGTTAGTGTCATTAGTCTTGTGTCATTCTCGCACTCTCATATGTAGCGATAATCATAAAAGGAGAAAACTGCTTTTATAGCTATAAAAGAAGGATCAATCAAAACTAATTGAACCTATAGAACCATTTTCTTATTGAATACACTCCAATCATAAAATTTCTTATTGACTTAAGATCAACATTATATTTAAAAAAAATAGTTTCGTTGTATGCGGAAAAGCGAAGATACTATAACAATGAATAATAATTCAGTCGAGGAAGAAAAGTCGAAAACAATGTTTTTTCGCACTTTTATAAGTAGCGATAATCATACAAAGAGGAAACTGCATTTATTGCTATAAAAGAATAACCAATCGAAATTAATTGAATCTATAGAGCCATTTTCTTGTATAAATTCCAATCATAAAATTTCTTATTGACTTAAGTTCAACATTATATTTTTAAAAAATTGTTTCGTTGTATGCGGAAAAGCGAAGATACTATAACAATGAATAATAATTCAGTCGAGGAAGAAATGTCGTTAACGCGTTGGTTGAGTCTCGCGAAAATCTCAATTTTCGCTTGGAAACATGCCACGCATGTAAATCCAACACGCTCTTCTTAGTTATTCCGAAAAAGTGACAGGAGGCAAAGATAGAAGCTGCATTAGTGTGGACGACTGGCCAAACTGTGTTTATGCTAAAACTGTTTCTTTTCGTCCAAGTTGAGCTTGGCTGATTCTCGTTTCAATTTACGCCCCCCCCCCCCCCTTCCCCACCTTTTCCTAGACCTACTGTAGCTGTTGCTGCACGTTTTTCGGTCCAATGCTCACGCGTTGCGCTTGCCATTCTTGCCTCTCTTCCCACGATGCACTTGAATAGAGGATCTGACCGAACGAGCATTAGGCACGGGAAAAAAAACCGTTTCTTTCACTTCCACATCTTCGGGCATATCTGCGGTTCGAGCATCGCACTAATTATCGGATTAGCGATATAAAAATACCGCAAAGAGGCAATCCTAACGGATAAGTTAAGCCGACCAGTAAATTAACGAAATCGCGTCAATCTTAAATAACAACAATGTTATTGATCGAAGACGAATCATTTTGTGACGATAATATCGAGAAAAATGAGCAGATTTTTTTGAGGTCAGCCTCAAAATTGTTCACAAAGTTTGGACTACAAGAATTTTTTTTTTATTGAAAGGACAAGCTAATACTCAAGATCGTAAATAACTTCATTGTCGGGTCCACGAATAATCGAGTAAAGTACTCAGTTGAATAATTGGAATTTGAGAGTAAGCATCATATATGTAGAGCGAGAGTTCAACTATCATATTTAGTCTTCGACCAGTGAATGAACGAAATCGACATCGATCGAAGAAGAATCATTTTCATGATGACGATTTCGAGAAAAATTAGGAGATTTTCTTGACTGCAAGAAAAAATATTCTTTTATTAACAGCAAAAACTAATACACCATATACTAAACGTCTTCATTGTTTAGTCAACGAATAATCGTGTAAATAAGTGAGTTAAATGATTGGATTTTGAAGAAATGCTTTATATATGTAGAGCAAGAGTTCAACTATCATTTCGTAAAAAGTTTTTGCATGATTTCGCAATACTGTGAGAGAATAGTACTTTATTCCACCCACTGCGAGAAGCGCGGTTTCACACCCTTTCAAATAAAATTTCCGGTATCCGAAATATCCGGTATGGATAATTCTTGTTCATTGACTGGTAATTTGCTTCTTTCACAAAAATTTGTGCCTAATAAAAATGAGATGTGCCGGTGATTTATTCATTTATTCAAAACAAGGATGCAAAATAGAACCTTGCACATTGCTTCCTCATTAAATTCTGCTCTTTACAAAGCTTCCTCCATGAGGAAGCCAAAATCAATCACGATACTTCCTCATAGAGATTGCTTTGTAAAGAGCAAAGGTTAATGAGGAAGAAATGTGCAAGGTTCTACTTTGCATCCTTTTTTAAGAGAGGAATAACGGAAATTGAGATTTCCTTTATTTCAGGCATTTTTTACACGAAAAGAAAATTGAGTTAGCAAAATGTATCATTCTCTCCATTTTGGTAAGCTTACGAAAGGTCCAACGTTTTTTTTTCATTAACTCAAAAACTAAAAACTGAAAAAACCAAAAAAACCGGAAATTTTTCAATTTGCAAAAATCGTCGTCACTTAAAACTTTTGTCATATCGAATAAGATATTGAAACTTTCAAAATGGGTGGTAAATACATTTTTCCTTATTTTTCACCTGCTCCATGAGAAAGTCAAAATTTCGAAATTTATTGGTGCCGAAATAAATATTCCTCTAAAAATAAGAAAGAAATAACAATAAAAACGAGACTCATTTATAAGTAACCGATATTCGGACGGTAACAATGCCGGACATATTTCCCATCTTTCGACACGACAGCAGGCACGTCAGCTGGGTGAACGTCCGATGGCTAGCACGAAACCCACGGGAGAAAGAGAGACGCGATAGATAAATTCGTTTACATATAAATAATGACACTGAGCTCGAAACTTGGAAGGGAACGAAGAGTTTTGGTTGCGTGGCGACGAATCGTTGCGATTAGGCAATAATAAGAAGCATATCGTTCTTCTGTAGTACTATAGCCAAAGGCACCAAGGCACACAGAGAGTGTTGTGACGCACCTACTAACTAATACACATCGGACTGTGAGAAAAGTCACGTACGCATTACAAGAAAACTACCGATCTTCCCATACGATAAATCAATAGCGCATATCGCGGTAGAGCAGCAGTAGGTCGCCTGTTGCGACGTTTCTTTAAGCTTTGCTATCGTTTCCGAGCTTACGTTCCTCACCACAGGTCCAAGACGCTTGTGTTCGATTTGATAAACTGAATCGACGCTATAGGTCCCTCTTAGTCCCACTTATAGGCGGCAATCGCTGCGCGATGCAACAGACATCGGGAGTAATGTAGATGTCCCAATATGTGACCATAATAGCGAACCCTTTCTTTTTATTTAAAACAAAAATTTTGGATTAAGGTGGATGTGTCAATGTAACAATTACTGACCCTACTATCCATTGGCTGTTGGTCGGAGAGTGAGAAATGCGAAACTTAGTAAATATGTGGATTTATGGCTGAGCGGTTGCGGTCAAAAATTGGTACATTTTCGGGTAACGCACACAAAGGCCGATAAAACCCTTTGTGTTTACTAGAGGCCAACTGGTAATGCAAATTAAGGCCATAACCGAGTGGAATTGGTTATAGCGACGGTTTCTGCAACTGGTTGCTTACGGAGACGATAATATACGCTACATCAGTACGCTACCTGAGTATTTAAGATTATGTAGACTTGTTTTGTGCAGAAAGAATTGTGCAACACATAATACACATGTCCGCAATAATTTCGAATTTTTAGAATGTTAACTCTGTGAGAGGGTAGAATTTTAGTAGATGAAGATTTGTGAATGGCGAAAAATATTGGGTTCTCATTTATTTATTTAAGAGACTAAGGAAAAAGTTTTACTAAAAGAAAACATCTGAAGATATCACATTTGCGAAATTCGAATATAATCAGAAAACAAATTATAGAATTTAATGATTTTTGTATATACATAAGGCAGCATGCAATTTTCGGTAGAATTTAACTTTTTATCGAACACCAACAGAAACTTATAAACAAGTATTTCTCGAAGTTTTGCATAATGTTTATTAACAATGATATCTTGTAAAAAAATGAACTGCAAAAGAAAGCTTCCGTTATAAGGGGGAACAAAGATTGAGTCTTTCAGAATAAATCCAGTTCATTTCCTATGCAGAACGTGTCGTTGTGCGATAAGAGATAATCTTTAACCACCTGATAAAAAAGTACTTAAAATAGAATACAATAAGTAATTGGTAATAAATTTATCGACGCGTAAGTTCGAGAGAAAAAAAAATGGTATCAATTGCAAAAACGTGTTTTGTACACTTTTCGACAAGTGGATATTTTAAAACACAATGAAGCTGAAGTTAATTGTTTGCAGTGCAATAAATTTGAGTCCCCGATAGTCCGGGGCACAATCTTACCCCAACAGAATATCAAACTACGGTCCTGAGTGTAGCAGACGACATTTTCGGCTCGGTATCCTAACCGTAATTCATTTTCTCGTCCTTCAACTGCGTATAGAGCAGTTCACGAGCATCGCTTGGCGTAGTGCACGGTTTCATTTCATCTGGGGTTCGTTTGTACCCCAAACTATCATTGCCGTTAGTATTTCCTGTCCTTCAGTAAATTTCATAATTATCAAAGATAATATTTTTCTGGTGTACATGGAGAAGCGAAATTGAAATTCTACCTTTTTTTCATTTTTAATATGTCAGTTTAGCGATGCAAAATACCGTAACGTGCATATTCAGTAAAATGAAATGTATATTCATATGTAATATGATGTCACAATTTTTCTTATTACGAGTCAAAATTACAATCATAATATCATAGTGTGACATTTCACTGCGCAAATCGATCAAATGGTTTATCGACATTTTTTAAAAGATTATAGCTTTTTATGTATATTTAGCAAAATCAAAAGTACGAACTTTGATTTTTATTACGATTGGCAATATTTTGAAGAATGGCTACGCGATTGAAATTGCGAAATATCGCGACAATTTTTTTTTCTTTTTAGTATGTCACGTTTAGCGATGAAAATACTGTGAAATGCATATTCAGTAAAATGACCGTATATTCATTGTAATATGACGTCACAATTTTTTTTTATTATATGGTAAAATTACTATGTTAACATCAGTGTGACATTTTACTGCGCAAATCGATCAAATGGTTTATTGCCATTTTTTTAAAAAGATTAAAGCTTTTTATGTATATGGGCGTTTTTTTGAAGATTATAGCTTTTTATGCATATTTAGCAAAATCAAAAGTATGAACTTGATTTTTATTACGATTGGCAATATCTTAAAGAATGACGACGCGATTGAAGTTGCGAAATATCGCGACAGTGGGAGCATTGTTCGTACCGAAAGAGAGGGAAGATGCAAATGACATGCCATCCGACGGAGAAGAAGACAACGTAGAAAAATGTACGGACTCGGAATCGGAACAAGAAGCATTTCAAAGCGACACTGAAGCGCTGGATGACCATGAATTTTTGGTGAGCAGACATTTTTTTACTAAAATTTATTTATATTTATTTCTTTTATAAGAGAACAAGACTTTCATATTTAAAGCATTGGGAACAAAATATTCGACATTTTTTCAAAAATTCCGGTTTTCAACAATTTATTATGGTCCATTTTATAGAACTTTATTGACTCGTTGATACTGATATGCGTTATATAAAACCTTCATACGAATTAAATTTTTATTTGCGAATTTTCAAGAAACACTTTTTTTTAATCCTGAAAGTAAAAAAACTTTGAAAAATTACAATTTCTCTTTATTGGGATGTTCCTCCGTATGCCTTATTACTCAGGCTTTTACGTAGCCCCTCCCCTCTTTCCCCGTTTCTTCATCCCAGAGTTGGAAATCCATATTAATTTCTGAGATATAGTTTGCAGTACAATTTTTTTTTTGTAATTATAATTTCATGATAATAATGTGTAGTGATTATAAAATAGTATGTCAGCATTTAAATACCTGAAAAAATACTAGTATTTGCTTTAGTATGGAAAGAAATAGTGGAAAAAATGAAAAAAATGATTAATTCATTCATTACTTTTTCCCATTTTTTCAAATGGATTATTGTGAATTTTTATTGAAGAATAATAACTTTCGCACCTATTCAAAAATCGAGGCA
The DNA here is from genome assembly GCA_947507545.1 of Clistopyga incitator. Classification (NCBI taxonomy): domain Eukaryota; kingdom Metazoa; phylum Arthropoda; class Insecta; order Hymenoptera; family Ichneumonidae; genus Clistopyga; species Clistopyga incitator. The sequence continues at coordinate 4,571,247 of OX382182.1, read as the reverse complement.
TAGTATTATAATCGCCAAATAAATAAATAATAATAATAAATCCCAGAGTTGTAAATCCATATTAATTCGTGAGATATAGTTTGCAGTACAATTTTTATTTTGTAATTATAATTTCATGATAATAATGTGTAGTGATTATAAAATAGTATGTCAGCATCTAAATACCTGAAAAAATACTAATATTTGCTTTAATATCGAAAAAAAATAGTGGAAAAAATGAAAAAAATGATTAATTCATTCATTACTTTTTCCCATTTTTTCAAATGGATTATCGTGAATTTTTATTGAAGAATAATAACTTTCGCACCTATTCAAAAGTGGAGGCATAGTATTATAATCGCCAAATATTATTATTGTGTAATAATAATTACAAAAAAAATTGTAGGGGTAAACTATATGTCACAAACTAACGAAGATTTAAAGTACTGCTTCATACAGAGCCTAGCAATCTCAACACTACCGTTTTACCGTAAAAACGACCGGATGATTTTATGCAAAAAAAAAAAAAAAACAACTAAAGGTTGGTCGTAACGACCGTAAAAACGGCTGCCTTAAAGAATGTTATGCGGTCGTTTTTTTCGATTTACCATGGACAACCGGAAAAGCAACCGTATAATATTTTTAGGGCGGTTGTTCTCGCGCTCGTTACGACCGATTTCCGGTTAATTTTTTGCGAAAAACCTCCCGGGTGTTTGTCGGTGGTTTTTACGGTAAATCGGCTGGAAATGACGGTGGTGAAAATTGCTAGGGGACCCCGTTAGAGTTTCCGGCCGCAACCTCTCATTTTAATGCACTGTATTGTATCGCATTTGCACGTGGGCGCAGGAAAACTGAGGAAAACCTGGCCGATACAGGCAGCTTCATTTCTACTACATGAAAATACACTAGAAACTCAGAAAAAGTGCCTCCCACTCAGCAGTTAGCGCACAAACCAATGCGCGCCTAAGCGGTCACCCATCCAAGTCATAAACCAAGGGCGCAGGGAAACTGAGGAAAACCTGGCCGATACAGGCAGCTTCGTTTCTATTACATGAAAATACACTAGAAACTCAGTAAAAGTGCCTCCCACTCAGCAGTTAGCGCACAAACCAATGCGCGCCTAAGCGGTCACCCATCCAAGTCATAAACCAAGGGCGCAGGGAAACTGAGGAAAACCTGGCCGATACAGGCAGCTTCGTTTCTACTACATGAAAATACACTAGAAACTCAGTAAAAGTGCCTCCCACTCAGCAGTTAGCGCACAAACCAATGCGCGCCTAAGCGGTCACCCATCCAAGTCATAAACCAAGGGCGCAGGGAAACTGAGGAAAACCTGGCCGATACAGGCAGCTTCGTTTCTACTACATGAAAATACACTAGAAACTCAGAAAAAGTGCCTCCCACTCAGCAGTTAGCGCACAAACCAATGCGCGCCTAAGCGGTCACCCATCCAAGTCATAAACCAAGGGCGCAGGGAAACTGAGGAAAACCTGGCCGATACAGGCAGCTTCGTTTCTATTACATGAAAATACACTAGAAACTCAGTAAAAGTGCCTCCCACTCAGCAGTTAGCGCACAAACCAATGCGCGCCTAAGCGGTCACCCATCCAAGTCATAAACCAAGGGCGCAGGGAAACTGAGGAAAACCTGGCCGATACAGGCAGCTTCGTTTCTACTACATGAAAATACACTAGAAACTCAGTAAAAGTGCCTCCCACTCAGCAGTTAGCGCACAAACCAATGCGCGCCTAAGCGGTCACCCATCCAAGTCATAAACCAAGGGCGCAGGGAAACTGAGGAAAACCTGGCCGATACAGGCAGCTTCGTTTCTACTACATGAAAATACACTAGAAACTCAGAAAAAGTGCCTCCCACTCAGCAGTTAGCGCACAAACCAATGCGCGCCTAAGCGGTCACCCATCCAAGTCATAAACCAAGGGCGCAGGGAAACTGAGGAAAACCTGGCCGATACAGGCAGCTTCGTTTCTATTACATGAAAATACACTAGAAACTCAGTAAAAGTGCCTCCCACTCAGCAGTTAGCGCACAAACCAATGCGCGCCTAAGCGGTCACCCATCCAAGTCATAAACCAAGGGCGCAGGGAAACTGAGGAAAACCTGGCCGATACAGGCAGCTTCGTTTCTACTACATGAAAATACACTAGAAACTCAGTAAAAGTGCCTCCCACTCAGCAGTTAGCGCACAAACCAATGCGCGCCTAAGCGGTCACCCATCCAAGTCATAAACCAAGGGCGCAGGGAAACTGAGGAAAACCTGGCCGATACAGGCAGCTTCATTTCTACTACATGAAAATACACTAGAAACTCAGTAAAAGTGCCTCCCACTCAGCAGTTAGCGCACAAACCAATGCGCGCCTAAGCGGTCACCCATCCAAGTCATAAACCAAGGGCGCAGGGAAACTGAGGAAAACCTGGCCGATACAGGCAGCTTCGTTTCTACTACATGAAAATACACTAGAAACTCAGTAAAAGTGCCTCCCACTCAGCAGTTAGCGCACAAACCAATGCGCGCCTAAGCGGTCACCCATCCAAGCCATAAACCAAGGGCGCAGGGAAACTGAGGAAAACCTGGCCGATACAGGCAGCTTCATTTCTACTACATGAAAATACACTAGAAACTCAGTAAAAGTGCCTCCCACTCAGCAGTTAGCGCACAAACCAATGCGCGCCTAAGCGGTCACCCATCCAAGTCATAAACCAAGGGCGCAGGGAAACTGAGGAAAACCTGGCCGATACAGGCAGCTTCGTTTCTACTACATGAAAATACACTAGAAACTCAGTAAAAGTGCCTCCCACTCAGCAGTTAGCGCACAAACCAATGCGCGCCTAAGCGGTCACCCATCCAAGCCATAAACCAAGGGCGCAGGGAAACTGAGGAAAACCTGGCCGATACAGGCAGCTTCATTTCTACTACATGAAAATACACTAGAAACTCAGTAAAAGTGCCTCCCACTCAGCAGTTAGCGCACAAACCAATGCGCGCCTAAGCGGTCACCCATCCAAGTCATAAACCAAGGGCGCAGGGAAACTGAGGAAAACCTGGCCGATACAGGCAGCTTCGTTTCTACTACATGAAAATACACTAGAAACTCAGTAAAAGTGCCTCCCACTCAGCAGTTAGCGCACAAACCAATGCGCGCCTAAGCGGTCACCCATCCAAGTTATGGGCGCAAGCAATGCTGATTAACTATGAGGAGCTTTTTTTTTTTTTTGGACAATGTTTATCAAAGTTCTTAATACAGTTATCGTATGTTGGTTCCAATAAGCGTACACTGGGAAAAAATCAACTTGAAATTCAATGTACTTGTAATGGAAATTTGTATTCATAAACCGGTTTATTAAATTTACTATAAAAGTGCGATGTTAATTTTTATTTTTATTTTTTTCAAGCGTATAAAAACAACCATCATTTCTAATACACTGCTCCCTCGCATAAGTTCTTAATGGTAAAACAAAAGGTCTGTTTATTTAAAAAACTCTAATATTCAGAAAGGAGATCTATGTAATGATATTTAATGAGCGTTATTTTTACTCAGTACTTTCTCAGCGCTCGACTATCACGACAACGAAACAAAATTAAGAAAAAAAACCCCTTCGTACAATCTCTTTCGGCAAGATCCGAAGCCACACACCGGCCGGCACGTCCAATGCTGACGCTTTAAAAAAAAAAGGATGTAAAGTAGACACTGCACATCGCTTCCTTATAAATTTTCATCTTTCGCAAAGCCGGTTTTATGAGGAAGTTTCTTTATTTTGTTTCTGGCTTCCTCATAGAGTAAACGTTGCGAAGAGATTTACAAAGTTGTACTTTCCATTCTTATTTTAGACACATTTAAAAATCTCAAATTATCGAAATTAGGGAAAAAAACGAAAAGTCAATACATAGTTGCAACCATGCATGATGCCCAAAAATATGGAAATCACGTAAAATGCGAACCGCATTATCGATCATCACCACATTGGGTGCGTAACTGGGCTGAACGTTATTTTTCGTATGTAGAAAAATTCAGTCGATTTTTTGAAATTTTACTGAAACTAGAGCAAAATGATTTTTTTTTAAATTTCAAGACCTTCAAATTCAAATTCAATACCGATGGTCTACCTTCAAATTCAATACCGATAACTAAAAATTCGTTCGAGTTAAAGCGTTTAAGTGGCTTTTTGAAAATATTCGAATGCTTGTAAAAATAAAATGCGTTGAGCGATTTTTATTTAAGTTATACCCTCAATTGAGGATTAACCAGGACTGTTTTTTTTTTAATTCAAGCTGATTCGGTCTAATAGTTCACGAGTCATTTTAATTTTTGGCCTTTCATCGCACACACATCCGGACAATTTTCCCTACGTTTCCCCACTTTTCTGGACGTTTTAGACCATTTTGTATCGCCTGACATAAAAAACTCAGAAACAACAAAAATGTTCATGAAAACAAAGCTTCCTCTATAAGAAAACGAAATTATTTAAGTTATCTAAAAAGTTACCCAAGTCTTTTGTGTGGCGGGATCAATTTTTTCCTGAATGACAATAACAATTTTATAAGTAAAATATATCGGAACGAATTGTTATACAATTTTTTACAAAACGTGAAATACTAAGAAAAATCGTGCCATAATGATTGATAATTAAATTTCTTTGAACTCCAATTACATGGAGCCTTTTTATTTTTACGGCTGAAAACAATTATTCGACAAAACTACAAAAAACGGGAATTAAAATTTTTCAGATAAAAACAGAAGACGAAGAAAACGAACCCAGTGCTGCAAAGCGTAGACGAACGAGTGTCCGAGACTCGGAATCATCCCGGAATGATAAAAAATCGAATATTCTTCAAGGAAAGGATGGATATTCGTGGCAAACAATTTTTCCGGAAGAACACGGAAATGTCAAAAACCCGGTGTCGAGTTTTCTTCCGGGACCCGTCGGAGAGGCTCAAAATGCAAAAACTCCTCTCCAAGCCTGGAGCTTATTATTCGACGAAGTTCTCTTGGAAAAAATCGTTCTCCACACAAACGAGGAAATAACTCGTTACCGAAATTCCCTAGAAACCAAAGCGATATCCGACAATATTTACAACAACTTGGGAGTCGTCGAGCTCAGAGCGTTCATCGGTTTGCTCTACTTTTCCGGTTTGCAAAAAACCTCCAACACAAACACAGACGATTTATGGTCGTTCGATTTCGGTTCTGTGATGTACAGAGCGACGATAGCGCAAAGAAGATTCGAATTCATTTCAAGAATGATTCGCTTCGACGACAAAACGACGAGACAAGAGGAAAGAGGGAACGACAAATTTGCTCCAATTCGAGAATTGTGGAATGGTTTTATATCGAATTGCACAAAATATTATAATCCTGCTTTTAACTGCACAATCGACGAGCAGTTGCTGTCATTTCGAGGACGTTGTCCCTTTAAATTCTACAATGGCTCCTCGCCCGAAAAATCTGGCATAAAAATGGTCATGCTCAACGATTCCACGACATTTTATATGCATACTGCTGAGCCATACGTTGGAAAAGTCGCCACAGAAGAGGGTGAAAATCTGCAATCTTACTACGTCAGAAAATTATCAGAGCCTCTTCATGGAACTGGAAGAAATCTGACCTGTGATAGTTGGTTCTCTTCCGTCGATCTCTTTGACAAAATGCTCAAGAATCATTCGCTAACGATGGTTGGGTGTCTCAAAAAAAATCTCGACCAAATTCCCTCCAGTTTCAAAAGAACTGGAAAACTTTGTTCCTCGAGATTTGCTTTTGACGAAACAAAAACACTGGTTTCTCATACACTAAAAAAGCACAAGATTATGATTTTGCTTTCGACTCTTCATCACTCTGCCGAGGTTGACGAAGTGTCGCAGAAACCGGAGATACTTAAATTTTACGAAACCACCAAAGAAGTTACTGCCACTTTCGATCAAATGTGCCACGAATTTACGACTGCCAGAAAAACTCTCAGATGGCCCATGAGAGTCTGGATGGGAATGCTCGACCAGGCTGGAATTAATGCCATGGTTTTGTACAATTTTAATGACAATAATCGCGAGCTCATTAGGAGAAATTTTATGAAAACGTTGATCAGAGAACTCATTGATCCGCATCTTCGTGCCAGGCTAAAGTCTCTTCATTTGCGAAGAAATTTGAGATTGGTTATTGAGGACATTTTGGGCATTGAACCAGCTGCGATTGTGCCACGTCCAGTTCCTGGAAAAGTTGCCAGATGCACTTTTTGCCCCAGGTCGAGCGACCGGAAATCTCGCGTTGCTTGCGCGACTTGCAAACGACCTGTTTGCGAAGATCACAGGACAGTGCAGTGCATAAATTGCTTAGCTCATGATTAGATCAACCGCTTGATCCATCTTGAGCTTTTAGTTAGCAATTTCTTATTGGAAAAATTAAAATACGTATACTAATTTTTAGTATTGTTTTGTTTGCCGGTATATAATGATGTATAATGATATATAATGATACATAATTATCTATAATGATATATAATGATGTATAATGATATATAATGATATATAATGATGAATCATATTGGTTCCGCGTCAAAATATTATCTCGCTTTAGTTGGCAGAAAATATATTGAAAAAATTTACTCGATTGTAAATCTCGCGGAAAATCTCGCGTTGCTTGCGCGACTTGCAAACGACCTGTTTGCGAAGATCACAGGACAGTGCAATGCATAAATTGCTTAGCTCATGGTTAGATCAACCGCTTGATCCATCTTGAGCTTTTAGTTAGCAATTTCTTATTGAAAAAAATTAAAATACGTACACTAATTTTTAGTATTGTTTTGTTTGCCGGTATATAATGATGTATAATGATATATAATGATACATAATTATCTATAATGAGATATAATGATGAATCATATTGGTTCCGCGTCAAAATATTATCTCGCTTTAGTTGGCAGAAAATATATTGAAAAAATTTACTCGAAAAAATGAAGCAAATTTTCCTATGATTATTTTTTTCACTCGGATTTCGGCCAATCAGAGCGCATTATTTGAAGGTACCCAACAGTTTTATATTGGAGATTTCTAAAAAAAAATTTCGATGAGCTTTCATGTGTTTTTCTCCTCATTTTTAGCGCATTTCACGCTAACTATTCTATGTGACATAACAATAAAAGTGGGTTAGTTCAAACGCAATTGAAAAATGTATCCAGATGCTGTTTAGTGTACTCCGATTGGCCGAAGTCCGAAGTGGAAAAAATAATCCATCAAATATCATTCGTGCTTCAAAATTAATCGCATATTTTCCTCAAGTTTCTCTGCCCCAATTTTTTCTGCAAAACGTTTGCTAGGCAACGAAGCTATCGGAAAATATCCGATGACTTTGAAGCCCTTGTGGTATTACTACTGAAAATTTATTACAAAATGCAACGAAACTCAAGAAAATAAAAAAAGTATAAGGTCATTATTTGTCCGTCTTGCTCATTACTTTTTTTATAGCTTTTCAGCGAAGCTATATAGAAGATTTTTATTTCTTAAATCAAATGTTTACACAATCAATATAACGAAATATTTTCATTCTTTGAATAAAATAATTGAATCTGAAATGTTATTATACCATTTTTATCGAATTTGAAAGGTCATTTTGATTGACTTTATTTTCCACACACAGTTTCGAAAAATGAGAAAAACGCGTGAGCTTGTTTTCGAGTTCACGACGATCTTCGGTCTCACCGCTTCCTCAGGAAGTTCGTTCTAGTACCCAATCCAATTCGTGCCAAAAACATGTTTTGATACATCAACTTTAATTTTAAATTTTTCTTAATCTCCCTCAAAAAAATTACTTTTTCTATTCCATTAATTTTGACAATTAAAAAAAATACATAATAACCAGCGAAAATAAATTCAAAATCGAGTAAATGTTCGAAGGATTAAATATTGAATTACTAATTATAAATTTCAGCGAAAATAAATTTAAAATCGAATAAATGTTCAAAAGATCAAATATTGAATTACTAATTATAAATTCCAGCGAAAATAAATTTAAAATCGAATAAATGTTCAAAAGATCAAATATTGAATTACTAATTATAAATTTCAGCGAAAATAAATTTAAAATCGAATAAATGTTCAAAGGATCAAATATTGAATTACTAATTATAAATTTCAGCGAAAATAAATTTAGAATCGAATAAATGTTCAAAGGATCAAATATTGAATTACTAATTATAAATTTCAGCGAAAATAAATTTAAAATCGAATAAATGTTCAAAGGATCAAATATTGAATTACTAATTATAAATTTCAGCGAAAATAAATTTAAAATCGAGTAAATGTTCAAAGGATCAAATATTGAATTACTAATTATAAATTTCAGCGAAAATAAATTAAAAATCGAGTAAATGTTCAAAGGATCAAATATTCAATTACTAATTATAAGTTTCAGCGAAAATAAATTAAAAATCGAGTAAATGTTCAAAGGATCAAATATTGAATTACTAATTATAAAACGAAAGTGATATTATACGAAAAGAGAAGAAAAAAGTTCGAGCGACATCCAATTGAAATAGCGGCACGCATGTGAATCAAATTGGCATCTCTCAAAGACTGGTATATGAAAGCACGTGCGCCTAAAGGAAAAACGTGCTAGAATGAATCCCCGAGTTCTCAAGCCTCTCGCAGTGGCTTTGCAAAAGATTGCGACACACATATACACAGCCCCCCGACCCCCCGTCCCCTCCTGCTCCCACTAAGCCGAAATAAAGAAATACAGGGGACTGCATATACACTGTATAAATAATATTTGAAAAATTCATGTGCTATATTCATTTACACTAAACCCGTGTGTGAAATTCAATTAAATACACGAAAGAAAATGAAAATTCAAAGTACGTGTGGTGAAATAAAAATTACTTTATATTAAAAACGCGAATGCATCAACGATTGTAATATAGAATTGTGTATGAATGTTGCAATAACGTTTCTATGCCCGTTCACGTAAAAGACCTTTCTGCACATGTGTAATATTTTACAACACGTGTACTAATTTTACCTTAAATATATTCAAAAGTGGAGGTGGGTGTATCAAAATTGAAGTTAATTCACATTAAAATCACGACGCGTGTGACGTATTTAGGGTATTGAATATTAATTAATACGTCTTCTGTAGCGAATTTATCAAACTGTATATAATTAATACTACTTTCGTAACAAATTTCGAAGAATGGTAGATCAGTTTCATGTTATACTCGTGTAGCTTCCTACACGTAGTAATTTTATCTAAATTTGTATCGTGTTTTACTGCTAAAGTTAGTGCAGAATAATGTGAGAATATCGTAAAAAGTGTAGATTTTGTGGGCAGTTGAAAAAATTTACTGAAAAATTACACTAGCGGACTGGAAGTTTTTATTCACAACGTGTACCATCTAAAAAAAGTCTACTTGAAATGTACAAGTACAAATTAATTTTTGGTACTGTAATTTAACGAATTTCCTCTAATTTTACTCTAAAAGTACTTTATCCTTTCAAATTTCCATTAATATCATTGCAAAACGCATCCTCATTTTAAATGAAAAATGTACATTAAATTTAATTCGCGAATTTACGAATAAAAACTTACTTTTTTTTTTCGACGCGTGGATACTCATACGAGCGGTAAAAAACGCTGTAAGCGGAGAACGCATCTGCTTGTGGATACGCAGTCGCGCGCTTCTGCGCTATCGATGCTCCCGTGAAAATCGTCACATACACATTAATTCTGGGCCTCGGTGGCGAGGATAAAAACAAACATTGGGAGCCTCTCCCACGTAGTTGTGCGAGCCGCTGGTGCTCTCTCTCTCTCTCTCTCTCTCTCTCTCTCGAGATAGCCGCAACATATTTATAGCGATCGTAGGTAAGACGTTAGGTACTCGGCGATGAATACTCGTTACGCTTACTCGGTTGCCTATTCTACGCATGGGACGCTCGCGAAGTCTCTGTTGACGACGCGTCGACCGAGCGAATGGCCGCAATACCCGAAGAGAGCCAACATCGCGCTCGTACTTCACATTGTGTGTGCGCTCGAAGCCTCGCGTCGAGCAAAACAGCACACATGTGTACATACAGGCCCTCTACAGATATATGTCTTCTTTAAATATATGTAGGTCTCCTTTGTAGATATATATATGTATATATATATATATCACGTATATAAGGCATTCTTCGTCATTTCAGAGACCGACTATTGATGTTTTCTTTTTCGTTCAATTATCTTGCGAAGCATTTAACAATTTTTTAAATGTACATTCTTAATGTAGTCCGTAAGACCGTAAAAACTTTGCACGCTGCTTCTTCATTAATTTTCATATTTCACGAAGACGCCTTCATGAGGAAGTTTCTTTATTTTATTTTTCACTTCCTCTTAGAGGTGGCTCTGCGAAAGATGAAAATTAATGAGGAAGCAATTGACAAAGTTCTAATTTGCATCCTTATTTTAGATACACTTAAGAATCTCAAGTTTATGGAAGCTTGAATTATCGAGAAATTAAATTTGATGAGAAATTTTCGAAAAGAGAAAGGAAAACGGAAAGTCAATACAGACTCGTATGACGTATTTGGTATATTGAAGTTTCTTTATTTTATTTTTCACTTTCTCATAGAGGTGGCTTTGCGAAAGATGAAAATTAATGAGGAAACAATGGGCAAAGTTCTAATTTGCATCCTTATTTAAGATACATTTAAGAATCTCAAATTTATAGAAGCTTGAATTATCGAGAAATGAAATTTGATGAGAAATTTTCGAAAAGAGAAAGGAAAACGAAAGGTCAACACACACAGGTGTAACGATGCATCATGCTAATAAGAAATTGAAATCACGTAAAATGCGAACCACTTTACCGATCATTACCAAATTTGGTACTTAACAGGGTCGAATGTTATTTCTGATTGTTGATTGATTTTTTGTTGTTGAAAATTTCGTAATTCTATAAAAACCAAACCACTTCACCGATTTGAACGAAATTCAATACCAAAGGCTGCATCACATTGTTCAATTTTAATGCCAAAATTCAGCCCGATAGATAAACAAAATTTCGAGTTAGAGCGATTACGTACTTTTTGGAAAATTTTCAAATTCTTGTGAAAATGAAATACGTTGAGCGATTTTTATGAAAGTTATACCAATTGAAGATTAACCAGTACCGGAGGTGTTGTTCAAATTTGAGCTAATTCGGTCGAATAGTTTACAAGTTACAGTTATTTGAATTTTTGCCCTTTCATTACTCACACTATTACCCACTATTTGACAAACAACCAATAAAAGTTTATGAATCTAACTGGAAGTTTCGTGTACCGGCCACCAGAGGCGCTGACGTCGGTCTTGAGAGATACTTCAATAGCATATATGAGGCATTCACAATATTTAAAAAAATAGCACGCAGTGTCTTATGGGAGTGCACCAATCAGGGTTGAGTTCCCTCCACTTTTTGACGAACAGCCAATAAAAGTTTGTGAATCCGTAACTGGCAGTTTCGAGTACCGACCACGAGAGGCGCTGACGTTGGTCTTTAGAGATACATTAATAGCACATACAAGGCATTCGAAATATTATTAAAAAATGCACGCTATCTGTCATGGGAGTTCACCAATCAGAGTCGAGTTCCCCCCACTATTTGACAAACAGCCAATGAAAGTTTATGAATCCGTAACTGGAAGTTTCGAGTACCGAACACGTGAGGCGCTGACGTCGGTCTTGAGAGATACTTCAATAGCATATACAAGGCATTCGAAATATTATTAAAAAACGCACGCTATGTGTCATGGGAGTTCACCAATCAGAGTCGAGTTCCCCCCACTATTTGACAAGCAGCCAATGAAAGTTTATGAATCCGTAACTGGAAGTTTCGAGTACCGAACACGTGAGGCGCTGACGTTGGTCTTTAGAGATACTTTAATAGCACATACAAGGCATTCGAAATATTATTAAAAAACGCACGCTATGTGTCATGGAAGTTCACCAATCAGAGTCGAGTTCCCCCCACTATTTGACAAGCAGCCAATGAAAGTTTATGAATCCGTAACTGGAAGTTTTGAGTATCGAACACGTGAGGCGCTGACGTCGGTCTTGAGAGATACTTCAATAGCATATACAAGGCATTCGAAATATTATTAAAAAACGCACGCTGTGTGTCATGGGAGATCATCAATCAGAGGCGAGTTCCCCCACTATTTGCCAAACAGCCAATGAAAGTTTATGAATCCGTAACTGGAAGTTTTGAGTACCGGCTACTAGAGGCGCTGACGTCGGCCTTTAGAGACACTTCAATAGCATATACGAGTCATTCGAAATATTTAAAAATTAGCACGCAGAGTATCATGGGCGTTCACCAATCAGAGGCGAGTTCCCCCACTATTTACCAAACAGCCAATGAAAGTTTATGAATCCGTAACTGGAAGTTTTGAGTACCGGCCACTAGAGGCGCTGACTTTGGCCTTTAGAGACACTTCAATAGCATATACGAGGCATTCGAAATATTTAAAAAATAGCACGCACCGTGTCATGGGAGATCACCAATCAGAGACGAGTTCCCCCCACAATTTGACAAACAGCCAATGAAATTTTATGAATCCGTAACTGGAAGTTTCGAGTACCGGCCAGTAGAGACAAGTGTCTCTTCAATAGCATATATGAGACATTCACAATATTAAAAAAAATAGTTTTAGAGAATACCAAAGTAAAAAGTTAAAATTTTCATGTTAATTCAAAAAGGTCTGCATCTCGAGAAAAATGATTTAGGGAGAAAAAAAGGGATTGTATCGGCCTGAAAAAATTCAACATCTTAAGAATAGTTTTATCAAGCAAAATGAAATGTGAAACGCAAGCGAAGCACTTAAGCTACTTTGATTATAATTATTTTGACGATAATGATAATACGTGTTCAAATTTTACCAGACTTTGAATTTCTCGAAAAAAGAAAAACAAATTTCGAGCATTGGGTTGAACTATGAGAAATAAATTTTATCACGAGCTATTAACTTTTGCTCAGCTTGGTAATTGAGTTCAAAAGTTAAGAAATTTGTAATTTATAACAAGCGCGCAAAGTTCGAAACATTGTACATTTCTTCTTCATGTAATTAAATGTTTTATACGAGTAAAAAGCCAAATCAACATCATTTCTTATTAACGTTTTGTGAAAGGTCGAAATTAATGAGCAAGCAAAGTCTGACTTTGCATCTCTTTAAAAAAACTTTTAACAAACCTTCTTTCATGATAAGGCAAATGTAGTGAAAAATGCGAAATTACATGAGGATCACAACCTCGCCGATTGGACTTTAAATTCGTAGCTCCTCAAACAAGTTTTTTTTTTCACTATTATTACTTCAAAGTACCTTTTTTCTCATCTTTCATTATTCGAATCTTTTTCGCTACATCTTTACGAGTTGCGTTTTATAAAATCATTGATTCTTCAAAAAAAAAAAAAAGTAAAAATTGAACAAGAATATTGCAAATAAAAAAAACTTTAAAAAATTAAAAGCAAATTGCATTTTACGCCCAACACATAAATTGTAAAATAAAAATTCCACGTTGTAAAAAAAAATCCAAGACAATTAAGTGGCTGTAGTGAACATATAACTAATTATACAACATTTACAAAAACTCACGAAAAAAAGTAGCTAAACGATGCTTCGCCACGTTTCTTCGTTCACAAAAGCCCACTCCACATATATGTATACCCGTTTCCCCACACCGTAAATTTTCCATCGCATCGCATGAAAAACATAATGCAGCGTAAAAAAAAAACGCGCTCGACCATTGCTGACATTCGTACGTACGAATCGCAATTTTGGCGTGATGGGCATGCGCTTCTCACTATTTTACCTTACACATATACCGACAAGCATTATTATTATTTTCATCTCTTTAATAATAACTTAAAAAAAGAACTATCATCCGGTTGATTCCCTTATAATTCTATCCTACATAAGCCCATGCTCGTTATTTCGCGTTAAATAAATCCTAAGACAACTCGTGTAGCATCGCTTTACATCCACACAAACACACACACACACACAACTTAATATGTCCGTGTAATAAATACAGTGTCGTAGGGTAGGCTAAAGGGAGAGGGCTCGAGTTGCCGTGTAAATTTCGAGCGTGAGGGAAAGAGATGGAAGGTTAAAAAAGGCTTTTCACCCCACCATAGGATAGTTGTTCCCCCACCAGCCGTTCGCGAACTGCGCTCTGCTATCGCACGGAATCACGGACAAATCAAACATGGCGATTCAGTCGCTGTTTACGGTGGTGGCATACGGATCTCAGACTCGGTGCGGAAGGTATCGTCCGTTGTGTTACACGTTTCAACGGTAATGAGCATTTGTGCCATCTCGGAGAGAAGAATTTTGCTTGATGTGAGAAATATGGAGGTTTGTGGAGGCGATGCGACCCCCGACATTAGCCCAAGCGGCGGTAATGAGGTACGTGAAGCGAAAGGCGTTAACGCGGAATCGACGCCTACGGCGGCCAAGCCGATGCTCCTCGACTCGGCGATCGACGCGCAATCTGACGGTGATGCTGGCCACTGCACAAACAGGTCTGGCAACCTTGCCACGACAAAACACGTAAGAAAAACCATCATTTTTATTCTCTCATTTATCATATCGCTTTTTTTCAACCTCCCTAATTTCTCGATTAGTATTATAATCGGCAATGTCCGCAACATTTTTTTTTTAATATAAAAGAAAAAAAAAGGTGATACAAAGTTTCGTACGTGCGTCGCATTTCGTCGGGGGCGACAATCCCGGGATATATGAATGCAATGTCGTTCTTTATCGATAATTATTTGCGACTAATTTTTTTTTTCTCACAATTTATCGCTCTCAGTGTTGTCCATAATTCGGATGAATATTTCGAATTTTACCTGATAACACTATTTTTTCCCCAAAAACCCGGATTTTCGTTTGCCTATTCTTTTTTCTTAAACTTACAAAAAAAAAGCAAATTTTTGGAATGCAAAACAGAGTTGAAAATTGTGAGTTGAATCGATGTCACTACGTTATTCACATTTAGCTTTGCAAATTACAACTTCAATTTACCTTTTACTACTTGGGCTGATAATTCGAAAATTTTCGGTTTTTTGAACCTCATTTATTTCCCGCGCAAAAGTAATGCCAACATAATTTACGTTGCGAATTTGCATACCCGACGAATCAGCCAGGAATATATTCTCTCTCTCTCTCTCCCTCTCGGCTTTGTGCTTTTCACATGTGTCGCTGTCTCTTTCGCACTCGTGCAAACTCTCACACGTGCTTAGCCTACTCTCTTATAACGTTTTCAACTACCGCGCACTCCGCGTGTCTTTCTCGTTTTCACGCGAAGCACAAAGGACAGAGACAGAGTATGCGGCCACTGGTAGAGCCTGTTGAAAACGTTGCAAGGGGAGGCTCAAGATCTTCTCTCTCGCACTCGCACGTAGCTAATCTCTCTTGTACTCTTGCGATTCCCCTCGTATTGAGGCTTACCTGAACGCGATATGAGCCACGTACGCGAGCAAGAGAGACAGAACGAGAAGTTCCTTCAAAGGAACGAGAATGGGAAGAGAGAGAGGGAGAGAGAGGGAGGCAGACTCTTAGACGTGTTTCACATCGCCTTAACGGGGTGCATGTGATCATCGTTTGTGATGAGTACGCGAATACGGGGAAGGGTTTTCGCCCGACTTTTAATGGCCCTTTCCATATGGAAGGACTTTTGCTAAATTTATCAGCGTATTCTTGCGAAATACGCAACATATGTGACCTTGGCACCTTTTTTTGGCAAAGCAATATTTTTCACATGCTCTTAAATTTGAATCCCGGGACTTGACGGAAATAAATGATAAATCCCGAAAATGGATAAACATATGGCGCTTTTCGTGTAAAATTGGTGTTTTTTTTAAACGCAATTTTGGAATGACGCGCAATTTGAATGCGGAATGTGGTAATTAATATACGTGATGCTTAGAAATTAATGAGCTTCATTCATTTTTGGACGAGATAACAAATTTTGGTGGAGTAAGATTTTTATTTAATTTTGAGTTTTTTTTAAAGAGGGTTTAGTTGATTTTTAAAAGAGCTGATAATTCTTCGAGTTGAACGAAAATTGGGAAATGTTTGACTGAAAAAAAATGTTTTTGCGCAGTGGAGATTAGTTAAGCGTGTTTCGAAATGCGGTTATTTTCTATTGCATATTGAAAATTAGGTGATTATTAAGTAATTACCCATTGGTTTTTATGTTGACTCGAGTAAAAGGGAAATTATCGACGAGTTTAAACGTTCTTTAAACGCGCAGTTCGTGGTACAATGGTCGAGGCCTACCTCTACTTTTGTATGAGGAGACAATCTCCTTAACCTTCAGTTACCGACAGAGTCGGGTCAACATTTTTTTTTCCTCAAGAAGATAAACAATTTTTTTTCCCACTACGGGGTCGTTCTTAAACTTATTGAAATATCAACAATATAATTCGTTACAATTTTTGAAAAAAATATATATATTCCCAGTTTTCCAAAATGGATTTTTGGACATTATTTTGATTTTCAACAATTTCCTTTTCTTTTTTTTTTTTTTTGTGAGACAATTGAATCTCTGAAAAAGTGAAACACCTATTTATTTTTTGTATTTCGCCTATTAGTCGATTTCCAACTAAGGGCTTTAATTTTTTGAAATTTTTTAAATGGCCACTTAATATACCAAATCAGAAAATTGGAGAGATATTGGACACGTAGTTACGTTCGAATATGACTAAAAAATTGAAGCTTAAAAAAGCTGAAGATTTAAAAAAAATATATTATTCTCAATTTTGAAAAATGTATTTTTGCCCAATATATTGACTTTCAATAATTTCTTTTTTTTTCTCTCTTTAGGGAAACGAGTTTAATCTCTGAATAAGTGAAAAACCTATTTATTTTTTGTATTTCGCCTATTAGTCGACTTTCAACTAAGGGCTTTAATTATTTTGAATTATTTAAATACCCACTTAATACACCCAATTACAAAATTGGGATTCAGCATTGGGTACATATAGCAAAATTCGTTTCGTTACGGAGACATTTACCGATTTTTCATATATGTATAGTAGAGCCAATTTTGGACTTTGAAAAACCAGTATCAGATTAATGAAAATTCAAGGAGTGTGTCAAGAAAAATGGATAATGTAGACTTGCCGTATATATTCAACGATTTATCGTTACAAAGTTCAGTTTGATGCTCCGGACCGCGAATAAATTGAACTCGTACCACAACGTCTGACGCATTCGCCAAAGCTCACCTGACTTTCCTCTCAGGTTGACATATTTTTAGGATCTAATTAACAATTAGGAGTAAACGAATGGAAATTTCCAATCTATTATACATTTTGGGGCTTTAAAGTTGTCTAAGAATTATTTTAACATATTTTAGAAATTACTTTCATTATTTTGTGCACTCCGTGATTTCGTAGGATCTAAAATTTATAACTATGTATTTTTTTGATCCTACAATCCAATAATTTGCCAATCCTATAATCCAATTATCTAATATTGCATATAATTAGTAACAGCTGCATTGACATTTTTTTTCAGTCACATTTTTCACTCACAAGTTATAGATGAACTTTAATAGATTTCTGAATGATAGTTTTGGCACAAATTTTTGTTAGTTTAAAATGACCCTTCTTTAAATATTCGTAATAATAACGATATCTACAGGAAATCAAATCGATCGAACTTGCAGTTTTTTATTTTTTCTTTCCAAAAACAGACACTAAAAAATTCCATCAAATAAAATTTTGATTATTCACAAGTCTAACATGAGAAAAAAGAAATCGTGACTAATTCACGATCAGTTATCACTAGAGATTTAGACTTTTTCAAATAAATTTCGTGTCAGATGATAGTTTTAAAAAATTCCCAAATGCCGATTTCGATGAAGTTTCATAATGTTTTTTATTTCTATTTCTGTAAAAACACATTTAAAACGATTAAATGCAATTATTTTAAGATTTGATTGATAGAAAAACCCCATGAATTAAGAATGTTGATTGACTGTGATATTTAAAAACTTAGTTCTTATTGAAAACGGTTAAAGTGTACTTAATAGTTAACTTAATAGTCGGACGATTTCTGTTAGTCTGTAAGGGAATTAGGTTTAAGTAGTTTTTGAGAAATGTAAAGAGCGGAATGTAAAGGGTTGAAGAAACCATACATTAAAATAAATATAAACAAAGCTTCCTCATGAGGAAGCAATAATAATAATAATAATGTTGATTGTTACAGGAGTGTCAACGATCGGTAGACAACCGTTTGGGAAAGTTAGGAAGCGGAAGCGGGAGCGGAGATCCAGAGCCAGGCCAGGCGGAAGACGGGGGTGATCCAGCGGCAAAGAAGCGAAAGACACGTCGAGGAAAGCCAAAGCACCGGAAACTGAAGCCCTACTCGAAGCAGCAGTCAATGTCTTACGGGCAGAGGCTGCGGAGCCGAGGAATCGGTCGATTAACAAAAACAGGAGGTCAGCCTCCGGCCCCGTACAACACAACTCAATTTTTAATGGAAGACCACAGCGATCTGCCGGATCTGGAGCAAAAGTTAGCGGACGTAATAACCTCGGAAGTCACTCCATCCTTTCAAAAACCTTTGGCGCCTCCTCGAACCCGAGACTCGAGCTTCAGTATCGATTCCGACGAGGATTATTTCTACTCGTCACCGGAAGACGAGGAGGAATTTCTCACCAAGGAATTTTCGAGCGCCTACGAAGATCTTCACGCCGAGAGGCTCAGCACGATGACTAAATCCGAGCTTATACAAGAATACGTGCAACTCGAGGCCAAATTGGACCTAATGACGAAAAGATTACGTGGAAAGGGCTTGCAGACCGAAGAAAGAGAGTCCGAAGCTAAAAATGGGGCCTCGGCGAATCCGACGAGCGACAGCGAAATTGCGAAAAAGCTGAAACTCTGCCAGCAAAGAATAGACGATCTTTTACAGCAGAATGAACAATTAAGGCGAGACAATGAAAGCTTGAGGTCGAAAAATTGCGCAAGCCCCGTCTCGAGTGTCGATAGCGAAAGCGACAGTGATAGCACCAGCAACGGGAACCGCAGCTCCGGCAGCTGCTCCGGCAAAAGCGCCGCCTCACCGACTACCACCGGCATGTCTTTCCAAAAGAGAAGGGAACAGGAACAACGGAGAAGCAAACGGCACTCTAGTGTCGATAGCGAAACCGATAGCGACACCACCACAACCAGCAAAGACAGCTCTGGCAATCCCAAACCTATTGCCAATGATCTCGCCAATGGAAACGCCGCTAATCACGAAGTTCGAGGGCTTCCGACTTAAGGTACTTTATCATTTTTATTTATTTTTTCTCTTCCCATTTTTTACTTTACTAATTCACTTATTTTTCGAAAATTCTATGAATTCTTCTCGTTTTGAGAAAATAATAACAACCAATTAACACGATGAAGTTAAATCGAAGATACGATTCATTCATTTTTATTCGAAAATTATTTTTCTATATGAAACAATATGATTTTTTTTTTCTTAATAGCGGAATTTAAAAAACGATTTTTTTTTTGGAAACAAAATCTAAACGTAGTTAGTAATTATTAAATGTTTGTGCGTTTGATTAGGTGCTGCGAAATGATAACCTTTAATTTGACTCCCGGATCGCCGGATCCAAGATTCTGCAACCAAGATTATTCGAGGAAACCCACGGAGAAGGCGCATTTAATCTTTAGGCCCGGAAGAAGGAAGAGGACATCGATCCGATTTTCGGTCAATATTACTTCGAACACCGCTTTTAAAAAACGTGTTGTAGTATCCCCTTTGCTTGAATCAATGGAAATGAGAAACCAGAGAGCGAAAATACCACAAAATACCTATAAGTATAATTGTAATTGCACAAAGTCGACTCTTGGGCCGGCGGATTACATTCGATTGCGATCATCTACGTTTCCACTTGTACTTCTAAAAGTCAAGTCCTACTCGTGATATACTTAATGCATCATTTTTATTACTAAAGACGAAAATAATGTAAAAAAAGATCCTTAATAACAATTTGTTTGAAAGCTCTAATTTTTGTATCCGATTATTTTTTTACGAAAGCTTGTGCGATTTTTAACTCGAAAAAGATCATATACAAATAGAACGACCTCCAGATTTCGAGATACATATTTTTAAATGAAAAAAAGAAAATGGTATCTTGAAATCCACTGCGTGTTGATACTATACGACCTTTTTTTACAAAAATGTCCAAAGTTGACGACAGAAAATATTGGGAATCGACAAAAAAAGGTAGCGCAGATGAATAATTCGTTATAGAATTTTTTTTTATTTCTCGACGACAAAATGAAAATATTGCTTACAGTTATCGTAATTAGGATCGAATCAATTATTGATCAATCGTGATCTAGTCCGTATTATTTATTTTAAATAACGCAAGGTCACATCCTTATTACGGAAACTTCAAATTATAAAAGCTTCGCGTACAAAATTTTCCAAAAGTACCATCATATTTTTAATCCAAATTAATTTTCAGCTTGACCTACTTTATAAAGAAAAAGTAATGGCAGCGACTTAATCTGTAGATTTTTATATACAGCTTCACCGCTGCAACAAAATGAAATGAAATAAAACTACAGTTAAGCGTGCTAGTGAATTTTTTCTACATGAAAATAACGTACACTGCTAAAAAATAAATTACTGTAAAAACTTACTTTGGTATTTGTCTTCCAATACCAAAATCTGCATTCATTTTCCGTATCCAAGTATTTTTCAAGTGTCATTTTATACGTTAAACGAAATCTAGTTCAGCATAATCTGTAAACTACCGGATAAATTTAACTTCCGGTGAAGCATTGTTTTTTTTTTTTAAACCGTAAAAAAATTTGCCGACAATACAACGCGATCCGCAATATTGCGGTGCTGAGAAAACGTCGCAGTATTTTTTTGATCAAAGTAAAATTTTAATATTCTTGCTTAAAAATACGATTGAGGAAACAGTCAGAAATTTGGAGTTGAACAAAATGTATATCCCTTCGAAAGTGATCCGCTTGCCTATCTGCAGACCATCAACTAACGCCTGCCCACTCGCGAAAGAGAAAACTAGAGAGAGAAGGGGGACTAACCAAATTGTTGTAAATATGCGAGCGCCAATCGATTATCGAGTCGCTGCCAATTCGGAATAATTAGGATAATAAACTCACGAAAAAGAGTGAGAATACGAGAGAACGAAAATATTGTACAATATGTATAGAGCTAGAGGATAAGCTTAGCTGTTAGTTTATGGTCTGAATGTATTTCACCATCGAATGCCCTAAGGATTCAGCGCTCTTTGCTCTGATGGCTCTAAACCGCGCGCTATCGCTGGGTTTGATCGTTATCAAAACATTCTAACCCTCTCGCATCGTCCTATTTTCGGCTGCGGCCGATTTCCGCCCTCAATGACAAACAATTCCATTAACAATTGTCCTTCCTATCGCAGCACCCATTTCACATACAAGTATTCATACCTCACTTTGCCTTTCAACTCCATTTATTTATTTGATACTCGCATTGTTTTACATTAATTATCCCTCGATTGGCAGTAAAATTAACATTTTGATGGAAAGAAAATGTGCTTTTTCATAGTAATAAGTTATTGAAATAATCTTCAAAAAAAATTCCATCAATTTTCATCGAAATTCATTAGCTTTTTGTTTTTAATCAAATAGTCGGACGTTGGATCCTCTTGCCATTTTAGCAAATGTCTTTTACATGAAATTTACTAAATCAACCCAATAATATACGATTATATTCTCTTTTTTCAGACATTTTTACGGGATATATATATATATTAGACTGGGCCAAAAAAAAAACGAACAATTAATTTTTTTAATGGTACTCTGAAAATATTGTTCATGATGACAAAAAAAAATGATCCTGAAAGTTTGAGCTCTTAGTATCAATATTAAGGAGTGTATCATTACAACTATCGATTTTTTTACATCTACCGTATTTATTACCCAAAACTCGTAAATTATGAATCTGAAAAATTTGATCTATTCATATTTTTGCCGGAAATTAAATTTCCTACAAAAAAGCTCTCTTGGTAAATTTCCGTAGAACGAGCCGTTTCCTTGTAATTTTTTATTTTTGTAACTACCAGACAAATTAATATTTTCAAAGATCAAATGATTATTTTTGTGGGAAATATGCTCTACAAAAAAGGTGTCTTAACATTTTTCAGAAAATTCACTCCTTCAAGAGTTATTCGACATTATAATAATTAAAATCGACATAAAAAATGTCGAATAACTCTTGAAGGATTGAATTTTCTAAAAAATAATAGGACACTTTTTTTGTAGAGCATCAAATTTCCCACAAAAATAATCATTTGATCTTTGAAAATTCAATTTGTCTGATAGTTACAAAAATAAAAAATTCATACAAAAATTTGAAAAAACAAATCAATGTTTGAGGTGCGATTACAAGGAAACGGCTCGTTCTACGTAAATTTATTAAGAGAGCTTTTTTGTAGGAAATTTCATTTCTGACAATCAAATTTTTCAGATTCATAATTTACGAGTTTTGGGTAATAAATACGGTAGATGTAAAAAAATCGATAGTTGTAATGATACACCCCTTAATATTAATATTAAGGGCTCAAACTGTCAGGATAATTTTTTTTTGTCATCATGAACAATATTTTCAGAGTACCATTAAGAAAATGAATTGTTCGTTTTTTTTGGCCCAGTCTAATATATATATCTTTTTTTTTTCATCAAAATATTTATAGATGTTACTACCAGTGTAATATAACTTTTAAAAAATGTTAAATAATTTATAGCGGGAGTGAACGGTTGACAAGTAACGTGAGGATGAAAACTTTGTTCATATTTACCCAAACTCAGCGAGGTCGGCTGCATTAGTCAGTGCAAATTGTAAATTGAAAAAAGAAAAGAAAAAACAAAAAAAAATGTATCGCGAGTACCCGTACACAAGTTTGACGCCAACTGTGATATGCGAAACATTGTGATACAACGTAAATGATTCCATTTCTATGATTATTCGATCTTCGACGCAAAAAAAATTACACTAAAAAAAAAGGAAAAAAAATGCACCGACTTTTTCGGGTTTAGAATTGCGATCTGAAAAAAGCAGAGCACACGCGATGAGGAGTTTCGTGTACTCCCCTCGCTTGTCCCTTGTATTTACCTATTAAGTCATATTATTTCTTTAATTCCATTAGAATGCCTACATTATGTATCATATGCCCACTTTATGATTATAGATTTTTTCAATCAGCTACAATAATAAGGATAAATACGTTATTTCACCTACCCATCGTGTAACTTTTTTGTTACACGAATAAACTTCGTTTTTTGTTTTCTTTTTCTTTTTCATTTCAGTATGTATCGTTTAGAAAAATTGCAACTTATTGTCATACAGCCGTAAAAGCTGATTATTCATTTCATCAACTTAAAGTGCAATTCTTCGGAATTAAAAAAATATTCGATCAAAAAATTTGGAAGACTTGGAACAAATTATAGATAATCATAACGATGCCAAAAAATGATTAATAAATTAGTTTGAGTCAAAACAGTTGAAAATATTTCCGGTAGAAATGTCATTGGTTATCTGAAATAAATTAACAAATTTTTCGTATGCTTTCTTTTTACTCGTTTTTTATTTCTCTAATTCGTGTTTTAAAAAAAAGTTAAATAAGAAAGAAAAATGGTTTGCAGAATTTTTTGCTCAGTCTCTTGAACTCGCGGGTACTCGCAACACAGATCACGTGTCTCAGGCCGCCCTTTAAAAGCGCTGAAAATTTCAGAACCAAGGAAAACCAAAATTCCCCGTATTTCACAAAAATTTCCCAATTGAAAATCAAAAAAAAATTGCAATCCATTATTACCGACTGCGGTGTGACATACCCTTAATTATCCGACCCAAAAAACGTTAACATTTTTCATGCAATGAGCATCACATTTACGATAAAATTATTTAAAAAAAACAAAAAAAAATCATGAGAGTACCCAAAATAAAAGCATACATTAGCTTTTTTACTGCAAAAAGATGTAAAATCGGAAGATATCGATAAGAATCGTTTCAATGTAGTTCCACGTCGTGCCGTTTACTTCGTAGAGGCGCTTCATTGTATCGCAAATCTTTACAACGCAGTTTCCAGTCTCGCCGTCTATAAATACTTGGCGTGTTTCCTCTCTTCTCTCTTCCTTTTCTTTCCGAAACTTAGATTTCGCGTGTGCGGTCACTTGCCGTACCGATCGATTCGTAATCGAATTTCATCGGGGTTTTCTAAGTATTTTATACTTAACAAAGCACAACCATGCCTCCCAAGTTTGATCCTAATGAAATCAAGAAAGGTATTTTTCGACTGGTTTTACTTTTAAATGAGAAAATGCGGTTTTCATATCATGCGTTTTGACCTAACCTATGAAATCTTGTGATTTTACAGTGTACCTGAGGTGCGTCGGAGGTGAAGTCGGTGCCACGTCTTCCCTTGCCCCGAAAATCGGTCCTCTTGGTCTGGTAAGTTACTTCGCTATTTTTACCATGTCGTCTGTATGTTTTTTTTTTTTTTTGTCACTTTTACCAAATTGCATTACATTAACGTCGGCAGTAATTTTATGTCTGATTCTATCGAGCGTTGAGTTTAAACAGTTTTTGAAGTGATATCATTATTATTGTTTATATAATTCATAAGTCATTGATATTATTTACATAATATGATGTATTATTTATTGCATGTATACATTTTGGGTATTCATGATTTTTCACCTCCTTGTACAAGTTTTTCGGTCCATCGACATATGACTCGTATTGTCTTTCTTCCTTCTTGACTTACGTTAGCTTTGACGAGGCTTGCAGCTTTTTCAAAGTTCTTACGATAATCACATATGGCCACTCGAGGCTTACGTTTTAGGCAGACCACAATTTTGTTCCGCAAATCTTCATCGCTAATCAAATTTATCCAATCACGGTTAATTACAGCTCTTAAAGTGCTTTTATACTAATTTTGAGATTGAGTTTTGTTAAATACAGTAATTGTGAAGTTTCATTTGTAATCGAATAATGGACAAAATATATTTTAATGCTGTGAATCAACGATTAAAAATTTTTTTGGAATTCTAATTATACAATTTGGCTATTCTATAAATGAATTAATAAAAATTAACTGCTATTAAAAAACGTAGATTTGTTAATTACCTTTGTACGACAAATATTAATATTATGTGCTAAAGGACTTCAGTCGATGGCCCGTTGACGTCACACATCTAAAAAATAACTCCCACACTTTTATATACACCAAAATGCAATATATATCATTATATATATTATAAGATTTGTTTCTAATGACAAAAATAACCAATTGAAATACAGTCGCCCAAGAAAGTCGGTGACGACATTGCCAAAGCAACGAGCGACTGGAAGGGTTTGAAGATCACAGTTCAGCTGACGATCCAAAACAGACAGGCATCCATTTCGGTTGTGCCTTCGGCAGCTTCGTTGATCATCAAGGCTCTGAAAGAGCCGCCGAGGGATCGCAAGAAGCAGAAGAACATCAAGCACAGTGGAAATCTGTCGTTCGATGAGGTAACTGCGATCGCACGCGCGATGAAGCCGAGATCCATGTCCCGACAGCTCAGCGGTACCGTCAAGGAAATCTTGGGTACTTGCCAATCCGTTGGTTGCACCGTCGAAGGAAGATTCCCCCACGACCTCATCGACGACATCAACGCCGGCGAGCTCGAAGTCCCAGAGGAATAAACTCGATGGTAGGTATAGAGCCCTCTGCTGACTCTTTTCGTGTTGTCTGGTCGTTAAAAAAAATTACACCACTCCACACGAGTCAAATAATCGCTGAAATTATTCCAATCGGTTCTACTAACGTTTTCGTACGACCTGAAAAATTTAACGATTTATTTGGTGGGTAAACATTGCAAATTTGCAACATTAAAAATGTAAATTAATTAATAACGTAATTATCATTGCGTCTTTGAGGTAAAAGGAAAAATCGTGCATTTAAACGAAAATTATGTTTATAAAAGTCTGTAGAAACGATTGAAAGAATTATTTCAGTCTGTTGATTGGTGTGCAGTGTCGTTTTTTTTTTTTTTAAACTATTTAATAGTTTGATCGTAAATTGATCGAGTCGATGACAAATAGTCAGAGTCATTGATGCGCCGAAAAGTTGAAGCTTTGGGCTCTTGGTAGGGGTTGGCATCCCATCCACCTGTTCAGTATCGTTTATTTCCCTTTAAACGGAAGTGGACGAGCTGCCAGGCCATTTTCGCCATTGGGGAGTAAACCCCAATAAAAAATCAACCCTCTCAACGTTAATCGTTGTTACGCATCGAATTGCAAACCCTAAAACGTTCTTAAACCTGTATTGTTTCAGATGTGACGGGGAGGATGGAAATAAAATGAATTTTATTAAAAACCAAAGAATGTGCTTTTTTATTTCTTTATTGCGAATTTAGAAATTCTAAAAATTCATCGACCCTTCTTTCCTTTTTTTACAACGTGGCAACGATAACTTTTTATAAACTTTAATTTCAAAGTTCAATTCACTAATTTCTCTGATTTATCATAATTTGAGCAATAAGTTGCTCAAAAGTCGCGATCTTTTTGTACATATTTCCGTTAAAAAATTATATATTTGACAAAAAAAAAAACATTCCGTAATCATCAAATAAAGTTTCATAGGAACAACATTAAAACAACGCCGTAAACAAAGTCCCAAAATAATAAAAAATCTATAGAAATGATCTAACTTAAAAATTAACAAATTCATTTGACAAGTCCAGAAATTATTAAAGTTTCTCAAAACTTTGCTAGACAATTTTTATGAACAAATTTATCAACTTCTCCGCTTTTGTAGAAAAAAATGTTAACAATGATTTTATTGTCTTTGAGTAAAAAAGATTTGTCTACATGTGACGACGATGTAAATGAATGAGCTTCATTAAAAAGTAAAAACTGTACATTTTTAATCTTTTGAAGTGCAGAAATAAAAGCTCAGCGAGTCTTCTCTATTTACAAAGTGTCAGAATAAAGTGAATGATTTCGTCGCTTAAATTTCTTGCAATTAGGTTCAATGGGAACAGTTTCGACCTTATCACTATCCACTTTAGAGTTTATAAGTTCCACAAATTTGTCTGTGGATTCGTTCTCTTCTTCTTCAGTCTTCTCGTCTTCCAGTTCTTCCTTTTCGTCCAAGGAAAAATGCTCAGCGACAGATTCTTCAGGCGTTAGAAGAATCGGAGAGGCGTGAAGACTAGAATCGTCCGGAAAATCTTCGTCGAGAGTCGAACTCATCACGTTTTCTTCCTCAAAAGTTAACGAAGTATTTCTCGAATCCGAAGACTTGTCAGCCGCCGAATTATTGAAGGAATTTTCCTTCGTGTTCGTCATTATTTGCAGCAGAGCTGAAGGATCGTCAATTCCGAGTTTATCGGAAAAATAAGTCGTCTGAGGATTTAAAGACAAGCGCGGAGGTTCGAGAGAACCTCGCGGGCCGTCCGGATTATACGCTGGCGCAGTTTGCGTAAAATTATCAGGAATTTCCAGTCGATTTTCGAATTTTTTCAAAACCATTTCCTTCTCCAATTCCGTGGGCGTGTACATCCATCTGGAATTGCCTCCTTGGCCTGGCATGTAATGAGTGCCACTTTTTACGCTGAGGAGATGATTCGTTAGGTAAAGTATCGTCAGCCATTCCAAATCGTAGGCTATTTTCATCGGCTGGTTTTCGTCGTGAGGTATTTCTAGGATTTGCAAAAATTTTCGCTTCGGCAGGCACTTGTCGAGGGCAAGAAATTTCGTCGACTTTGACGAGTCGTCTTCTTTTTTAACCACCGCCGCGAATTTGCAATGCAAATGAGCGGAGAACCAGTAGGAGGGGTAATGGTGCTCCAATAATTCCATGCACGGTGGACTTCCCAGTGCGTTAGACTCGATGTCGCTTCTAGAAAAATATCAAAAATCTGTTTAGGGCACATCACGATTATTTCAATTTTTCGCAGGAGAGATATTCAAATTTGTGTCAAATTACAACCGTGGATTTCAAGTAAACGAAATTTTCAGCCTTTTCACGTACACTTCTATTTTGCTTGGGATATATATTTTTTTCTGTAATCGTAAATTAACGAAAAGTGTACTTTTTGAGTTATTTAAAAGTTCATGGGGCATATACAAGCGTTCTTAGCTATAGTTAGTGCGACGTAACAAAGATTTTGAAAAATATTCTTCGTATCTAAATACTACAAAAAATCTGCTGTAGTTTATAACGATTTGAGTTGGAGAGAATTGAAAATACGCAATCAGGTCAAACGTCTTATCAATTTTAGAAAATCTTGATATTTTTACGAACTCTGAAAGGGAATTTTTTTAAATTACGAACCTGAAAAATGGTTTATTTCTCAATAAAGCTTGTTCGTCCCCATATTGAGTAATTCCTCTGGGCCAATCGTGGGATAAGAAAATATCAATTTTTCCACTCAACTGAAACAAAAAATTTTTTTTTTATTAATTGAAAGAAACTGTTTTGACAAACATCTGGAACAAAATGATTTTTGACATACCTGCTTGAGTCTGAATACTTCTAGATTTCTGATGTGATAGACACTACGAATAGTGGAATTGCTGTAAGGTGCCCTTTCCCAATGGCCTTGCATCCAATCCTGACTCTTGTAGATCCCCGAAATTCCAGCGATTCTTACACCGGCTACGGTAACAACGCTGGCGTATCCCAAATAATAAATATTTGGTGCCACCCATCCACCATAAGGTAGCTCCTGAAGATAATTAGAAGCCTCGTGATTTCCTCCGATGAAAATCGTTAATACGGGGGCAACTTTCTCACCTGAATAATATCTGTAAAGAATTTTTTTAAATTTAATAATTCAGATTCTCCATGAAAAGTTTTTCTGTACTGCTAATCAGTACATTATTATAAATAAATAAAAAATCAATGACAATTAAAAGAATTATTATGAAACGTTAAATTCGTATGTTGAAAATAACCAACGACTGAACAAACGACTGGCCATGAGAAAAAAAAACAAACGGAAAGAGCCAAATGACGGTATATTTTCCATTGACGATTTAACAAATTTGCCATCTATTTTACACAGTAATCAGAATTTTCAAAATTCAAATAAAAATGATTTTTTTCTCTTCTATACAAAAAAGTTGCAATATATCTATTTTTTGTCACAAAAATAAAACTGCTGATAGATTATTCAATTTCAAATCTTTGGAGTACGTATAAAATAACGTAAGTAAGTAAGTCCCCATTAATTCATGAGATATAGTTTGCAGTGCAATTTGTTGGGTAATTATAATTTCATAATAATAATGTGAAGTGATTACAAAATAATGTCCAAGCATTTGAAGAGCTGAAAGAAATACAATTTTTTGCTTCAATATGGAAAGAAATAATTAATGCATTACTTTTTTATCGGCACTAATTATTTTCTCCCATTTTTTCAAACGGATTACCGTGAATTTTTATTGAAAATTATAATATTTGCAGCTATTCAAAAATTAAGGCATCGTATTATAATCTCTAAATATAATTATTTTGAAATCATAATTACAAAAGAAAATTCTACGGTAAACTATATCTCATAAGTTAACTGCGATTTACAACTCTGTTTTGGTTACGTTGCCAGCCGTCAAAATCCTTGACTCGGAAAAACGATTTTGAGGTTACGGTTATTTAGGTAATTATTAGCATAAATAATTAAAATAATAAATAATGCATTACTTTCTCAAGGCACTAATTATTTTTTCCCATTTTTTCAAACGGATTACCGTGAATTTTTATTGAAAATTATAATATTTGCAGCTATTCAAAAATTAAGGCATCGTATTATAATCGCTAAATATAATTATTTTGAAATCATAATTACAAGAGAAAATTGTACAGTAGACTACATCTCATAAGTTAACCGGGATTTACAACTCTATTTTGGTTACGTTGTCAGCCGGCAAAATCCTTGACTCGGAAAAACGATTTTGAGGTTAGGGTTATTTGTACTTACTTGTAAAAGGAGCACATGTCCTTGTACTTATCAGGTACCGCCATACACGATAAATCCGTGAGATTTCGCGTAGATTGAAAATCCCCGCAACATATCAACAGGTCGATTTTTTTACCGTCGTACTTTTCGACTTCTTCAAGTGCTTCGTAGATTATTTCAAGCTCACCGTGAGCGCAACCTTCCACGGCGATCCTCATTATTATTATATTCGATCAGCTCAATTTTGCAATCACTATTATCTTTATACACTTTCTTTTCGAGCTATTCGATATTCCGATTTTTCTTCGTTTTTTACCTCGTAACTGAAGCAAAATTTTGTACAATTTGTATATCACATTGTATACAAGCTACGAAATTTGTGGCAATGACAGATACTCAAAATCGACTACAGAGCAGTGATGCTCCAGTGATGCCAGACGGGCGAGCAGTGATCAGTGATGCCAGGCGCTCCCGCATAAAAGTCTCTCGGCTATCCCCACCCGGCGGCTTCCCTCTCCCACGCGCCGAGGTAGCAGGCACGGACTTGTAGCGGTAGGCCACACCCACCGGTCGCTCGGCGTGCGCGATTATTTTTCTTATGCTATTGTTCCCTGAACATTAAAAAAGTGTAATAATTAGAATAAAAATTAATGCTTATTTGTTTTTATCGATCGGCTACAGGATAAATTTTTTTAATTAAAAAAAAGAATTTCACGAGCTCTGCCGCTGCGCTAACGCTCTTCTTATGAGTATTCACAAATTTATGGCTTACGGAATATTCAATATATAAATTGAAAA
The DNA here is from genome assembly GCA_947507545.1 of Clistopyga incitator. Classification (NCBI taxonomy): domain Eukaryota; kingdom Metazoa; phylum Arthropoda; class Insecta; order Hymenoptera; family Ichneumonidae; genus Clistopyga; species Clistopyga incitator. The sequence continues at coordinate 4,540,488 of OX382182.1, read as the reverse complement.
AAGTTTAAATTCATACGCAGAATTCGAGAAAAAATTACGGCTAAAATTAAACGGTGGCGTCGCCGGAAAAAAAAAATTATTTCCGATAATTATGCCGTGAAATTTGGGTTCAGAATGTCAGTTGGATTTCGGTTAATTTTATTTTTCTTGCAGTTCATGACATTCCGCCAATTTCGGTTATTCAGGGACCACAATATGAATAAATGAATGAATGAATGAAGTTTATTTGTATTACAGGTCAATACCTATTACAAATATATCGTGTACATATAATGTGAGATGTCAGAAATTAATCATTCGCTGAGAGAGAAAGAACGCAGAATGCAGCTAGCTTTAACATACGTGAATACATTTCGAGTTTTGTCTTTGCGTGTGACACGAAGGACTTCCGGAAATGTAACATCTTTTATAAATTGGTTCCTATACGGCGCGTATAACGGACAATCACATAAAAAATGTTCTAGAGTTTCGTTTACGCGTAGGTTATACACTAGACATAATTCACGTTCATTGAAACTATACATAATATTCTTAATTTTAAAAACAATTACTTTTCTGCCCGATAGTCGGCGTTGTGCAGCAACTCATAGAAAGTTCAAAGGCTGTGTTTCTGGTAGGTAATTTTCGCATTTTAATTCCTCAGTTTGTTTGATGTGTTTGTATATTGGGGTATTATATGCCGAGGCTTGTATTCGTAGCCTATCAGCGTTAAAACTTTTGGAAATTATGTTCCTCTGAAGTGCTTGAGTCGCATTCTCAATATCATCGACATTAGGGTTTTCCGTTAAATGGCTAAAACCGTAATTTAGAAGGATCGTCGTTAATGCTGTGTACCAGTTATATTGTGGAGCTAAGCATCTAATTGTATCAGGCAGTGAAGGCTCAGTCGGGGGTACCGGTCGGGGTTCATATTTAATAGTTTTACCCAGCAGATAATGGCGCGTTTGACAATTGGTCTGTCCAGTGTGGAGATCCCTGTTTCAATTCTCACCGTGTACCCAGTAATGCATCTCGGGAGGATTAGCGATTGTTTGATAAATTTGGCTTGAATTTTGTTTAATTGTTCCAGGTACCGCAATCCCCAAATCCCGCACCGCACCTGACCCATAGCGCATTGTAGATGTTACCACTGCTTCAAAAAGCGTTATTCGCCTTTTTTCTACCTGCTTTTCTGAAGATTAATATTTTTGATCTATTCGTATTAACCTCGAGTTTATTATCTGAGCAGTATGCCTCCAGCGTGTTTATCTTGTGTTGAAGGTCCACGATATCGTTCGACATTAATAGTAAATCGTCTGCAAAAAGTAGCAGTTCTATTTTATTTTTGAGGTTATAATGCCCATGGTTTAAGAAAAATTGTTCTATGTCGTGTAACAAAAGAGAGAAGAGCGTGGGGCTACTGGAATCTCCTTGTAATACTCCTTGAGTAATGTCTATTATTTCTGATCTTTTACATTGGTCAACTTTAACACGGAAACTGGCTTTTTTTTTTTTTTTTTTTCCCCACCTCCGCCCCCGCCGTTCCTAGTTTTATTATACCGGCGGTCGTATTTACTAATGTCGTTATTTTTGGTGCTTGTAAGACATAGTTTTCCTTGTTTTTTCTTTTTTTTTTTGTTCGGGTATTACGGAAACTGGCCTGCTGGTAGTAATTTTGGAAAAAGCGGATTATTTGTACGCTGACCCCTCGCCTTGTACAGTTTATGCCACAGAAAGGAGTGCACTACCGAGTCAAATGCCCGTTTAAAATCTAAAAAGGCTACGTATAGTTTGCCCTTGGGTTTCGCCAAAGCTAGTGCTATTTTTGTTTTTTTAACACGAATAAGTTATCTTCACAGCTTCGGGGAGAATGTCATATTTTTCAGCCCATGTGTTCAGTCTTTCGGTAAGAATGAACGTGAAGAGTTTTGCGATTGAGTTCGCTAAAGCAATTCCTCTGTAATTGTAAGGGTCATTACTGTCACCTATTTTGAATTAGAGAATTATATCTGAGTTACACCAATCAGTGGGAACTTCACCCGTACGGAGAACATTGTTGAATATTTTGGTTAAGAACCTACGCCAGTTATCCGGGAATTCTTTGTAGAAAACGTTCGAGATTTTATTTGGCCCAGGGCCTCTACCGATTTTAAGTTGTTTGATAGCAGACTTAACTTCCTCTGGTGTAATTTCTAAATCAAGTGTTGGGTGTCTGCAATCTACGAAGTTAAGAGGGTTGTGCTCGCAGGGAGGAAAAATATTTTTATAAAACTCTTCCCATACTTCTATACTAATCGGACATGAACTAATTGGCTTTTTCCTATATTTTTTAATTAGCTTCCAAAAAGGTTGTGGATTTTTTGCTTTAGAGATCTCTGTGGATATTGCTTCGTTAAATCCTTTTTTTATTTTTAATTGTTGAAATATATTTTTTCCTGAGCTTTACGTAGTTGTTTTTAATTTCTAGTATCTTAGAATCACACCACTTTCTGAAATCTCGTTTTATTCCTTTTCTCATTTGAAAACATTGTTCGTCTAACCAGGGTTTGTTAACTTTAATACTGTTGTTGATTTCAAGTTTTTTTTTTCATGAACCATAGCGAGTTCTTTAGCCACTGATTTGATATTTGTTATTCAGGGACCTCAATACAATGAATAATTCCCAAGATATAGCTACTTGAGTAAAAAATTGGAAAAACATTAATATCTCGCGAATTGATAAGATAATGAGTGAAAAACCATTCGTTATTTAAGCCGAAAATAAAGAACGAATGAAAAATCATTCGGTATTTTTTTTTTTTCTAAATAGATTTTGCCCATCCCGGAGCTGAAGGACATCGGTCGATGGCTCGTTGGCAATTTATGCAAATATAGCTCTCATTTGTAAATAGCAGCTCATTATGCTTTGCCAATATCTGTACTAATTACCAATAAAGTTCATATACTACTACTACTATGACCATCCCTGGTTGGTTTTAAGGGTTAGCGTCCCTCGCAGGTAGATAAGACCCTAATGATCCGCTTTACCTAATTATCTGCTTGCCAGACCACCTGCGGATTTTCCGATCGTAAAAACCCTCGGTATGCGTACTTCGCGTATAGCATCCTTGAATGTTTCACAAAAGACTGGAAAATCCCAAATAACTTTGAACATCTGGGGCTATAATAGTCGAATATTATAATTTGTCTGTTTGTGTGTGTGTGTGTGTGTTTGTGTATAGATGTGAATATGTCTTGATTTAAATTTAAAATTATTACATATCGGCGCTGTCGACGATCCACTATTCGCGAGTTATCGACAATTGAATTTTCAGTCCTTGGAACATATATACACATACAGATACATTTTCTAAATCATTTTTTTCGACGTTTTATGTGATTCCAAGTATATTGGCATGCAAATCTCGAAAAAATATATTTTCATGAAAACAAAGCTTCCTTTATGAGGAAACGAAAATTACGAAAATGACTGCTGTTTTTGCAGAACCACTAAAAAAATGCACTCGCGATAATTAAAAAATAAACGAATCTGCCCTGGAAATCTATGCATTCACTGCAGGATTACAAAGTTATATCTGATCCAAACATGATTATCAAAATTTCTGCATCTTCAGAAAAAAACTTTAGCACGCTGTAACGCCGTGACATTAGTTCTGAGAGGAAAATGTTTACCACCTTTTTGTTCTTCTTTAAATTCCCCGATGGCGGATATTTTTGAAAAAAAAAATTATTTGAAATTAAGACGATTACAAATAATTTTTTTTTCAAAAATATCCGCCATCGGGGAATTTAAAGCAGAACAAAAAGGTGGTAAACATTTTCCTCTCAGAACTAATGTCACGGCGTTACAGCGTGCTAAAGTTTTTTTCTGAAGATGCAGAAATTTTGATGGTCATGATCCAAACATTAAATTTTGCAGATGGAGATATCTTCGAGCTCATAATATAATTCCATATGTCAAATTATGTATCACGATAACTCAAAGTTAATATTTCGCGACTTGATGTTTTTTCAGTCGTTTACTCAAGTAGCTATATCTTGAGAACGATTCATTGTATTGAGGTCGCTGAAAAACCAAAATTTGCGGAATGTCATGAACTGCAAGAAAAAAAAAATTACCGAAATCCAGCTGACATTCTAATCTCACATGTTACGGCATAATTATCGAAAATAATTTTCGTTCCGACGACGCCACCGTTCAATTTTAGCCGTAATTTTTTCTCGAGTTCTGTATATGAATTAAACCTTTTTACAATTTATATATTGAACATTCCATAAGCCATAAATTTGTGAATCCTCATAAGAAGACCGTTAGCGCAACGGCAGAGCTCGTGAAATTGTGGAGGTGGAATCGTTTTTTTTTTTTATTAAAAAAATTTATGCTGTACCCGATCGATAAAAAAAAATAAACATTAATTTTCATTTTATTTGTTACATTTTTTTAATGTTCAGAGAACAACAGCATAAGAGAAATAATAGCGCACGCCGAGCAACCGGTGGGCGTGGCCTACCGCTACAAATCCGGATCTGCTACCGCGGCGCGCGGGAGAGGGAAGCCGCCGGGTGGGGGTAGCCGAGGGACTTTTCTGCGGGAGCGCTTGACATCACTGATCACTGCTCGCCCGTCTGGCAGCGATGCCAGACGGGCGAGAAAAGTCCCTCGGTGGGATTCTTCACCCCCCACTCTGCCGCCTGCGGGACAAGTAAATCCCGCGGGCCGCACGGTCGCGCAACTTCTCCCACCGCGCGCCGCTGCTCGGTAGTGTCTAGTGGTAGGCCACGCCCACCGCCGCTCGCCGTGCGCTACCGCTACAAATCGTGCGGCGTGCCTGCTACCTCGGCGCGCGGGAGAGGGAAGCCGCCGGGTGGGGGTAGCCGAGGGACTTTTCTGCGGGAGCGCCTGGCATCACTGCACTGCCGTCTGGCATCACTGGTGTAACAGAGGGCGGGCATCGGAAAAATAAAGTCAATCTTCGAATTTTCGGACTCGATCATAATTTTCAAAGTGATTTTATGTATAAATAGGCTAGGCGGCTTAACATTTTTTTTAAGTCAGAGATAAACATTGCAGTCTAATAATCATGCCGTTAGGCGTAATTAACAATACCAAACAATAATCATGATTCAGTTCGAAAACCTTTTTACTTTTTCTAAACTGTATTTTTTTTTTTTTTAATTTGTTCGGTTTTGCGAACTATTTTTTCATAAGTAAATTTGTAACGCTTTGGAAACTATATATTTTAATTAATAAATATGTACCGTTTTGAACACTCTATTTTTTGATTAATAATTTTGTAACTTTTTCCAATTAATACATTTTTTCCATTCTTCAAAGTCTACTTTTGAATAAATAAACTTTTTCCTTTTTTCAAAGCAATTTGTCGATAAATTATTAAAGAAGAATATTTGGTTTTCCTTTTAAATGCATTGAAAAAATAGTCAATAATTCAACAGGTAGACTTTTAAGATAATTTTTGCAAATAGCTCGATAATTTGACAATCGATAGTGAATTTAAGCGCAGCAACTTCACTTCCTTCGACGCATAGCAGAAGAAGAAGAGAATAGTGCGTTTGTATGTGTGGATAGCAGTTCTCCGTTGCAACATTGCGTTGTAACTGTGTGTGGGTTGTACGACAGATTTTTGTCATACAATCCCATCGTTCAACACCATGGCTTCGATTGTATTAAACAACTTGTTGTCCTCGGCGCGAATGTCGCTGAAATCTCTGCCAAAACGTAAATACAACAACCAATTATAAATACTCTCTAAACAAAGCGAATATTACACAATTATGTAATACTGTCTTTTATGTATCATCTTATTTTAGGTTATATTTCTATCTTACCGTCTTTAAGAAACAGTAGCAGCCAAGCATCTGCGGAATGTACCGAAGACACACGACGTACGTACCTATTTATTTATTTATTTATTTAATTAATTATTTATTGTCTATACAATGGATCAAAAACCAATTTTCGAGTTCTACTAACAGTTTCCATGAGTTTATTAAGTATAATAGAATAAAAAATAAGAAAAACTTACAAAGAAAGTAGACCGACCACTGAATGAACGAATAAATCATCCGCTATATTCGCAAAAGATGTAAAAATTCAATAATTGTCATTACCAAATTTTTTGCTCAATGGTTTTGTTTCTATTTGGAATTCAAGGGATCTGCTCCGTTCGCTAGTCCATCTTTATTCCATAAGTCCTCCGTTCGTTATAAAAATATTTGAGCGTCGCTCGCATTTTGACAATGTTCCATGCATGAAACTTTCACAATGGCGAAATAGGTGTGCACTAGATTTTATCAAGTAACGAAGGAGGAACGGAAGAAGCGATTGTATAGAACTATTTACGTGTATACTATTTATTGATATTCATGGTATTTATACTTTGAGGCAATTTGCTAACGGATTTTGAGTGAAGTGACAACATTTTATGTTCACCGTAGCAACCGTTCGCAAGATTAATCAGGATTCTGTGGCTCAGCTGAAGGATTTTGGGCGCTATGTATCGGAATGTTTGCCGAAGTATGTCCAGAAGGTGCAGATCGCAGCTGGAAACGAATTGGAAGTTTTGGTCTCTCCCGATGGAATAATTCCCACACTATCCTTTCTTAAGGAACATCACAATGCTCAATTCGCTAGCTTGGCTGAAGTGACCGCCATCGATGTACCTAGCCGACCATACAGATTTGAGGTTTGTCAAAAGTTCCCTCTTATAACGATTTATACATTTTATCATTGTTACTATTGCTATAAAAATCTTTGTCGGTCGACTGAACTATGCGCCGAGTTAATTTTTTGTTGAACTATTGGAATACGCTAATACAAGGGAAACGAGCAGGAATCATTTGGAAATTGTGCTGATTTTAAAGGTAGTTTTTCACTGAACATTTATTTACGTGTTTATTATTTGTTACACAAATCTTCCTTTTGCAAATTACTGTCTTTCCATTTTTTTAGATATCTATAGATCTGACTATCAAATTGTGTATTTTTAAATTCACTTGTTTAGTCACTCAAATGTTTAGCTCTCAATAATCCTGAAATGTAACTTTATTTCTTTTATCAAGAATGACACCAAGACAAAAAGAAAATATATGTCGTCTCTGTATGACAATTTTGGCTGATCTTGACTCTCCACTATTGCTGCTCAATTTTTTGCAAATGCCGTCACTCACTGGCTGCTCACAAATTGTAACTCAAATTATCTCTGACCATAAATTGTGAATGAAAAATATATTAAGTCCAATACATTTTTAGCTTCCTCTTAGAGGAAGCTTTGATTTCGTTGAATTTCTTTTTTAGATTTTCATATCAGGACACTTAGAATAGTCCAAAACCATAAGAAAAGTGGTTGAGGAAAAATGTCTACGTGAACGTGTGTGTGTGTATGTGCAAATTTCTTTGTACGCACGATAATTCGTAATACCAGATGTATATTCGTCAAATTTGGCACGTAAGTGCAAATCGGTTGTAAATAAAAATTACAACATTTTGAAAAATTAGTTTTCAGGTCATAATTTTTGCAAATTGAGAGATATCGAGCTATAATTTTTTGCATAAATGAACTATCATTAAACCATTATGTAATATCAAAATTATTGTTTGTCAATGATGAATTTAGTCAAGTGAGCTGTCGATATGTCAGTAAATTTCGGTTTTGGCGAATAAAAATTAAAGAATGGCACAAAAAAAAAATGTTGAATTTTTTCACAGATTGATTTTAAATTTGTCAACATACGGACTATCATCAAAAAAGATTTCAGTACAAATTTGATGTACATTTGTCAAGCGGTTCAAATTGCATGGCATTTTGAATATGTTCAGAAATTTACATTTTTCTACAACTCACGTAAATTATCATAAAACAAGCATACACAGTAGAATCTCCGTATTATTTTTCGCTTTTTACAAATCTTCCTTTAACATGAAGCCAAAATTGATCAACATACTTTGTCGTAGAGGTAACTTTGTAAAAAGCGAAAAATAATGAGGAAGCAATGTACAAGGTTCGAATTTGCATCCTTGTTTTCTCTTTCAAATGAGACCTCCCGCCAGGAAATTTGTTTCTTTAATGGCATCTTGGTAATTATGATTGACCAAAATATCTCGCGTTTGAATTTTGGCTTTTTTCGAGAATTAAAGGCCAACAAATGTTTTAATTATAATATTCTTTATCACCAAACGATTACGCATCGATTAGTAGTCACCGACTGAATCGAATTCGTAAAAAAAAAAAATTGGCCTACTTCACGGGTTAATTTTGATTAATTAATTAGAAAAGAATAGCTGACCACCAAATACTCTAATTATGCTACTAATGTCCACCGATCGACCACCAATCAGTAGTGCTAATTAAAAATGAATTTCATTCAAACTTCCGGCTAACTTTTTATAAGTTTCAAGTCTGTCGTACTCAACAATTTAAAATATCCGCTCAGAGATAAGTGATGACGGAATATATGCTTCTTTCAGTTGATCTACTGTCTGCTCTCATTTCGTTTCAACTCGCGGATTCGCGTAAAGTCTTACACGGATGAGTTGACGCCCGTCGATTCAGCGGAAGGTATATTTAAATCCGCAAATTGGTACGAACGTGAGGTTTGGGATATGTACGGAATATTCTTTGCGGATCATCCCGATCTTCGGAGGATTCTCACTGACTACGGATTCGAGGGTCATCCTCTGAGAAAAGATTTTCCTCTCACGGGTTACGTTGAGGTGAATACATATTTGTGTTGCCGGCCTTTATAAACATGTGTTTATTTATTTGAAATTGACTTTAGGTTCGATACGATGATGAGGTGAAGCGAGTAGTAGCCGAGCCTCTGGAATTGGCGCAGGAATTCCGCAGATTTGAGCTTTCGGCTCCGTGGGAGCAGTTCCCAAATTTCAGAGAATCTGCGCCAGCCACGGAAGTTGTACCTCAGAAAGAACCGCAGAAGTAAATAGGGTATAATATTTTCACCATCTGTATAGAATTCTGCATACTTCTCCAAAATAATGAGCACCAAACTGGCTAATAAAGCTCGTCAAAGTTCTCTACGAACTTGTAGTACATGTAAAAAAGGTTATATGAAAAAGAAAATTGTAATGGGATGATGTAAGACCAGAGGGTTATTAAACAAAGTCCATAGAACGTTTCACTTTCATCGATTCATTTATCACTCAATTACATTTATAGATTATTCTCCTTAATCTGTATAACTCGTCTTTTATATTATTCGAAAAATTTAAGATCGTTTTTTTAACGCGGATCCTGTATTCGCGTTCCCAGAAACTTATTCGGGTACAATATTCGCTATTCAATGTACAAACAATTTGTTCACCGAAATTACGGCCGGAAAAGTGCGCGGTAATTTGTAAATACATTATAGTTGTAAACGGATTACTTTTGCCTTTTAAATCGATTATTCGTTTGTTCCATAAATTATTTATCGCCACTTTCATTAGGAGCGTTTAGTCGATATATATTTACTTTAAGTTTAGCTTTTCGATTTTATTTTTAAAAAAGTGGATTTATACAATTATTGATATTTGAATTTTTGGTACTTAACATTTTTTTTTTGTAATTCAGAAAACAAGTGGATAGCTTGTCGACTATTTTTATTAACGATAGAATAATACTATTTTGAAAATAAATGTGTAAAAGATGTTTCGCCACTTTTTACGGTGAACTTGCGTAAAATGTTGTGATCGTTAATGCATCATTTTGTGAAAGTCTTACGGATATCCTCTATTCTTGTGGGAAATTATTCGGCTATAAACTGTATATTCGATATTTCCATTATTAATAAATAATTTACGGAACAAAGAGACACGACTGGGATGAAAATTAGTAGGAAAATCGCTGTAATTGATTCGGTTACAAAATGAACAATACTCGGTAGTGAAATCTACGCTAGCTCTCGGTAGATTGTATAAAAATTCTAATTTATTATGTACAAAATGTTCAGAAAAAAAGGAACGTGGAAGTTCGGGGAGAAAACGAAGTAGAACCTAAAGGAAAAAGGTGAATTTATTGCCCCAGAACTCTGCCCTGTCCCCAATTGTGACCACCGAATAGATTTCTTCCCTGTCCCGGCTGTGCGGCTCCAGCGCGTTGAGTGGGTGTCGTACCAAAACCTCGGATACCGCCTCGCTGAGGAGGAAAATAGTGCTCGAGAATCTTTGGTGTGTTCAATAGTTCCGGGCCATCGTACTCCTGAGGATACTTGAATTTGAGGAAGAAGTAGAGATGACCGACAAGGATTCCGATGAGCTCCAACATTCCACCGCCAGATATTATTAGATTGAATGCGCACAAAACCCAAGGCAGATACATCGCTTTGAATTGCGTTCCTGTTACGAAATGTCAAGTAATTATTATTTCCGGTAACGTTAAAGTTTCACGATTTTTATTTTCATGGCATGGAAAATTATCTCCAACATTCTTTAAATAACAATTCTTATTTTTTTTTCGTTATTACCTAAAAGATTCATTAGTCTCATAAAAGGAAATGCGAAAATAGGAACGAGGTTGGAGAGCTTCAAGCTAATCCAATGAGTTATAAATTTTGAAAAATGGTTTTTAAGTTTGTGGTAGCTTAATGAAAAGTTATAAGGAGAGTTACTTATGTAGCAGAAATGATTCTAGATATATGAGTACATTCACAGCCAAGATTATTACTTCCGGCAACGTTAAAGTTTCACGATTTTTATTTTCATGGCATGGAAAATTATCTCCAACATTTTTTAATTACCAATTCTTATTCTTTTTTCATTATTATCTAAAAGATTCATTATCTCATAAAAGGAAATGCGAAAATAGGAATGAGGTTGGAGAGCTTCAAGCTAATCCAATGAGTTCTAAATTTTGAAAAATGGTTTTAAAGTTTGTGGTAGTTTAATGAACAGTTACAAGAAGTTACTCATGTAGCAGAAATGATTCTTGATACATAAGTACATTCACATCCAAGATTCAATAAGAAGATGGACTGATATATGCAAATGTTTAATGTCATGTTTTTTCATGCAGTTTTTGGAAGAATAAACCATAATAATACTCTGATTATGACGAACCATAGCTCATTTTGATCAGTGGAAGATCCCTAATCGACTGATTGTCCAGATTTTTAAATCATATCAATTGTTCCAAGGTTACAGCCATTTGTACACGTGATATTGGGTTAGCGTATGATAATGAAACGGTTGTATTTTCTGAACTTCCAATTCAATAAAAAATCTGAATGGTCAATCGATAATCTTTCTATAAACAAAACAAACTATAGCTCACTATAATTAAACTAATATAACGGTTTTTACTTTTAAAAAACTGGTTGAAAAAACATGACTTGCAGATATCAATCGATTTACTGATTGTATTATAAATGCGAATGTGTTTGTACATAAAGAACTAACACCGCTACTTAATTAACACCTAGAAACAGATTATTAAACAATAAAAAATTGAAATTTCACGGATGATATCCATCAGTGAATATGACTAACTTTCCTGAATTTGAGCCTTTAAATAACTCGTTTTTACTCCAAAATATGAACATTTGCTCCAAAATCTGCCCACAATAATTATCTCAATTCTAGTACCTTAATAAACATTAAGATGATCGTACGATCGAACCATTTGTTGTACACTCGACAAAATACATTAAAATCTAATGTCTTTGGTCAAAAGAGAGGGAGGAATTTTTTTTTGGAAAACAATAAATGAAAATATGCTTACCGAACCAAAAGTTGACGATGGTGTCCTGATTAAGTTGGCACCAGATATAAAGGACACTGAGTACCATGGGGTCCATGAGAATTTGAATGTTGCCGATGAGTCCAATGACGACGCAGCAAACCCAGTTGAAGAGGAGCATGAAGAAGTAATCGGCAGGTCTGCCGTCGTACTCTCCTCGCTCCAATCGCAGAGAGTAGTTGTACAGGAAGTAACAGTTGATCATGAAGTGAAAACCAGTGGCGGGATTCAGGGGATAGTAGAAAACACTGGTCGCTGCTCGCCAAATTTCAAAATTGTGGATAAACCGGTCGTATATCAATATTAGTGCGTGTGGGGTTATGAAGCCGAATCTCCCGATGAGCGAGAGACTCGCTGTTAGCAGCAGCCAATATCTCGTGAATATTGGCAGCGAGTTGAACCAGTCTCTCACGTCTGACATTTTTCTCTTATTTTATTATTTTTCTATTTATTTTCGTTATGACCGTGCACAAAGATGCGAACGGTGACGGAGCAAACCGAACACTGACGTGTAATTCATCCGATCGTCATGAATTAAAAATACGCGTACGATTCTGTAGAGTGTGAAAGAGGAGACTGAAAAAGAAACGGCGATTAATTGCGGCTAGGGGAGAGCCCATAGCGGCCCCTAGCGCTCGGTTCCCAAACTATTTTTCGCCTACTTTAAGGTCATGTGTTTATACTGACCGAGATGCCATAAGTGCGAGTGAGATAGCCGAAAATTCTCGAAGCAGAGATCACTCGAAGTGTACTTCTTCGAAAAGTACTGACTGCAAAGTGCTAAGATGAAGTCAGTACTTCTCATCATTTGCCCGAAACATAATTTGGGACCAAGAACAACACTTTGCAACTTTTGTTACCGGCCAAGCAGTGACACATCAGGAGTATCGACACATCGACTCCAGCATCCCCTTAAGTAAATGCGTAAGTTACAATTCACCAAAATACGCTGGATATTTATCCGAAGAAGAATAGAATTCTCGATCTCAAAGTTTTCTCAAGTTGGCAGCACTGCTGAAATTCAAAGAAGAAAATAACGAAAATCCGTTGACGCTCCCGCGTCGTTGATGTTCGCGACGTGTTCTCCGAAAAACAAGACGATACTACAAGCAATAATATCATTTTCTGATTGATTGTTGTCCAAGAAAAACAGTGACATTCACTTGTATCTATATAGAGGCAAGAGGAAAAATAATGCGCCATGTATATAAAGTCAATGGTACTCGAGGGATTTAAATCCTACGGTAAACGAATCGAGATAAATGGTTTTGACACGGAATTTAATGCCATAACTGGCTTCAATGGAAGTGGAAAGTCCAATATTTTGGACGCAATATGTTTCGTACTCGGAATCACAAACCTCGGGCATGTAAGTTTATCCTCAAGCTTTTATTTTGATCTTAAATAAAATAAAACATTTAATGCGTACCACTGATACTTTGCGCATGATAACAATAATTTTTTGTTGCCCAAAAAACATCGTATTGTTCTATTCTTCATGCTCACAAAAACAAAAAAATTTAGTTATTGACTTTCCATCGATAGAGCTTTTCAAAAAGATTGTTTACTTTTTGAGACTTAACCTCAAAATTTTGAATAATCTCACTGCATTTTTTGTGGCAAAGTTGTAATCGCATTGCTAAAAAACAAACTTCCGTCAATCATTTGTATTTCAATACAATTACTCAATTATTTACTGCAATTATCGATTAAACATAAATTCTAACAAATTTATGGTCTTGGAATTGTTATTAACAAAAAGAATAATTGTATGAATTTCTGTGATAATTTTTATTTCTTTATTTTGTTAAAGAATAATGTGGTATTGTGGAAAATCGATATTTTTAGTATCGTTGGCTGATTTTAAGAAAATAAAAACTACGCTTTTCAATTAAAGGAAGTGGCACTTAATCTTTGTTTTTTTGTATGTTTTAAATGTAGAAATTTGGGAAATATAAAGATTTAAGGAATAACTGTGAATATTTTATTAAATGTTTGTTTTAATTATTTTGTTCAGGTTCGAGCTTCTTCGTTACAAGATCTCGTTTACAAATCCGGTCAGGCTGGAGTTAAAAAAGCGAGTGTAACGATTACATTTGATAATCAGAATCGGGCGACATCGCCTCCAGGTTACGAGCACTACAAAGAAATCACGGTGACTCGGCAAGTGGTGATAAACGGAAAAAACAAATATATGATAAATGGCTCGAATGTGCCGAACAAGCGAGTTCAGGACATGTTTTGTTCGGTTCAGTTGAACGTCAACAATCCACACTTCTTGATAATGCAAGGAAGAATCACTAAAGTATTGAACATGAAACCCCTGGAGATTCTTTCGATGATAGAAGAAGCTGCTGGAACGAAAATGTATGAAACTAAGAAAAACCAATGTATCGTCCTAATTCAGAAGAAAGACAACAGACTTCAAGAGATAAATACTGTAAGTGATTCGCTTGAGAAATTATATATGAATTTCCTCGAACAACTTTCCCGCTTCTTGAGAAAGCGGAGGGTTCATGTTTTACAAGTGATTTGCTTTGGAAATTATTTATTCACTCAAATTATACATGAGTTTTCTCCGACAACTTTCTCGCTTCTCGAGAAAACGGAGGGTTCTTGTTTTACAAGTGATTTGCTTTGGAAATTATTTATTCACTCAAATTATGTATGAATTTTCTCCGACAACTTTGTCTATATTATTTCTAATAATACTAAACAATTATTTTATTCATTCCGTAGATTTAAAAAATGTTTTCTAATTTCAGTTTTTTTCATTATCAGCAAATTAGCATCTAAATTTCGTTTTTTTTCGCAGGTCTTGAATGACGAAATTGGACCGAAATTGGCAAAACTTAAAGAGGAACGAACGCAATTTATCGAGTTTCAAAGTATCGAACGTGAACTTGAACATTGCCGAAGAATCGTGATAGCCTGGAAGTATATCACAGCCGCCAGCAACAGCGAAAAAGCCGAAGATGAGGTACAACATGTGAAAAATCAGATTGATGAAAAAAAATTGGCTATCGAGAACGGGACGAAAGAAATCGACGCGATAGAGGAGCAAGTCAAGGAAACCATGAAGAAACAGGAAGCTGTAAGCATTTTGTTCGTTACACACAAATATTTAATACATCTATTCAAATCGTGACATGGGAGTCAATGTTTATTCATTTTTTACAGCACTACTTTATTTTATTTTTTTTGTAATATTCATTATAAGTTAAAAAAAAAGTTATATCTATTTTTTTTCCTTCAAATTCAATCATTGAAATATTATATTTCCAATACTGCGATTAAACAAAAAGTATCATTAATATTTTCGAAAAGCGAAATTCATATTTCAATATTTGCAATATCAAAACCGTGATTTCATGTGTGTTATCAATTAGGAAAAAGGCGACAAATTGAGTGGATTGGAGTTGGAATTGAGTGAAGCGGAAAAGCGTGAAAACAAATTAACGGCCGAACTAAACAGTCACGTAATGAATATGCAGTCGGAAACAAAAATCGTAGAACAATTGAAAGCAAGTATAAGAGACGATGAAAATGTTTTGGCCGGGAAAGAGAAGGAATTGGAAAATGTCGGTGGATTGTTTAAAAAATTGAAAGATCAGGCGGAGAATGACACGGCAGCGGTCGCCGCCGCACAAGAACGTTTTCAAAAAGTGAGCGCTGGTCTTTTGGAAAGCGACAGCGGAGAAAATGCGACTTTGGAACAACAAGTCATTAATGCCAAGCACACCGCGTTGCAAGCTCAGACGGAAATGAAACAGTGCGAGATGAAATTGAAACAGATAAGAGAACAATTGGCTGAAAAACAGAAAGAGTTGAAAAGCACCGAAAGCGATTATCGGCAGGACAGTAAAAATTTGGAGAGCAAAGAAAAGGAGCTTAAGACTCTGGAAAATGAACTAAAGAAGTTAAATTACGATGAGGGCTCGTACGAAGCGCTACAAAATGAGAGACGCGAGTTATCGCGGCAAGTTGGTAATCTGCAGGAACGGATCGATCAATTTGAGTCCAGATATTCACAATTAAGGTTCCAATACCGAGACCCCGAGCCTAATTTCCGAAGGGATTCTGTTAAAGGTCTCGTCTGTAAACTTCTCACTTTGAAAGACAAAAGTGCGGCTTACGCATTGGATATTGCTGCTGGAGGAAGGGTATGTTTTATTTTATTTTCTCTTGCACTTGTATTTAGGATTACGGATAATTTTTTAATGCAACTCGTAATAAATCGTAATGAGAATACAAAACGTCGGAAAAGCGCACTTTTTTCAATAGAGCGTATCATTGTTGATAACAAAACATTTCAAATCGTTGTTCATTTGTAAATTTTTAGTGGAACACGTAAAAAATTGAAATAGCATGGTTCTTTTTAAAATGTCAATTAAAAGTGCGACTTTCCGAATTTCTTTAGGATGCTTGATTATGATTTTCATGTGATAACATGATCTACATTAATTATCGCGGTGTTAATGAATATGTACGTCTAATTAACTCAATTTCAGTTGTTGTTTTCTTGAAATTGCAACACCTTAAAAATTTGTGTCACCTTTTTACAGGAACACACGTTTTCTCTAACTATCGCTTACATCAATTCTCATCAGTTTAACTAATTGTATTTATCAACGCAGTTGTACACCCTTAAAAATACACTGAAGGGAATATCAAATTTTATCGTTACGCTTTTTCTAAAGATACTTTAAATCGCCGCCATTATTATAAGTCTATATATTTTCAAGGGCTTCTAAACTGTAAAATAAATGAATAACCGAATGAATAAACATTGGTTCGCTATTTTTCCAGCTGTATAATGTCATCGTTGACACAGAAACTACTAGCAAAGCGTTGCTGCAACGTGGCGAATTGCAGAGACGCGTTACGATAATTCCACTGAATAAAATAGACGGAAGAACTATGGATAATCGAACGATAAAGTTAGCAGAGTCGCTCGTTGGCCGGGAAAACGTCCAAACTGCAATTTCGCTCATAAATTATCCTGCCGAAACCCATAAGGCGATGGCGTGGATTTTTGGGCAGATTTTCGTCGTCAAAGACATGGAATCTGCAAGAAAAATAGCTTTTCATAAAAACATCATGAAAAAATGTGTAACGCTGGAAGGCGACGTGGTTGATCCCGGCGGCACTCTCAGCGGAGGACAAATGTCCAATTCCGGTTCGATTCTCCTCAAAATCGAAGAACTTCAGGCCCTTCAACAAGAATTAACTGAGAAAGAACAGCGACTTCGACAAGTTGAACGGGAAATTGCGGGCCTGAAGCAAACAAACGATAGATACTCGATACTTAAAGAGAAATTTGACCTCAGGAGCCACGATGTTAATATCGTAAAACAGCGATTGCAGCAAACGAGTCATGGAATGCTCAAAGCAGAGGTAAGATCTTTTGCAATTATTTCAATAAAAATGACTTGATATTCAACTGCATCGTTTGAATTCATCGGTAAAAAATGTTTATGCAAACGACCGCCCTCATTTAAAGGCCATGAAAAATGAAATCACAAAAATCTTTGCTACTTCAGGTTGAAGGTCTGCAATCGAGCATGCAAGAATTAACGGAAAAAATGGAAGCCGCTCGAGTGACGGAAAAAGAAAGCACAAAGCGACACAAAGAATTGGAATCGCAGTTAAAGGATGCGTCGAATATTCGTGAGAAGCAATTAAAAGACGCCGAAAATCAGTTAAAAATATTGCAAAAGAAGTCTGAAAACAGCCAAAAAGAGTGGATGAAACGAGAGCAAGAATCCGAAACTCTGAATCTCGAAATAACAGAGCTGCGAAAGGCAATAGAAACGGGAAAGGAGCAACTGGTTAAAGCTGAAGAAAAGCTATCGAATATCAAGCAAAGCTCGGAAACTCGTTCGTCTGAGCTAAATGAGGCTAAGGATAAAGTGAAGAAGGTACGAGAGGCTGTAAAAGCCCAGAAAGAGATAATAAACAAACAGAACAAAGAGATCAGAAAGCTTTTGGATAGAAAAGAGGAGATTGTCAACAACGCGATGGAATATGAACTACAAATTAAAAAATTGACCCACGATGTGAATTCGATTACGAATAATGCCAAGGAGTGCAAACAGAGGGTCAAGGAAATGGTGAGAAAACACGAGTGGATTGAACAGGAGAAAGTATATTTTGGAAAAACAGGTACGATATTTGTTTTAGAAAAATATTACAAAGTAAAACGGTTTTACGTGCACATCCTCGTATAATTTAATTCAGATAAACAAAAAAACTGAATTTATGTCGAAAGCAAATACTAAAAACATAAACACCCATTTCTCTATTATCGTATGCGGCAAATGATGCCGGAAAAAACGAAAATTTAGTGCTTAACGATAGTTCATTTCCGTCATTTATTTATACAAAAATCGTGGACGTGCTAAGAAGTGGCTTGCTAAATTTTCGAAATTCGTTTATAAATGCTGTTTTATTTTTAGGTGGCATATACGATTTCACTGCAAATAATCCTGAGGAAATAACGGGCAAGATGCATCAGCTTGAGAGCACTCGAGAAAGATTGAGCCGAAATATCAACACAAGAGCTATGAATCTTCTGACTAAGACTGAGGAGCAGTACAACGAAATGCAGAAGAAAAAGAAAATCGTTGAAATTGATAAGATTAAAATCCTCGAGACGATCGCTACTCTCGATGAGAAGAAAAAGGCGACGCTCATTCAAGCTTGCGAACAGGTATGAAAAGATTTTTTTTTAAATACGAATACTACAATATGAACAGACATGTCGTGTATTTAACAAACTAAAATTACGCGAGAAACTTCAATGATGATACAAAAATATATAAAGTTTGCAAAGTAGTGAACAAAAAGATTTCAGATTCACAGATTTTATGGAATCTTGAATTATTTAAAAAAAAATGACGTTATGGTAATGTTATAACGTAAATTTCTTTTTTGTCAAACTATTATCTGACATATTAAGCCCAAATTTAGTATGTTAACACATTAATATTCAGTCATGATAAATATATCATTTAGTGGCAAGCAATATAAAAATTTTCATTATTTGCAATTTTGAAGAACCGAAAAAATTAACGGTACCACATTAACTGCGTCAAAACTCCAGATATCAATCCGAAAACCAACATGTGAATAAAATAACATGCAGCCATGACAAATATACAATTTAGTGACGAACTCTTCAAAGATTTGATTTTATGAAATTTTGAATTATCAGAAATTTAACTTTTGCAAAACTTGAAATATCAAGCCCAAATTTTAGTATGTAAACAAAATAATACTCTGCTGTATCTATTAGATCCTCCTCTATTCAAAACGAGGATGCAAAGACGTACTTTGCCCATTGCTTCTTCATTATTTGTCGATTTTTTCAAAGCCAACTTCTATGCGGAACTAGTTGATCGATGTTGGCTTTGTCACAGAGAAAGTTTTGCATAAAGCGACAAATAATGAGGAAGCAATGTGCAAGGTTCTACTTGTGTAAAATTGACTCAATGGGGAATTAAAATTCGCAGGTAAACAAGGACTTTGGCTCAATATTCAGCACTTTATTAGCCGGCGCGCATGCAAAATTGCAAACACTGGATAAGCAATCGGTGCTGGAGGGTTTGGAAGTTAAAGTAGGATTCGGTGGCGTGTATAAAGAATCGCTTGGAGAGCTTTCGGGCGGTCAAAGATCTCTCGTTGCACTTTCGTTGGTCCTGGCGATGTTGTTGTTCAAGCCGGCGCCGTTATACATTCTGGACGAGGTCGACGCTGCCCTGGATCTTTCGCACACTGAAAACATCGGTACCATGCTCAAGAAACACTTCAAACACTCGCAATTCATAGTGGTATCCCTTAAAGACGGTATGTTTAACAACGCCAACGTTCTCTACAAGACGCGATTCGTCGACGGCATGTCGACGATAAGTAGAACGGAAAAATCGAAAAAATAAATAATACCTGCGAATAAAGTTTCGAAATCAACAGAAAAATATCGGTTTTCCAGAGTTGCTTACTACTGTTCAATTCTTTCTATTTACTTCATATTTTCCATATCAGAAAATATAAGTTGTACATTTGAGAAGAAAACATTCTAAAGAATTTAAACACTTACTCGTATTAATTTTATTTTTGCTATTGTTTCGATTGCGTACTTTTTAAACGATAGAAACAATTGATGGAATAAATACAAACAAATAGAGTTGAGAAGTAATATTCGGTTTGCAACACTGGATGAAAATATTAATTGATTGACGTTTTTGTGGCCTTACGACAGTAACAAAACTTGACTCTCGTTTGTAAATCGTAAAAAAAAATGTGTGTACATGTAAAGGCTTTTTTATACCTGAAGCGGAGTAAAGTAAATGAGTAGTTAATGACCAGATTACTTTCGTGATTCATTTTTTATCTCCCAGCTCTCATCAACAGTCAACGCTCGTAATTCTACACGAAATAAATACACGAGTAAATAAATAAACTAGAAATAATAAAACTGTAAGGTAACTGACGATAAAACATGATTTAAGTTCGTTCGTGCGTTAGTTGCGCGATCCACGAGGTATTGCAACGCATTTTTATGCGTCTCAGGGATTCAGGCGTTAAGTAGGCCGAGCCAGTCGATCTTCTCGAAAAACGGTAGCTGCTTTATCTCGGAGATTGTCAGCCTTTCGTTGGGTTCGAATTTTAAGATCTGAAAAATTTATGAAAACGGTAATTTTAGGCGTTTTTTTTTCAAACTTCTTTTTCTCTTTACTCCGAAATCATTTGGAAATACTCACTTTTGTCAATAGAGACTTTGCGGCATCAGATAATTCGTTGGGAATGCTGATTATGGAATGAGAGTGGAATGGTCCTGGATGTCGTGATTGGAAAGGCTGCAGCACAGAATTAAAAATTTTTTTAGAACTTCTCCTAAATTTATTTCAAATCCAGCTAAGAAATTTCATGATTTTCTTAAACCCTTTGAGGGTGTAAGTCTTTTGAATTAGAACAATGGAAAAATAAATTGAAAATTAACTTTTTACTTTTTTACCTGTTAATTAATTTCTCTTCCATGCAATCAAAAATGTACAATGAATTTCTAACTTTCATTCACTTGGTTCATTTTAAAATTGAAGGGAAAATCCAACAAATCAACAAAATCTGACTATAATTATAATCAATATTGGTGATTAAAAAATTTAGCAGGGCTTTGAAAAAACACTGTATAGTGATAATTTAATAAACCATAAAAAAAATATACGTACGATTCCGGTAAATAATTCGTAAAGCAAAACCCCAAAGCTCCACACATCTGCGGCGGGTGTGGCAGGAAGCACTGCCGAGTACATGCAGAGTTCCGGTGCAGTGTACGGTTTTTGGTATTTGGACAATTCCGGTCTTTGTCGAGGAACGACATAGCTCAACAAAAGCCTTCGATCTTCGCTCACGAGAATGTTATCGGGTCTTAAATCGGCAATAATAACATCTTGCTGATGCAGAGCTTCGAGAGCCAAAAGCATTTGCGCGGTCCACGATCTAAGAATCGTTTCCGGTACGCGCCACAATTCTTGCTCCATTTCAATGCCACTATCTTCGTCGTGATGAAAGCGTTCGTTTTTTTCGCTTTCTTTCAAGGATGATTCATTATTTGTTGCGTCTTTGGTTGCCATTTTTTTTTGCAGTTCGTGCATACCTCGTAAGGGTAATTGTCCAAAGATGAGGGTATTCGTCACGTCATCCGTGGTGTCAATTACTTTATCAGAACCACTACTCAAATCGGTGCAACTGTCGCTTATCGATAATTCGCTAAGATCGCAACTTTCTTCGGTATTGTCGCAATCTTCGACACTTTTTGTTCCATTTGTTTGCCGAATTTCGTGGCTAAAACGTCCGAAATCATCCAAACGACTGGCGATGGAATTACTCTTTTTTATAGTCGCGTCTACGGATTTAAGCAGTTGTTGCGCTTTTTCCAGCAACTGGGTCGTGGGTAAATCTTTGTTGTAAATTGAATTTGCGCCGAATTCAGCTTCCAATTTGCTGAGAGAATCTTCGGGAGTTGTGCGAGAATCTTCTGCACTTTCGTTTGACTCGTGAGAAATCAAGATTTCTGGCTCTTTGAGATTCGGAGACTCGATGCCTTGCCTTTCGCGACTCGTCGTCATTCGTCTTTCGGGATTTAAGTGGATTATCGCCTCGCAACTTATCGAACGAGTGTAACTTTTCTTTCGAGACGAACGCTTTCGGCAGGGAACTGCGTAACACTTCTTCAGAAAGTCCCACAATTTTCCGCCACTGCAATAGGTAAAAAATTATTTCAAGGCGAAACTGAAAATCATTCCTACTTTTTGAAATTTTCCCACGATCAAAGGAATGGGATTAACAATTCCTTCAGTTAAATGTTTCTTAGCGATTTCATATGCCAATATGAAATATGCGGATTTTCGTTGGGAATTTAGATTTTTTCAACAGAATTTTTTAACACATGAAACTAGAGACAAATTTTTTTGTTACCGCAAAAAATAAAATAAAATGAGCTTTTTAACTGAAATTTTGTATGTATAGGTAAAGAACAATCATGCAAAAGAACTCAAATTGGTACTTTCGAATTTGAATGCACTGAACATTTGAATATAGTCGGATTACCTGGCATATTGAAGAATCAGAAATACAGTAGTACAAATAAAATGAGCTTTTTAACTGAAATTTTGTATGTATAGGTAAAGAAAAATCATGTAAAATAACTCAAATTGGTACTTTCGAAGAGTAAGAGAATTTGAATGCACTGAACATTTGAACATATTCGGATTACCTGGCATATTGAAGAATCAGAAATACAGTAGTTTCTGTTTGAACGCAAGCATGAAGTTGAACCATGTGCGGTACTTTGCCGCGCAAAATGTATTTGCTTATATCCTCTTGAACTCCTGCTGGTTTTTCAACAGTCTGTAACAGGCAAAAAAAATAGCCGTAGCTTCAAAATGTTAAGACTCAAATTGATATTCGTACAAAGCTGAATTTTATGTTTTTAAAACACATAAAACAACGGAACGATACAAAGCAAAATAAACATGCTCCGCAAGAATACTTTCGACGTTACGTCTATCCTTTCAAGATAATATTTCATTTTGGAATTTGGAATTGAACAAATAAGAAAAATAAGATTCCGATTGGAGCCGAAACGTTAACACAGATTAACGATAAGTTGCTCGGTCAAAATCGAAGCTTCAATAAACTATTATTCTCTGGCAGCTCAACGAACATCGTTGAGTTGTACAATTTTAGTGATTCCGGAGAGGACTTAACTCGGAGAGTTTTTTGGGTGGTAAATCGATACACAAAAAAAAATCTACTTTTATAACTTTGACAAACTATTATTTACCGGCAGCTCAACGAACATCGTTGAGTTGTACAATTTTAGTGATTTCGAAGAGGACTTAACTCAGACAGTTTTTTGGGTGGTGAATCGATACATTTTAAAAAAACTTACTTTTATAACTTTGGTGCTTTCCTGGTGAAGATCTTTTACAAGCATCACCGAGCCCATAACGCGTAAAACTTTGTAATACTGCAGTTCGCTCACAGGTTTACTTATCATCGAAATATTACAGTTCAAGTGCCTGTTGTAGAGTCTGTCTGCTCTTTCCGAGTACTTGACAATCTTGTCTATTATAGTGGTTCTCCTGGCAATGTCCAGATCTTTTTGTACGCCTTGTCGAAGCGTGGCTATTCCCAGCTTATATTGCATAAAAGCTTCTTCATACTCTGCAATAGCTTCGTGCCGAAAACCTGCGCTCATATGAGCAGCGGCTATTAAAATGTATTGGCCCGAATCTTGAGCAGTATCAGAAAAATCCGAACCATCGTGTAAAGACGTGGAAACTTTGCTGCACTGACAAGCATCGTTTCTCCCATCTTCGACCAATTTTTCGACGCTCAAAAATTTTTGCCAACTCAGATCTTCGCTAAATTTGTCTTCTTTGTTATTGTTATTGTTTAACGATTGAGATTCTGTTCCTGGACCTTTGTCGAGGCTATTATCTATCAGTGTGTCGTTTATCATTGGCGCTGTTTGTTTCTCCGTGTTATTTTTCATTGTATTTTGATTGTTGGCGCTTATGTGGAAATTCTTAACATCCTTTACGCTCTCGTGATTCGTAAAATTCTGGAGACGCTCCGAATCGTCGAGATTCGTACTCTTGTCGTCCTCCGATGTGTCGGAGCTTATAGATTGCGAACAATCAGAAGCGCAATCGTCGCCTAAACTAGTTTCGAAAAATTTGACGAAAACGTCGCTGGTGAAGAGAGACGCGTGTCTGGATATGTATTCGAGAAATTTTATGGCACATTCTCGTCTCTCGTCCACCACTTCGGTCTCGAAACGCCCGAAAAACTTTGGCTTTGCGAATGCTGGGAAAGGCTCTTTGATGCGGAGCGTCGAGTGCAGATTCTTCAGTGCTGCATGGAGCTTCTTGAAATCATTGTAACGCTTCCACACCGATACCTTTGAGGCTGTGTCTGGCGATGATTTCAGAAATATCTTGAATAGAAATAAGAGCAGCTTAATAAACAGTGTTCACATTGATCTGATTTATGAGAAAAACCAAATTAAGTGCCAATATTGTTCTCTATTTCTTTTCCTTGCAGATCGAATTATACTAATGAAATAATTATTTTTATAACACAAGATTTTGTTTAACAATTCCACAGTGACACCTCTGAGGCTGTGCCCGGCGATGATTTCAGAAATATCTTGAATACATTAAGAGCAGATTAATAAAAGAATGTTGACATTGCGGATCTGATTTATGAGAAAATCCAAATTAAGTGCCAATATTGTTCTCTATTTCTTTTCCTTGCAGATCGAATTATATTCATGAAATAATTATTTTTATAACACAAGATTCTGTTTAATCCAGAGATAAATGATTTTGGTAAGTGATTTATTGGATTTTTATGAAAAGTCTTTTTCCTGAAATCATTTAGACTCAAATGAGTTAATTATGATGTTTGAAATATTCCACAAGATTAAAAGTTTTATTTTTGTCAAGTTTAGTTCAGCATTTTATTTAACTTCAATTTAAAGGCAACCAGAAATTTGGAAAATATAGAACAAGGCTCACTAAAATATTATTACAGCAATGTCGAATTTTCATGTATTGAATCCCTGTTTCCAAGTTGCAATTTCTGTTAATTTCAATTATGGTGAATTAATGTTAAATAGTTATTGTAATTAACAACAGAAGTTGCATTTATAGCGTTGACTAAAATTTTTCTACAAATTTTAATCCAAGTCAAACATATTTTAAACATTTATTATCATTCTAAAGATTTGTTTGCAAAAATACTTTAAACAATAAATAGTCTATGTCCCTGAGGTGAACATTGAAAAATTTGCTTTCCAGAAATTTTTGTATACTGAACGACGAGCGATAATTATTGCTATTATTATTATTATTGTTAACAATTTATATTATTAGACAATTATAAAGATTTAATTATTATTAACAATATATAATGGTATAAAGTTGAAAGGTAAAGATTGGAACTTACGACCGAGGATACTTTATATATCGTGAAGCCTTGTTTGTGCCGCGTAGTTTCATTAATGACGAACCGTCTGATCCACTTGTCTTTGAGTGGTGGCATTTTCTAAAGCATGTTAGGTGTCGTAATTTTAATAGTTAATTAATAATCAACTGCTGTCAGGTGTTTTGTAACCCTTTGGAGCATTACATCTGACGTCACTGCCCGTAACACGAAGGCCGATGATAAACACAACGTTTGTAAATCTTTAGAGCTTTTGACTGATGGCTCTCCAATTGTGTTTGCGTTGCAGTGATTTTGAGGTTATCATTGCGATATAGTTTGACATCAAAATTCCCTGCTATCCTCGTGTCAAGAGTCGTGACCTTACTAGTTTTCCATTAAGATGATGTGCTACTGCTCGGTCGGTAACAAAGACTGTAATGCGTTCTTCTTCTCCCCACAATTCATGTTTTAGTGAAAAGACCTGAAGTACTGACTGCGTTTTAGCATTCCGCAGTCAGTACTTCTCGATTTTTGTTTTAAAAATCAACCATGGCGCAAATAACACTTCGAGAAGATTCAACTATCTCACTCGCACTTATGGCATTTCGGTCAGTATAACACATCACCTTCAGGTGATGTGAAAGCTCGATGGGTGCGTAAGAGATATGCCTAATTTCGGAATCCCGAATCCTTTCATCTTTTGGATGAAAGACGAGATAGTGGTTCTGCAAAATTGTTAGGCGGAGAGCGACTTTCTTATTTTTATCCCAAACAATTAACCGTGGCGGAGAAAAGTGGATTACAGTTTTCGATACCGACCGAGTAATTTCACACCACCTTAAAATGATATGTCGCTGCTCGGTCGGTAACAAAAACTGTAAAACGTTGTTCCTAGCCACAATTGGTTTTTCGGGCAAAATATGAGAAATATTGACTGCGTCTTAGCACTTTTCCGTGAGTACATCTCGATTGTCATTCAAAACATCAATCGTGGCGAAAATTAAGACTTTGGGAAGTTTCGTGCATAATTTTGAAAAAAGAAAATTGTCATTGTACGTAAAGTTTATATAAACGGATACCAGAAAAATTTGTGTTCTCGTTGATATTTCACGATCTCCAAATATAGAATTTATTGCAGGTTTACTTACCGACCGAGTATTTCGCATCGAGTCGTAATTGGCGGGCCCGGAAGTCAATGAGGTTTCACGCGTGGTTCCGCTGGTATGTCAATAATTCATCACTACTCCAGACACCACAAATGGTGCGAAAGAGTCGAAGGAATCGGAGGATCATTAGACACTTCTTGTTTACACGAACAACTCGATGACGAGCCGATGTCATTGCCGAAAAACGAAGAATGAGTGAACCGGAGGACGATCGGTTTCTTCTCGACGAAATAAAGGCTCTCGAAGATGTTCTTGCGGCGGACGAATTGTCGGAACCTTCGAATGTTCCCCGAGACGTTCCAAAACAACATAACCTTAATGACTCACCTCGTCGTGCTAATTTTCAGTCTCGAGGTTTTGGAGAAGTGACGCCTTATCACCAAGAGGAACCTCACGTCAACAATCGTGGTAATAAATATTTTCCAACAATCTTTCCTTAAAAATATATATTTGCAATATTTCTAAGATTTTTGCGTTGGATTTTTCAAATTGATGTCGCTGTTTTTCATTAGCTCATTATTTGTCAGGATACTTTAATATTCAACTGAAATTGTTTAATTATCATTTTGCAAAAGTTATCAAATGGAGAAAATTTTTGGCTCGAAAGTGTATATAAATGAAGAATTTTTGGGATGAGTGACTAACGTTGATGGCCTATTGACAATAGAATGTAAAATAATAGATATAAGATCCAAATGCATAAAAATCTATGTCACTGTGTGTTGTCCAGAAATGAAATTGTCATGCATTT
Source organism: Clistopyga incitator (assembly GCA_947507545.1). Classification (NCBI taxonomy): domain Eukaryota; kingdom Metazoa; phylum Arthropoda; class Insecta; order Hymenoptera; family Ichneumonidae; genus Clistopyga; species Clistopyga incitator. The sequence continues at coordinate 4,513,345 of OX382182.1, read as the reverse complement.
TTTTTTTCTCTAAAATCATTTTATCAGAATTTTGGAGTAAAGGGACTAACGTTGATGGCCTGTTGAGAATAGAATATAAAATAATAGATATAAGATCCAAATGTTTGAAAATCTATGTCACTGTGTATTGTCAAAAAATGAAATTGTCATGCATTTTTTTTTTCTCTAAACTCATTTTGTAAGAATTTTGGAGTTAAGGGACTAACGTCGATGGCCTGTTGACAATAGAATATAAAATAATAGATATAAGATCCAAATGTTTGAAAATCTATGTCACTGTATATTGTCAAGAAATGAAATTGTCATGCATTTTTTTTTCTCTAAAATCATTTTATCAGAATTTTGGAGTTGAGGGACTAACTTTGATGATCTGTTGACAATAGAATATAAAATAATAGATTTAAGATCCAAATGTATGAAAATCTATGTCACTGTGTATTGTCAAGAAATGAAATTGTCATGCATTCTTTCTATTTCTCCAAAATCGGTCAATTTGTTGAACTCATGAAAGTCAAGAATTTTTTGAGTTTCAATTTCAAAGATAAAGATAGATCATTTTATCCATAGTTCCAGAATTGCAGCTTTTGAAAAAACCCTAAAATGATAAATGGACAGAAAAATAGTATAAATTTTTCTTGCATTAAACCATTAGGTTTTTTTTTTTTTTAATTCTCTGCTGTTTGCAGCATATTTTTGTTCTTTTTCAGAAAAAATCATTCAAATACATAAGAAAAAATCATGGGATCAATCAAGCATTTTCAAAAATTTTAAGAACAGTTAACCAAGTCAAAAAGAAATATATGAAATTAAAAAAAAACTGACAAAGATGGAATGTTAGTTAAAAGAAATTTGTAGACACTGTGAGGAATATTTTTAGAGAAATCCCTGACATTAACAAAAACATTTTGTCAGCAGAAAAAGAAGCAGGATGTCTTCCAAAATCGGCCCTAGAGGCAAATCGGATGCTCATCGATCTGCTGCTTCAGGCGAAGAGCGAGCTCATGGCGATGCTCGAAAAATGCGTGGAAAACAAGGCGATCGTCGAGGAGAGAATCAAGGAACGTGCGAAGAACCCAAGGAGTCAGAAGATCTTGATAGGAAGTGCAGGAATGCCGTATTTCAAGGACATAAATCAATACATCGCGCCGCGTAACGAAGACGCGCAGGAAAAAACGCGTAAAGGTGAACTTTCGGTCGTTCATCTGCGTTATACGAGTCCGTGGTCAGCGAGGGACAGAAACATTCTTTGGCGAGCAATTCGGCAGGAGGCATCGATCGCAGCGCTTCAAATGGAAGATGAAAAATCGAACATTGCGAGTTGCAGCACCGGAGGTACAAACGGAGCGACGAGGTTCACTTTACCAAAGAACTTTAAGGCCATGGTAGGAGCCATCGGCGAGAGAGAATTTGACTGGATGAAAATTGCTGCCATGGACTTTGATAATCGACACACGCCGGAAGAATGCAAAGTCATGTGGCAAGTTTTTCTGCATCCGGACATTAACAGATACAGGTCAGAAACCTCGACTTATTAATTGATCTTTGACACCGTTTTTTTTTGCTACACGCCGCAAAATTTTCTGACAAATTTAAAAAATATTGCACTCCTTGGGACTAAAAAATGTCAGACTTTCCAATTTTTACGGAAATTATACTATAAAAACAGGGAATTTTCAGTTCATTCCGAAATTTCAGGTCGATTAGTTCAATAATTTCGAAGATACAAAGCTTTGGGCTATGCAAGCAATTAAAAATAACATTTTTGTCCATGAATTATACACCAGCTTTTTTAAACACTCATTCGCTACAAACTAGAATGGAATAAATTCATTGTAGATGTCTGGGAAAAATCGCCAAAAATTTTATCCGATTACTTTTTTTCTTTAAAATCTCGCGAATAACAAACTAAATTTGTTAACCGAAATTTCTTCACAGATGGAAGAAAGAAGAAGACGACGCCATCAACAGATTGAGCAAAAAATACAAGTTCCAAGACTGGGACAGTCTAGCCAAAGAATTAGGCACAAACAGAAGCGGTTATCAATGTTTTGTAAGATACAATACGAACAATCAAGCCATGTTCGTAAAAGAGAGCGCCTGGTCGGCGAGCGAAGACAAACGTCTCCGCGAATGCGTGGAAAAGTTCAAAATCGGTAATTACATTCCCTGGGGAACAGTAGCAAAATACATGGAGGGTAGAAGCAAAATGCAGGTATATTTTCGCTGGAGGTACAATGCAGCACCTCATTTAAAAAAAGGAAGATTCACGCCAGAGGAGGACGCGACTTTGCTCGAGGCGGTCAAAAAATACAGCACTAATTTCGCCAAAATATCGACTTACGTTATGCCAAGCAGATCGAGCGTTCAGTTGAGCGATCATTATCTGACTCTCACGCAAAAGGAGCGAGGAATCCGCAATTCCTGGACGATAAGCGATGACGCGCGTGTCCTCAAATTGTACAGAAAATACGGCGCCGATTGGGCGAAAATCGCCGAAAAATTTCCGGGAAAAACTAGAACGCAGCTGCGACATCGTCACAAGTCCATTATTCGACACTGGGAAAAGGGCATTTCGCTTTTTGAAATCCAGCGAAGACACGAGGAAGACGAGGGATCGTATATCGACGACGAAATTGAGGTAATTGAAAAAATGCGCCGAGAAAGCGTGCAACTCATGCAAGCGAAATATTGCAAGGAAACCTCCGAAGTCGATTTGGAGCTCATTAAATATTTTCAATTCGCTCCTCCCGCTGCTAAACCAGGAAGAAAACAAAAGTATTACAAGGAAACGGAGCTCGAGGACGTAACGAGAAAATTGTACGTTCTCCTCAAAACTTTAAACGTTAATCTCGAGATCCCCGATCAATTGGAGGATTATCGATCGCTCACCGAAAAGGACAAACAACTGCTCTACTCTTACAAAGAGTACCAACGAGCGCAGACCGAATACGCAAAGTCTCATTACGAGAACATCAAGTATTCGAGAATTTTTAATGACGAAACCGACGAAATTCGGGAACTACATTTTGCGCCCTTGTGTTCAGGGGATTGCAACAAAACTGAAAGGTTCAGGCTGAACGACAGGATAGATTATCAACGTCCCCCGTTCCTCGATTGTCAAATAAAGCTCAATTTGCACCTAGAAACACCCACGATCGTCTTGGATTTTATTGGCAATGATTTGAACGAAGAATTCGATTTGCTGATGAAAATATTTTGCGGAGGTAAAATCGAGGCTTCCAAGCCAAACGCCGTGCGGAAAATTTACGTACTCGGACCCGAGGTGTGCTCAAAGATTTTTGGCGTTTCCGCCGCGAGTTTAATCCCAGGAATCGCAGGAATTACGAACCAGCAAAATAACCCTACGAAAACGAAAAGGAGAAGAAACGCGAGAGGACAAAATTGGGAATCCAGCATTTCCGAGAGAATTATTTATACCCCGGAAAGAACGATCGCTTGCGTGGAACCGAATCATCATACGTTGCTTGGCTTGCAACGTATTATCGACAGCAGAAGCGATTTTTCGGGGGGTGAAAACTTGGAACAATCTTCTGGTAATGAGCCTACGCTGAGCAAAGACTGCAAAGATTCGATGGACATCTTGAAAAAGAGAATGTTTCAGTTGTTTAAATATCCCATTGGCTTGTCGCACATTCTGCGGCCAGAAATTTATGCAAAGCAAGTTTCGCATATTGGCATTTTGGGGTACGAGGAAATAGAAGATGATTCGCGCGGAGCTTCGTCGTCTCCGGCTAAGAAAAAACGATTAGCGAATAAAAAAAAAGCCAAGAGCAAATGAAAGCTTTTTGTTTTTAAATTAAATTATTCGGCTTGTTACCGATGAGATTGTGATACGAGGCTTCGGAGGACATTAGTTACTCGTCTTCGCATAACTAAGAGAGTTTTTAAACTTTAGTAAGTACTATTTATCTGTAATTTTTATGACCAACGAGAATATACGATATTTTAATATTCGGCTTGAATTGATCGATCATCTTAAGGTGATGTGAATTTTACACCGCCTAATTCGTCATGAGTTCGACAAAGACAACGCAAAAGAGCGAAAGAGAACGACAAAAACGTGTAATACATCGAGTGAGGGTCAAAATAGCGAATGACCGATACTTTGATGTTTCAAAATAATGTATATAAAAATGATAAAAATAAATTAATCGCAATTTTTGTTTAGGTTCGATTATTAGGTCGCATAACAGTTTTACCGAAAGGTCATTTATTCGAATATTTATTTCTTCTAAACAACGCATGACGAGTATCTATACTTTGAATCATTAGAACCTGGATTTCAAACATTTTAAAAGTTCATACCTCTAAAATTGAAAATGGGCGGTGGTTAATACGTGTAACAGCCAGTAGATCGAAAAAAAATGTCGAGAATATGAATTCCGAAAGACTGAAACGTCGATACGCGAAAAAACGAAGGGCCGAAGTAGCGAATCGGCGGAAACCTTGTGATCGATTTCTCAACCGGTCTTTCAACTTAGTTTTAATTAGCTCTGCTTCATCGAGTTTAAACAATTTTTCTTTTTTGTTATACTAATTTTTACAAGTGAATGACCGTATTTTGGCCGAATTGTAAATATTAATTATGTATGATGATTCCTAACGATCGTTTTAAGCCAACCTTTCTCTTTTTTTTTCGGTTAAAGTTGATTAACACGGAGGTCTAATCGAAAGTCCATTTTTTCGGGTACCATTAGCTTTCTTTGGGAAGATAAATTTCGGGAACTGTGTCCCGGACGCGTTCGCTATTTTGACCATTCGATTTTTTGGTCTTTCGTTGTATGGAAGTCGAAATATTAAATGTTCCGGAAATTGAAGAATTGAATTTATTGCGAATTTTTGATCGATTATCCGCCACTTCGACATTATTCCCGTTTTTTTTTTTAAATTTCGACATTTTTGTGCTGTCAATATTTATTCACTATATTGTGGACTTTATTGATAGTGGCCCTTTTAGATTTAGACGTTTCTCATTTTGAGATTCAGTATTTCAGCCATTCTGCATTATGAACTTTCGATATTTTCACTTCCACTCGTTTCGGACAAAATACGAGAAATACTCACTGCGTCTTATCACTCTGCAGTAAATACTTCTCGACTTTTATTCGAAATATCAACTGTGGCAAATAATAAGAATTTGGGAACATTCACTAACATCGACTCTGTCAGTATCCTTACACATCCACATCCAGCACATCACCTTAAGGTGGCTTGAATATGCATTCAAAATGATTTTTTTGTATTCCACATTATTATTATTATTTCATTTTATTAATATATGCTTCTCTTACAAAACGATTACTAAACAAAATGAACGAAATGCGTTAAATAGGTAAACATAAAAATACGTCACAAACACTATGGCTAATTAACATGTAGATACAGATCGTTTCTCCATGAGATAAACCATCGATTTCAAAGATTTTTTACACCGGTAGGCCTTAAACACTGATTTTTCTTGTTTCTCTTAATTCTCTCTTAAGACGATACGTAATATTCGATAAATTATTTGTGTTCCTTTGTTATTATCAACTACTTGTTTTTTTTCTTGCTGCATTAATAAAAATATATAAACGGACATTTGGCTGTGATACGTCATGTCAAAGTTATCGGCGAGTCGTATATCGCCGACAAAATAAATCTACAAATTCCAATAGAAGTTAACGCAGTACATAGTAAATCGTAAGGCTATCGAGTTGGAAGAAAAACGAAGAGTATTATGTTTTATGATTGTTGTAATCGTTCAGCCTTGAAGATAAAAAAAAAAAAAAAGAATGAAAGATCAAAAAGTTTCCAAGCTCGCGTTAGGAACGAAATCGAAAGAAAAAGATTGTCCTCGAAAGAAACAAAAATGTAATTATACACCGGGTCACGATCGCGACTTGGAAATTCATTCATATTAAATTACTTTTTTTTGGGAACGGAGTTTTGACTGGTCATGATTATTGCACATCCCGCTGTGAAAACGCTCCACAACAGCAAACTGGCTTCGACTTTACCGAACAGCGATCGGATTGCGTCCAAAGCGAGCTTAAATCGTTCGTTTACGACGTTGCTTGTGGGCTTGTCTTTCACTATCTTCATCTTGGCGAGATAGTCGATGAGTGGCGGATGGTCGCGGCTAAACACTGGGAAGTATTCGCCTACCTTTTCTCTCGTCCACCAAGTTTGGTCGTTCCATCTGCGCGAAAGAGGAAAAAAAAAAGAAACATTATTTCTTTACTCAATTTCGGAGGAAGGCGCGAATATGAAATCATAAATTTGCGCTCAGGTATTATTTTTATTCGCTATTTATTTATTTAATGTATGCGAATGGAATGCAGTGATTTTTTTTAACAAACCGTTAGGAGAATTCTGACGAATGATGCAATGAAAGACTATTAAAGAGGCTTCGGTGGTACAGTCAATCGGATACTGAGATTGAAAAAATTATTGCATTTTTTGAAAAGAGAATTGGTATAATCGAAAATCAATCTGAATTACTGAGATCCTAGTAAATATAAGCAGTTACATCAATCAATTTACAGGTGAATAACGCAGAATACGCTTAAATTCTAAGGGATATATTATTCGTATTTTTTTGGAAGTCAAATTTGTAATTTTAATGTGATTTTGCCAAGCGATAGCTCATTTTATTTGTAAAAAGATACTGTATAAATTGACCGGTGAAGGTTCGTAGCAGAATGTGTCGTTTACGAATAACCGCCCTTTATTCACAAGACAAATTTACGAAGTTACTTCAGTTTTTCTCCTCAACGGGAAGTAAAACGATGAAAATTATTAGGTGAAATTTCGAAACGTCTGTGAATAAACAAAATGCGCTACTGCTAGTAAAGATTGAATTGAATAATATGACCCATTGATAATTAAAGTAAACTCAGTTACTTTCCTCTAAATGAATTGCTCTATATATTTTCTACATTTCGCAGGACCTCTTCTATTCAGATTCTCGTGCGTTTTAATTCCTCTTATTAAGGGGATGCTGGAGTCGATTAGGCGATTCGTAGTATACACTATTCATCGTAAATATGCTACAAATATCCTTCAACTTTTGCACGGAGGTAATAAAGACCTTCATGCTTCGTCGACCGGTCGACTTACCGTTTAAGACATAAAGCAAATATTTAAAAAAAGTATATTAGTAAACTTCTCAAAAGCCAATATGGCGGCTCGAGATGTTAAAAAATTCGGTTAAAGTAAGATATAAACGTTTCTGGGGCTCAGATGTGTGAAATCAGACCGGACGCCAAGGCACGAAGGTTTTTACTACATTCCTGCAAAATTTGAAGTATATTTGTAGCATATTTACGATGAATAGTGTTTATTACGAAAACGCCCAATCCAGCATCCCCTTAATTCTCCTCCGAAAATGTGTAAAAACTATTTTTGCAATGTCGGTAGTCGATTGAGTCGACTGAGTTGACAATGATGCCTCCTTAAATACAGGAAAGTTGTGCAACCGAGTATTTCAAGTGGAAGAAAATGACAAACAAAAAAAGATTATTCGTTGTATCATCGAAAAAGAACGTGCAATATTTCGAATACTTACGTTTTACTCCACGGCACGTAGTGATAATGGTAGAGACTGGCTTTGATGAACTTGGGCGGGTTATCACGGAACGGATTTTCAACGTTATTAATCAACGCTAGGACCTCGGGCTGTCCGCTCAGCAAACGATAAGTCAGCGACATTATCCAGGGATTTTGATGATAAGTTCCAAGAGCGGCGAACCACATTTGCCAATCAAGACGGGGTTGATGTGGCGCTGCAAAAGTTTATCCCATAATGTGAAAATTTTATTTTCGCAAAAGACGCAACAACGACAATATCATTTTTTCAAATTTGCAGCGCGTTTGGTCTTTCGAACGACTAAAGCTGCTAATGAATTTTGCAATTTTAACGTACTGTTTAATGTTTAAGAGCGAAAAACAACTCACCGACAAACGGCAACGAGTTATTTACATTTCCGGGCTTGTACAGGAACTCGTATTCCTTCCAGGGACCTTCGATATCGTTACTACCTTCGATAATTATTTCTGGTCTTCCATTAACGCCAGTCATACGACGGAACAAACCGTAACCATTAGCCACGTGGAAATTATCAATTTTGGCATGTAAATGCCTTAATTGCGCAGGTACCGTCGAATTATGAGAGGAATGCAGTGTCGAAAATGGAACCTGATGAACAGTATTTATATATTAACGTCTCTTGCTGATGAATAATAAGTTATTTTTAAAGATAATTGGAATAACAATATACTCATTGCGATTTATGAGGATTTTTGTTGTATCACATAAAACACTTACGACACTGATAGCGAAGAGGAAGCAAACGATCGTAGTGTAAGCGATTGTTGTCAAAGTATTGACGATCTTGTTGACACCGCCTTTCGAAGTCAATATCGAATTCGTTACGGAATCGGCGACGATGAAGCCGAGGGACGTTAAGCCGATATAAATCGATATCGGAATGACTCTACCGAGAACTTTGTCAAATTGTTCTTGGGTAAATCCTGGAAAATGGATTAATGGATGGTTTGTTTATCAAGGGAAAAATTACGTTCAATTATTTTTAGTTTAATAAAACAGCTGTCAAAATAAGCCACTGTGTATTGATTCTATGGAGAATGAAGAAAAATCGTCTCACCGATTTCTGATTGTATGGTCCAGTTTTCCGTAATTCTGAGATTATAAAAGACACAAGTGCCGTAAATAATAGCACCGTAGACAACGAAACACAAGGCGGACGAGAGATATTCCCAAACGGCTGATCCTTCGCTCTTCGACTTCTTTTTGTAGAAAAACTGATCGTCCAGTAACGCGATGGACAAACAGATCGTCAGGAAGTTGAAAAAGTTCCAATTGCCGGTTATGATAATGTGGACTTGCAGATACATCTGTGAACACAGTTTTTGTATAAATAAATGACAATAGGCCGCGAGAAAATAGCGTTTAAGAGGATGCTGGACCGATTTCGTAGTATATACACTATTCATCGCAAATATGCTACAAATATACTTCAAATTTTGCAGGGATGTAATAAAAACATTTGTGCTTCGGCGTCCTTATTACCTCCGTGCAAAAGTTTAAGCATATTTGTAGCATATTTACGAAAGTGTACGACTCGCCTACTCGACTCCAGCATCCCCTTAAGAAATCTGGAATTTCGAACCTGGAGGTAACCCGCTGTGATCCGGACTTTTCGGTTCGGGAAGAAAAACAGGAATGGAATTACCAGCTCAAATATATTAGTCGCGACTGTGTTTAGACGCAAATACCACGTTGGCAAGTGATGAGCATACCAAGCCAAAGGAGTTGGAAGGCACTGAGATTCGAAGTGTACGCCGAGAGCTGAAAATAAAATAAAATATCAATGTAGTAATTATAACAGTCGTAGATGTAATTAATCTTCGGCGAAACGGTGAAAAAGTTTTGCAAGGAGAAGAGAAGAAAGATCTTGTGCCTTCATCTCGAAATTAAAAAATGTTCTTTTTTGTCTTTAAAATTTGTTTAAAAATCAATTGTTTCGCGTTTACCTTCGAGATTCCACCACGATGGGCAGCCTGAGGTGAGTTTAACTACACCGCTCGAGAACATCAAACGGAACAAAAGCCACCGAACAGCCCAGAATGTTACAGCATCGCTCGGTGTACTTGGCTTTCCTTTTGATGGATACCAGAATGGCGCTACGATAATGCACAAAAATCCAGTTTCCAGCAGCAGGTCATCCCTGTAAATTGTGTTTTTGGATTTCGCAGAACTCAAACGCAACAACATTTCAAACATTTTCAAGTAATTCGAAAATCAAAGAGTTCCAAGGAATTCAATTTTTTTTACAATTTGGAGTAACTTTCAATTGAACATTATTATTTTTCTTATTATTGTTAGTTAAAAAATGTTCAATAACTCAGAAATTTCAGATAAGACGAAGTTGTGGTAATTGTAAAAATAATGTAGAAATTGGAAAAAATTGCAAACAATGTGGACATTAACAAAATCTCAAAGGATTCGCGAAATAGTATAAAATTTCAGTACTTCGTCTCAAATTCAAAATTCACAAATTTGTTGTCGCCTCTTGATAAATCTCCGTACTTCTTAAATCAATTACATAACATGGAATTTGTTCAACTGCTACAATGATAGATTACGTCCAACTAAGTACGAGAAACCTGCCGGTGCAGTATCTGTACAAATGATGACAAGCAATGCTCTCAAACGTCCTTGGTAGAATATCGTAATATGATACCCTTGGTATGTCTTATGTATCGATATCTTTATCGAATTACGATTCAGTCTAGGGGTCATGTGATCCATATGCATTTCAATAAACCTTTTTCAAGACAAACCTGGATAAACGAAAGTATTCCCTTTTCCATGCTTTTCTAACAAATAAAATAGAGAACATTAACTTACCACTGGAATCGCATGAAAGTTTGTCCGACTTGATAAAGCGAGAAGTAGAGCAACCACAGAGACAAAAAAATCGGAGCGATGCAGAATTGCTGGGAAATAAAGCTAAAACAAAATTCGTCCCTTTAAGTATTTCACAAACATGTAGAATTATTATTTTAAAGTAATTCGGAAAATTTTTGAAAATATTTCGGTATTCAAAATTATATGCAACCAATTTGGTTACCTCTTTTGGGAATAAAACAGCGCTTTTTTATTTACGATACGATAAAATCTCAATAAATTGACTACAAAACATTTTTTATTTTATAAAGGTGTCTTTAAATATCTTTGTAAGAGCCTTTATTCTTCTGGAGAAGCTGATGTGAATTCTTTTTTATTTTTTTCTGTTGCATTCAAAAGTGGAAACAAAAAAATATACTATATAAACATGTGTTTGATGTTTTAAAAAAATAGTGAGTTCTATTTTTCATTCTGCTTTTGTTTTGACAACAGAAAATTGAGTGAACAATGAATTTACCCCATAAAAGCAGTCATTGCTCCAAGCAATGCTACAACATCCAGCATATATTCCACATTTAGGCCAAGGTATGGCGCCAGCCACAGAACAGTTGGTTTCTGGTTGATTTTCTGCAGCAGAGGAAGTTTTCCATTGACATCCAACTGTGTTCTTGCCGGTAGAATTCCATTATCTCCGTACAGTCCTTAAAAGGGCAATAAAATTTTATGAATCGAGAAAACATGCGATGATGATTCAATGAAAAAATTACAATAAGTTATGTTAAGTGGGTGAGAATAGAATATCAAAAGGAGTCTAGTGAATAATGTAACTAAAGTTGTTTTTCAAAAATGCAATACGCAGCTGCACGTTTAGTTTGTTTGCGGTTTAAAAACAAATTTAAAAAAAAACTTTTGGCAATCAGATATTTTTGATGTTCAGCTAAAATTTAAAGGTACATCTTTTATTTTTCCTGATGTATTTTAATTGCAAAGAAGGCAACATTTACCACATACTTTAATAAAACCAGTTTCATTCGCTTCCAGATTTTCCAGATAAATATTGCCATTCGTTTTTCTATTGATTTTGATACTTTCCTACTTGAGCTTCTTACCCTGTCGGATTAGGCAACCGTGGACACAACCACTTTTCTACCGCAAAACGACCGGTTGCCTTTGGCCGTACAAACTACCACAAAACGACTATGAAACAACCGATATCAGTTTTGATTTTGAGAAGAAAAATAGGGTCGGTTGGAAACTGGTTGATTTACGGTAGCAATATCCCATAAACAACCATCATACGGCGTTTCAACGGGCACTACCGGAAACTACTAAAATGGTTGAATAGCGGTTACAAAGCGGTTATTTTCATGGCGTTTTCCAACCGTCGTTTTTCGGTTGTTTTGAAGTTGCGGTGATCCGATAGGGTATACAACACTCTACTTTTTGGAATAAATAGTAAAAGCAGAGACGCTTGCAAAGCTTAAACACAAAAAACAATTAACATTTTTGTTAATTGTATAAAATTCTATTCAAATACTTTTTTTAAAAATTCTATGACTCCCATTTCATCAAAGTTTTTGTGACAGTAATTCACAAAAATAGAACCGTATAAATGTCTCTAAATATAGAATTCCAAATCAGCTATTGATACCCAATAGATACTTTTTTATATAATCTCACACATACAAATTTTCCCCTCCAATATCTTCATCACAATGACAATAATGATATTAACAATATAATCATTTAATGCAAATAGTGTTTCAGTGTTTATGAACATTTCCAAAAAAGCAACAAATTCTCCTATTTGTGCATGGAAAACAGGCAATGGTGTGAATAAAGATGATCGGAAATATCGGAAAGGACTGGCCGATTGTATTAAGCATAAAATTAATCTGCATATGCCGGAACGAGTCGGTGTATCGAAAGAATCCCGTTCGACACGTAGCCGCGGTAGTGCAGAGTCCTATCGCGTTCAGTGAGAAAAAAAAAAAAAAAGTAACGCGCGTCTTGGTGGACGTGATAAATTATTGAAAGCCGGGGGTTGATTAAATAAAACGTATGAAGCTGAGACAAAAAAACAAGTAGGATTAAAACAAAAATGATAGATTAAAACAGGTCGATTGATGAAAATTTCTCGAAAGCCACTTACCCGGTATCTGGACGTAGAAGCTGAGGAAGGCGAAGAGATAAATGATGCAGATTCCCCGCAAAAATAGATTGCGAGTGTATCGCACTTGTACCATCCTGATATTGTTATTTCAAATCCCTTTTCGTGTCAGAATATTCGCATTTATTTATAATTTTGAATTTTAGCGAGCTATCGTTGTAATCGTGAGGAATATCCGATCGGCGTCATTCGGTGCGACTCCGCGCGGGCAATAAGGAGCAATGCGTCTCGCTCCGTGATTCTTGTAGCCGAACGAACGGTGTTGAGCTTCGTCGCGGACACGGCTAACGAGGCTGGATAAGCTACGTCGTGGTGGGGATCCGATACTAAGCGCTCAAGCCCATCGCAATGTTGGCAGCGTCGTATTAAATAAGTCCCTATGAACAGGGACGCGCTGGAGTCCAATACTTCCAACATGCTGAAAAATTACATTTTTCTTCCTCGTGGAAAAAGCTTTGTTTTCATGAATTTTTTTTCTCGAGATTATCATGTGGCAGCGTGATATTAAATAAATGAAATTGAATAAGATCCTCATGAATAGGGACGTGCCGGAGTCCAATACTTCCAACATGCTGAAAAATGACATTTTTCTTCCTCGTGGAAAAAGCTTTGTTTTCATGAATTTTTTTTCTCGAGATTATCATGCTGCAGCGTGATATTAAATAAATGAAATTAAATAAGTTCCTCATGAATAGAGAAGTGCTGGAATCTAATACTTCCAACATGCTGAAAAATTGCATTTTTATTCCTCGTGGAAAAAGCTTTGTTTGCATGAATTTTTTTTTTCGAGATTATCATGCGGCAGCGTGATATTAAATAAATGAAATTAAATAAGTTCCTCATGAATAGGAACGTGCTGGAGTCCAATATTTCCAACATGCTGAAAAATGGCATGTTGTTACCTCGTGGGAAAAGCTTTGTTCTCGTGACTTTTTTTTTCGAGATTATCATATGGCATCGCGATATTAAATAAGTCTCTATGGATAGGGACGAGCTGGAGTCGAATACTTCCAACATGCTGAAAAATGACATTTTGTTTCCTCGTAGAAAAAACTTTGTTATTTTTAAATTGTGTTTTTTTTTTTTTCAAGATTCTTTTTCATGTGAGGTCACTCAAAATAGTCTAAAAGGTTGATAAAAATGGTTTACAAAAATTGTTCGGATTTATGTACATGTGGGTGCGTGATGAAAGGGCCAAAATTCGAATAATCGTGACTTGTAAATTATTCCGAAATTAGCTTAAATGTAAGGGGATGCTGTAGTAGATTCCTTACCGACATTGCTCTGTAGAATCCATTATTCGTCGTAAATCTGTTTCAAATTTTCTATCACTCATTAAAGTTCATTGATCGAGGTTTCAATAAATAGGTACATATTTTAAAAAAAGTGCAGCCTAAAATTTAATTTAAAATCTCAAAAGCCCCTAAATTTCGACAGAAATCGAAGTTCGTTCAAATATCTACATTTTTCTGAAAATCTACATTTTTCTGACAGTTGTAAAATTTATTCATCAAAAATTTCAGATATTCACGAAAGTCCAAAAAATCCAGACAAAAACGTGAAAAGATCTGTATTGCTTCGAATTCTTTATAGTCATTTTCGAAAAAAATCATTCACCAGGCTTTTAGTTTTTAATATTTCCGCGCGTAAAGCAGTCTCAATGGGCACAGCGGCGTTCTACTTGAACGACAGAGTCGCAATGAGAAAGTACATGTGTGTCACGGTTGTCGACGAGCGTAATCATCGGTAATCATCGTTGGCAGCGCTCCTCCCTTGCATTATTGTTGTCGGGTATCGGAAAGACAACTAAAAAAGGCTGTCGCGCTCGCCAGCATATTTTGCGACAATTAAACATAAGCGGAAAGTGCAGGGCATTTATAGTAACAGGAAAATCGAATGGACGACTCGGGTCACGAGTGTCAAGTATCACGACGAGAGCACAAGTGCGTATCGTCAGTATTGACATCGCGTAACTCCGCAACTTCGAACATTGTAACATGTTGACAATCGAGTAATTTATCTTCCAGGTCAAAAAAACAACTTACTGTTTTTTTTAATTTTTCCATTCCAGTTTCCGTCGAAACGTCACGTTTCCTGATTTTATGTTGAGGTGTTGAAGATACGTAAATTCCGTTGAACGGTAATTGACCGGATGATCGATTGACCGAGTAACAAAAATCCAGTAAAAATGTCATTCGAAGGAAAATACAATACAAAGAGCCCAGGTTTGCATAACTCCAGTTTTTTTATAAAGATGTTTCAATTTTTTCATTTTTTCATTTTTATTTATGTTCAGTCGGTGTCGATTTTACTGCAATTTCAATTTCATTAAGCTGTGCGAATTTCATTGTTTATAACGATATATGTTTTGTTTATAAAAGTTGTAAACGGTGTTGGATTAATTGGGCAGGTTTTTGTTTTTGATAATACGCCGTGGAAGGGACTTATATAATAATAGGGGCAAGAATTTTCTATATTTTATTTAGTTATGGGGAAATACTTTGTATTTATAGTTCAAATTATTATGACTGATAATGGCAGAAAGATTTTTGTACGTTTGAAAAAATTGGGAATAAGTTGGATTAATTGTGCAGGTTTTTGTTTTTGATAATACACCATGGAAGGGACTTATGTAATAATAGGGGCAAGAATTTTTTATATTTTATTTAGTTATGGGGAAATACTTTGTATTTATTGTTCAAATTATTGTGACTGATAATGGCAAAAAGATTTTTGTACGTTTGAAAAAATTGGGAATAAGTTAGATTAATTGTGCAGGTTTTTGTTTTTGATAATACGCCATGGAAGGGACTTATATAATAATAGGGGCAAGAATTTTTTATATTTTATTTAGTTATGGGGAAATACTTTGTATTTATTGTTCAAAGAATTATTGTGACTGATAATGGCAAAAAGATTTTTGCATGTTTGAAGAAATTGGGAATAAGTTATTTATTGCTCTTTTATAATGATAATGGTAATGTTTAATTGCTTCAATAATGATTCAGTTGTAGAGTAAAAATTTGTTGGAGAGTGTTTTTGAGTAATTTAGTAGACTTCAATAATTGGCTATGAAAAAGTAATATAGTGGAAAAAAGTATAAATATTTTATTCATCTATGGAAAGATGTTCCACATTTATTATTCAAAGAGTTGGTGCGACTAATTGAAGTACAAAAATTACGATTTTTGTAATTTTGAAATAAGTACGAATAATTGAAAGTTATAGTTATTTTATTATAAAAATGATAACATTTCGTTATTGCAATAATGAATCATGCAACAATTATGGAATATGTTTGTGATACAGTAATTGTATAAGAAATAATTATTTTCACATTGTCTTTTATATTTCAATCAGATTTTGTGAATTAAATTCAGATTGATTATTTCAGACGAGCCTTAAGATACTTTTTTCCCAAATTTTTCCCCCAGTTTTGTTTTTTGTTTGCCATATTAAATCAGCAATATTGAATAATAAAATTGTATGTGATTATTGAAAATTAGTGATCCCAAAGACAATTTTGTGTCTCACCAATTTTTATTTGAATTCTCCATACTTTTTTTTGGAGTAGCCATGTTCACTTCGACATTTTGATTTACGGAATTTTGTGTCGCTATTTTGTTTTTCAAAATTTTACGTTGCAATTTTTAATACATCAAGACGCCGTTATCCGATATTTTTTTACACTGAAACTTGAATATATATTGAACAAAATCAGCGCATTGAAAAGTATTTTAATAATCGTCTGAAGTTGAAACATTTTTGTACAAAATTTTGGTGTTTTTGGTAAAATTGTCCACTACTAAATACTAAAATAATTTAAATTTAGCTGTGAAGCGCTTGATGCGCGAGGCTCAGGAGCTTCACGAACCAACCGAGGAATACAGAGCTTGTCCTTTGGAGGACAATTTATTTGAGTGGCACTTCACAGTTCAAGGGCCACCTTCAACTGAATTCGAAGGTGGAGTCTATCACGGGAGGATTCTATTGCCTCCGGAATATCCCATGAAGCCACCAAATATTATTCTTCTTACCGTGTGTTTCCTTACGCCAATTTAAGTAACATTATTCCTCACCGTTCACTCGTTCGCTCAAGTAATAAACGTCGTTATTTTCAGCCAAACGGTCGCTTCGAAATAAACAAAAAAATATGCCTTAGCATATCGGGTCATCATCCGGAAACGTGGCAACCCTCGTGGAGTATTAGAACAGCTTTGTTAGCACTTATAGCTTTTATGCCTACCCCAGGAAATGATACTATTGGCGCTCTTGATTACAGTCCCGAAGAGAGGCAAAAACTCGCGAAAAAGTAAGTCAACAGCCGCCAAAAATGTATCCCAACATTTTTCTTAAAAAAAAAAAAAGGAGAGCATCAGAAATAATCTAATTGCCAAATGCCTCATAAAGATAATGAAGATTCTGATTACAAAATTATTCAGTAAAGAATTTTCGGACAATTCATAAAAACAGAGAATGAAGTCAATGAAAAATTATAATTCATAAGGAGTTTTGAGAGACGCATTTTTTAAATTTTCATGTATATCTTATTCATAAGATTTAATTTACTGTAGGTCGTTAAATTGGCAATGTGAGAGTTGCGGTAAAATAGCAGAATTGTTGTCGAAAAATGGCACAAAGAGACCAATCACGCAAGAAGAGCAGCATATGTTGAATACAATTGCTTTGAAGGTAAATTGATGGTTCATCGTGAAAAAAAAAATGCTGTGAACAAAAAACGAATGCTGTTTTATTTTAGGCGGAGGAAACACCACCGAGAGAGTCGGCGTTTTCTTCAGAATCCGGTCCTTGTTTTGATTCAGAATTGAGGCAACGACACGGCGAATCGCAAGGGCTCGAAAATGCTGATCAGGCGCAGGCAGATATTATCGTAAATCAACAGCTCGCAACCGTTTCCTCTCCCAACGACCTTTTTTGGAGTATCCTCATCGCGTCTTTACTATCCGCGATTATTTTACTCGTCCTGCGACGACTATTCTTCGTTTAAATCCACTTGGTCGACTGTTTAAACGAATAAAAATAAAATCTGTAAGTCCACTGTAAAAAATTGAGGAGTTTAGTGCGTTTCATGCTAATAAAATGAGTACCAATTTTTCAAATATCTGTTTCTACAGCAGGAAAAATATTAAGCATTATATATAATTTAATATAAAACGATTTGTATCAGTTCACACTTGGAAAATGCCAAACAATATTGCCGCAATTATGATAATCAAAGGCTTTTGTTTAGAAAAAAATGTTTTTTTGTTTATCAACCATCGAGATTTTTGATCCAATTCGGTATTTGGGAGGAATAACTGTTTTATTGCTTAACAGCGAAACAGTTTTAAAAAAATTGCGTACCCATTAGCATTAAACGTTTTCCTCTTTTTGTCGTATGTGGTAAACTATTAACAAATTGTTTGCGGGGTTGTAAAAAGATTTTCGTATTTTTTAGGTCACTTGAATCGTCTGGATTTTCTATAATGCGAACCATCCATCTTTGTGAAAAAAGGAAAGTATACAGTCAGCGTCCGTGCATTTTAACTATTTATAAAAGTTACGGTTTTTCAAAAATCAAATTTGTTTAATTATAAAAATGAGGGCTAAGCGATATTAGAATAAAAGTATATGCGAAATATTTTTGACAGCGATAAGATTAATCAATTATTTCTCATATTGAAAAATGGTTTTTGACATAATTAATATTGAAAAAAAAAAATAAGATTACGAACCTTTAAAAAGATTCGTATTAAAGAGCATTTCATTAAAATATTCCTCATCATTGATGATACCTTTTGAGGTAGTTAAAAAGTATGGACGAGCATTGTACTTATAAATACACGCTATGCAAATAGTAGTATTGTTACGTTTCTATATAAGTATGGAGAAAAAAAAAGTTAACCTGCTGTATTCCCCTAGTCTTTATTATTTTAGATTTTCAACTGAATTCATTTACCAACAGAAATATAAATGATATTGCTCTATATGTATTTGTAAAAATATACCATCCTTCCGCTTCGAAACATTGTTTATTCTTTATTCTTCTTGGAAAATTTCGCAAAAAGCTCCACTAAAAAAAGAGTCACGTTGATTTTTTTATCTCGAAAATATTCGGATTTTAAGTCTCCTTAATGTTCTCGATCTTTGGGTTAAAGAAAAATAATAATAAATTCGTTAATCAGTTATCAGGCTGTTGTTTATTGTGAATTCCATTGAGAGAAGGACCAGAATTCCAACTTTAACCATATTCTATAGGCACTTTAATATTTCCTGTTAGACAATCTTGGTGTTCATATCCAGTAGCTGCGATTTCATTAGAAATTAATCATTTATTATTAATCTATACACATTTCACTGCCACCATATCTTTTTAATACAATAAGTTTTTTTTTCATTTGTTCCATTCACACGCGTCGTTTGCAGACAATTTTGCGATCGATGATAAACGATATGACAATATTTACTTATGGAATTAAAAAAAAAGTAGACGCACACCTCTTTTTTTCGGAGCCTACGGAATTTAGTATAATTAATTGCAAAGCAGAAAAGCACTAAAATAATTAACAACAATAGCTAATGATGATTGCTGTGAGTCCCCTAATTGGTCCCATTTATCCACAATCTTTACACAAAGTAGACTCGGCACGTGACCGAAATTTTTGAGCAATAAATGTTAATACCTAACAATTCTCAAAATGAATTGAGCGCACAGAACCGTTGAGCTGATTATGACAAAGCAACCGGAAGTACGAAAAGCGATATCTAATTGCCAAATCTACAATTATATTCCTGTTCATTCGATACAAAAACGGAAATTTTTTTTGTCGTCGAAATAAATTATTTCGTAGAATTAACTCTTTGAAATGCTTTCTTGCATTTACGGCACAATTCTTTGGATTTATTCGGAAATGCTTTTTTAAGCGAAAATAAAATTCTAGGCCTTTCAGTGAACTCTTCAAAAAATGATTATGAAAATCCTCGAAAAATCTATTGTTATTACTGATACACTAAATTTCCGATCACACACAAAAATCGGACCTATTGGAAAATTACAGTGAATTATTGAAATATCATTCATTCGTATATCGTTTTCAGTCTCATGAAAAAAGCGTACATCGAAGTTTGCCTAGCACCTTTATTTGGGGACGTGCTACGATTCGCCAGCCCCTGGACGTTCATTACAATTAAAAATAAATCTGTGTCGTTTCAATTGTTTCGTGCGCCGATTAGTGCTTTTGCTGTGCGGCTGATTACAATTTAATTAAACCCCATCATCTAAAGGTTGTCGATGTATTCACTGAGATGTACCTTTGTTTATGGATCAGAAGGAATTGCACCCGCTTTCTGTAAACCGAAATAAAGTAAGCAAGAAAAAATGTCTAATCATTTCGCGGCGTTATTAGTAATCGATAAAAATATATTATATTTATATGATTTCGGAAAAGAATTTTTCGTTTTCTTTTCCTTTAAACAAAACAAAATTTTGTTAATCAAGTGACTTTTAGTTTTAACTTGAATTATTACGAATATTCTCGAGTTTTTGATAAATATGCGTTACCATAAAAAACGATTGAACAATATTTTGTGATCGAAGTATTTTCCAATCTTTGGCTTTATGTTCAACCAATGAAATACAAAAATATCTATGGGAACGATACCAACCGGTGACGTAAATTTAAAAAGGCCGGTGCAATTTCTTCCTGTCAAAATAATAGCAATGATATTAACGCTGCAAACATTACATCCCGTCTATCCATAATTGCTCTTCATATTTCTGTCTGTGTATCTGTACGGAATACAAAAATAGAATTAGCCGCGACAATGACAATTTACTAAGCTTATTCTCTTTCATCAGCTACCGCCAGTCCATTCACCGGTCTCCTTGAGCGTTCTATCGGTTAGTCTTTCGATTTCGGTTAATAATTGCTCAGTTTCAACGTCGATGCATGCCATGTCCGCTTCGACCGGATCCCATTCCAAGCTGTTTGGGGTTGACACTTTGGACCATTGCGAAGCGGTTAAACTCGACGGTTGACTACCGTTTATCGAAGTAAAAGACGCAGAGCCATTCGGACTCTCCGCCTCGGGATTAAAAGCCCCAGAAGGCGGCATGACTGTAAAAACATACGAAAAATTATCTTAATACAAAGTTCAGTGTGTAAAATATTGGTTTTCAAAAATAGAGTACCTTCGTGTTCCCACTCAAGGTCTAGGGAAGACGCCGGAGTAGAGGAAATGCATCCTTGATGTCTCAGAAGTGTTCTTGCGTCCAATGTTTGTGGGGGACTGTTCAATCCGGAGCTAAGAAAAAATTCATTGGGTTGGAAGAATATTTACCATTTTTGTTTTGCTGTTTTGTTGTTTTGTTGTTTTTTTTTTTTTTTCAAGATACTATGATTGTTAACTTTCAATCTAAACTTGTTTTCCCGAAATTAATGAAAAATTAAAAACAGTTTTTTGTTTTTATGAAAGGATGTTCAAAATTCACGCCAATTTTTGGTGGTGGACTGTTCAATCCGGGGCTAAGAAAAAATTCATTGGATTGGAAGAATATTTACCATTTTTGTTTTGCTGTTTTGTTGTTGTTTTTTTTTTTTTTTTCAAGATACTATGATTGTTAATTTTCAATCTGAACTTGTTTTCCCGAAATGAATGAAAAATTAAAAGCAGTTTTTTGTTTTTATCAAAGGATGTTCAAAATTCACACCAATTTTTGGTGATGGACTGTTCAATCCGGGGCTAAGAAAAAATTCATTGGATTGGAAGAATATTCACAATTTTTTATTTGTTTCTTTTTCAGGATACTATGATTATTCATTTTTAATTTGAACTTGTTTTCTCTAAATGAATGAAAAATTAAAAACAGTTTTTTGGTTTTATGAAAAGACGTTCAAAATTCGCGCCAATTTTTGCGGTGGACTGTTCAATTCGGAGCTAAGAAAAAATCGATTGCCTGCCCAACCCTTACAATTTTTTTGTGTCTTTATCAAGATACCAAAATTGTTGATTTTAACTAACAACGGAATGTTAGAACTAAGTCAGTGAAAAATAAAAACTACTTTTTTTTCTGCTAAAAGATATTCAAAATTCGTGACCTATCGAAATTTGGAGAAAATTAAGTGATTCATGGAAAAATTCTTTCAAAGAATGATAATTTTCAGAAAAAAAAAGGAAATGGCTTGCTCAAAGATTACGTAATTTTTTAAATTCTTGGCTACTCTTTTTAAGAATTATCTGCTTACCTTTTTGATGCATCGATTCTGGATTTTAGCCTGGAGTAAGTGTTAAAACTTCTGGACCAGCCACTTTCCTCAACTAACTCCAAACTTACAGGAACACCATGTTTTTTCTACAAGCAAAAATTGATATTTTTATCATTAATAATCTCAACATATAAAACCCATCGTCGCTGATTGTTTACAGAAAAATGAAGAAATCACTCCAGCATTATATTGTTTATGATATTGTGTAATTTGAATCTCATCACCTTTGTAGATTGTATTTATGTAGTGTCAATATTTAAAAAAAGAGCAAATTAATATGCTGGTTTACCTTAAATCTCTTCAGGGAAAGGATTGACAATATACTATCCGTGTAAGCATGATAAAATTTTTTTAAAATTATTATTAGTATAATTATTTTTGTTTAAGGGTACACATAGATATCACAGAAACTTTTTTTTCCAGTCGCTTACCCCCTAGATGTTCCTGATTCTGCAGAATTTTCTTCTCCATCGGTTAAGTTACAAAGCTGAAATAGAATAGAACTTCTATTAACAAAAGTGACTTTAATGAAGAAAAAAAAAAAAAAAACATGAGCAATTGAAATGAGAAGATAAAATATATGCCAATAAATAGTAACAGAATGTTTTATGAATCAAAACAAAAATTTGATACAATAAACAGTTCATACACAGTAATCCATTACTTTTGCAAACCAATTTTTCTACAATTTTTTACAAGACTTTCTAATGAAAAAAAAAAAAAAAAACACAACTTTATTAGAAATAATCCATAGATTTACATACCTCAACTAGTTCTGCCTCTTGGGAGTGCATGTTTGTACACCTGTAAGCGACAATAATTACAAATCAACAAAAAAACATGTATCAACATATTCCATTAACAACAATTGAATTTATTGCAACATGTTTATTTTTTATTCACAATCTAAATGCAATAATAAACAAAAATGTTGACATAGCATTAATGACAATATGTTGAAACAAAATAATTCGAGAAATAAATAAAATTTATTATAAATGTTGTTGATTGTTATAATTGTTATTTGTTATTTTCAGGGTGTTGAGACTAACCTGTACTTGAAGGGGTTGTTGACTTTGGCAAAACAGTGACCAAGACAGGCCCCCATGACCTATCACGCGACGGCTTCGTGCTGTCATCTAAAAATCCTTAATATTCTAACGTCGCTCCAATTATACCTTGAAGAGGAAAATTCGCCGCCTCGCCGCACTCCTATTTGATATCAGTGTGATTGGGCCTCATGTCTAACGTCCTTGAGATCCTGAAGAGGTTGAGAAAAATTGGGATTAAAGATCGAGACGACTTCGACACCCGCGGCGCCGAGTGCGAGAGCAGTCGTCTCTCCCCCACAGAAAAATTCTTCAGGGTTGCTCCGAGCAGCGCGCCGCATTAGTCATCGAGTTCGCGCGGATCCGCTCGAGTGACGTCGAGGGCGCCTCTCCACGAGAATCGTCACTCACGCATGACAGTATCGAACATGTGGTGGCCCTAGAGAAACTACACATTGGACAACATGTTTGGCATTTTAAAGAAGAAACCTGTTTTACCGGCCGAGCACGGAAAACATTTTTTCGATTTTATTTTCGCTCTTGTCTAATGAAAAAAAAAAAAAAAAAGGGTTTATTTGGAGAGCGATCGGTGAGAAAAAATTGACTTTAAGGGTTTACGTGGGAAAATTGAAAGATTCCAATATTTTTAAGGGTGGCTCTCGATTCTCTCTGCAGAGATGAGTAGCTCTCTGTGATTCGCTACGCTTCATTTGAATCCATTTTACCGCTGGATCCTCAATACCCGCGATACATAAACATAATTCCCATGAAACGTAATTGACGACCAGTATTTGCTGTCAAGTTGTTTCCGGTAACCAATAGATGAAATGCGGCATTCGTGATTGGCTACGCAACTTACCGCTCAGTGTAAACCGGCGAAAATTTCTTCGCCCAACGTTAACCGCCTATAGAGCTGTCTGTCTCGCACCTTACCCCACTTTTTGGTTTATCGATTTTCCTAAAAAAACGGCTTTGAATATCAAAAAGCCCGAAGCTTAGCCAAATTCTGCAATACTTCCGCACATTCTATACAAATATAAGCCATTTCTGCCGAGTATTTTGCGAGAAAATAGGTTTCAAAATTTGCTAAGTGGTGGACGAAGCACCGCTGCCTCTTACGTCCAATGAGAAGACAGAGTCCAATATCACGAGGACGAAAGACGCAATTGCTTTGTTCCGTTGAGAACGAGCCTGAAGCTATCATTGAAACTCGGAAGCTTACGGTCTTATCGCGGTCACGTGACCGCTATGCATGCAGCATATACCTCTCAGTTAATCACAGTTGTGCTAAAGCCATGGCGGACAAAGATGAGGCTGAGAAGACCATCGCCGAGGACTTGGTTGTCACCAAGTATAAAATGGCTGGAGCGATAGTAAACCGTAAGAAAAATGAACCATCAACATTTCTACGAAAATCGCTATACTATCCATGTCCGTTCGCACTCGTATTACTCTCCATTAACGAGCTTTCTTCACTCCGGCCATATGGAATGTAACTCGCCAATGCCGGCCACCACTCACCATGTGGGCTATCGCATATTCAAATTTTCTTTATGTCTTTCAAAGCCTCCAATTACCGGCCATTCCTAACAGGTTTATCGCTATTATCATGCCCGCGGTTCACCGACCGCTCCGAACGTACTCCACATATTTTCGTTCGCCAGGGCGACGATTTACCCCTTAACCCATTGACCATTCTCGTTTTTGTGCGCGAGGTGGTCACCTTCACGACGCGCCTTTCCTCCGCGCGGTTCGCGCGACAAAATTTTACGACTCCTCCACCAAAATTCGAATTAAGGTTAGGTAGTCGCTCAAAAAAACATTTGGGCTTTCCCTTCGGTTTTTTCATTTTTTATGCAGAAATTTCATATTTTTATGGAGCTGTTAATTGTTTTGAATTCGTTTGCTGTGTTGCGTTTATGAGACGATGTGGGGAATTTATTGAAATACATGATTCTTAGGCACGCGTAAGCCGTAACGTATATGAAAAAAAAAAGGAAATTATATATAACTTGTTGAATGAAATTGAGGAGAAATAAAACATGCGGAATGTTGGATTTTGGAGGCGGAGAGTGTAAATTGAGGAGAAATAAATTATGCGGAATGTTGGATTTTGGAGGCAGAAAGTGTAGACTCAACGGAAGATTATGCGAGGCACAAAAAAAAAAGAAAATGAAATATAACTTGTTAAATGAAATTGATGAGAAATAAATTATGCCGAATGTTGGATTTTGGAGGCAGAGAGTGTAGACTGAATGGAAGATTATGCGAGGCACAAAAAAAAAGGAAAATCAAATATAACTTGTTAAATGAAATTGATGAGAAATAAATTATGCGGAATGTTGGATTTTGGAGGCAGAGTGTTTTTAAAATGACATTGACTCAAATTAGTCTTGTTTATTTATATAATTTTTTACAGGGTAGTAGTGTAGTAAAATGATGCAAATTTTTTTTTATTTGGAGTTTTCAAGTTAAAAAACAAAAACTATAAAAAACTATAAAAAGAAAAATGCAGTTACCAATTTCAATTAAAAGTCATGATACCAAAAAGATACCAATTAATTAGTAGGAAAAAGGCAACAAATTCAAAGTACTTTTTATAATATATATTCATGCTTTGTATTTCTTTTCTAATTTTCATTGTTCCAACTACAGGAAGTTGAAAAATCTTCTTAATAAAAGGACTTTTTGTACGATAATGAATTTTTGTTTATTTGTCAAATATGAAAGTTATTTATGAAATAATATACAAGATTTCATTTGGGAGTTCAAGAAATCATTTATTTTTGTTAATTCCTCTGTCTCCCTCTTTCTCAATTTTCTTTTGAGTTTGATAAATTACAATAATTATGACACAGCCTTTAAATTTACGATTACAACTTTCAGAGGTCTTGAAACAAGTTCTGGACAAGTGCGTCGCCGGTGCATCTGTGCGAGAAGCATGCGAGTACGGAGACCAGTTGCTTTTGGAAGAGACGAGCAAGGTCTTCAAGAAGGAAAAAGAGTTGAAAAAGGGTATTGCCTTCCCGACATGTATATCCGTCAATAACTGCATCTGCCACTTTTCTCCAATTGCCAGTGAACCGGATCTTATCCTGAAAGAGGATGATATGGTGAAAGTGTAAGCATTACAAGAATTCTTCAAATCTCGCGTAATTAAAAAACACGATTGTATTTATCATATTTCACAACTTATGTTTTCACTGCTGTCAAACAAATCATTAATTCATTACTTGAATAAACATGATAACTATATTTTTCAGTTTCTTCAGGATAATAAAAATACAAACGATTATTCATTTTGCTTTTAATGTAATAAAAAATTGCGCGGATACAGTAAATATTTGGGAAAATTATGGGCACAAAAATCGTTGCCATTTAACGTTTTGTTGAACGGATGTATGAAAAAAATGTTTTTGTTCTTTCAGGGATCTCGGAGCACACGTCGATGGTTTTATCGCGGTCGTTGCCCATACAATTGTTATAGGCTCGAGCTCCGATAAGAAAGTCACCGGCAGGAAAGCTGATGTCGTGCTGGCGGCCCATTACGCATCCCAGGCAGCTTTGAGGCTTCTCAAGCCCGGCACTGAGGTAGCGATGCACAATTACCTACATAAAGATAAATTCGCAATTACCTCGAAAGGATAAATATGCATTAAAATTTTTTTTGCGCAGACGTACTCCATAACCGGAACGGTGGAAAAAATATGTGGTGCCTACAACTGCAAGCCCATCGAGGGAATGTTGAGCCATCAGCTCAAGCAATTCAAAATTGACGGTGAAAAAACGATTATACAGAATCCCAATGACGCGCAGAAGAAGGAACACGAGAAGTTTACTCTTGAGACTCACGAAGTAAGTTTCATCGTCATTATTTCATTTTTTAAATGGTGAAATATCGAAAATTTTTGATAATTCAGATAAAATTATGTTGACGAGTGAACATTTGGTATGATCATTTATTTGCACCAAAATGGCTCTGAAATTTCATTGGGTTTGGAAGTAAATCTCACGTAAATTACAGAACAATTTTTTGGTTTGTCTCTTAGTTAAAATAATTTAATAATTTTTTTCTGGTTGCGGTGTTGAAAAATTTAACGTAATTGGACCTGAAAAAAATTCCATAAAATATTTTACAGTGAAATTTTTTAAAAATCGTTTTTTTGAAAACGAATAATGCTTTGAGTGGACATCTTTTTAATAAACTATTTTAATGGTATTTTAGGTATACGCCATGGACGTCCTGGTGAGCACGGGGGAGGGCGTTGGTCGAGAACAGGACACTCGAGTGACCATTTACAAGAAAACGGAAGAAACTTATCAGCTGAAATTGAAAACATCTCGTATGTTCTATTCGGAGCTGACTCACAAGCACGGACTGATGCCTTTCAATCTACGTACATTCGAGGACGAGAAGAAAGCCAAGATGGCGGTTGTCGAATGTGTGAACCATAGATTAATCGAACCGTTCCAAGTAAGGCCCCTTTCACTTTTAATTATCAAGCAATCGTGTAAAAAAGACCGTCAGATTAGTTGAAAATATTTTAAAAAAATTTTAACTTTGCATTACGCGTTTTTACACATATTTAAATAAATCAACTCATTATCCACAAAATATCACGTTTTTCTTAGTGAAAAAAAAAAACAAAAATTAAGAAGCTAAAATAAGTTTTGTGAAAAATGGATAATTGAGAATTTATATTTTTTAAAAATTAGTTCACAACAAAATGAATAAAACATTCAACAAATTCACCCGTTCGATGTGCAATCAAATATATGATATGTCTAAATGCACGTGTTCGTTACGATGTCCGCAGGTTTTGTACGAGAAGCCGAGCGAATATGCGGCGCAGTTCAAATTCACAGTATTGCTGATGCCAAACGGGCCTCACAAAATAACTGGAATACCTTTCGAGCTCGATTCATTCAAATCTGATTGCGTCGTGGACGATCAAGATTTAAAGGTGAGCGGAGCTATTTTCATTGAAATAGTATTTTTTTCCCCCGAACGAATCGAATTGTTGGACGAAAATTGGTACAGCTTCGTTGAAAAATAAATAAATAATCGAATCTTTTTGCTTGCAGGCGCTTTTGAGTTCATCGGCGAATCCCAAGGCGGCAAAGAAGAAGAAAAAGAAGGCAGAGAAAGCTGTCGGTGAAGTCGCAATGGAAGTCGATGCCAAGGCTTAACAGAGACAAAAACTCGACACACACCCCATAACTTACTGACATCATTGTGCACTCCCTCCTTGCCCCTTAATTCTTTCAGCTAGGCAGTCAAAAAATGTTTAGTTCTTTTGGCGAATCGCCCAAAGGAACTTGACAAATTTTTGCAGAATAAACAACATTCGCGATGATTCGTTATCGTGCAAACGATCTACATACTTCAGAATTTTCACATTAGAAAGATCGAAGTTTTGTTGTAGCCCCGATTTTGACCTCGCCATGCATCCGTAAAAATTCTCTATCGTCAAATTTTACTTCATTTTTTGTTTTGTATAATGGATTATACCACATAACTGAGAGCGAATAGCATTAATGTTGCACGCTGGTAAATTCTGCTCGGCACAATCGTGCCGTTATTTTAAGAGCTGATTTAGAATGAGAGAGAATAAGAGAAAAAAAATGTAACTCGTTTTGCGTATGTAATTGTGTAATTACCTGTTTATAACCCGACATCCTGCCATTTATTTCTTTAGGTTTTTCTGTACGATAATGTATCCAATAGACACGGCAAAGCTTTCTCAAGTTCTGGTAAAATAAATATCTGCACGATTTGCCGTTGCAGAATTTTCGTTAATCAGGGTGACTGTCGCGATATACTGTATTCAGTACTTCGTTGTGAGTTGTTTGGCAAAAAAACATCTACCAGTTATTATTGAAATTGTAAAATTGAAACGAGTGCCGATCTTGGGAGTATTCATAAAAAAAAATTATTAACAATTGATTCGTATTATTTCGCCATAAGAATTTCCCCCAACCAAACTAATTATTTGTACACGTTATTTGCTATAACAAAAACGTTTTGTCGGTGCAGAGAAAATTGAGTAAAAAATAACCATCAGAAAAATTAACAAAACAGATTTTTAGGAACTAATTGAAAATAATCTTGAGAGTATTCACAAAAAAAATTATTAACAATTGATTCGTATTATTTCGCCATAAGAATTTCCCCCAACGAAACTAATTATTTGTACACGTTATTTGCTATAACAAAAATGTTTTGTCGGTACAGAGAAAATTGAGTAAAAAATGACTATCAGAAAAGTTATGAAAACAGATTTTTAGAAATAAAATGAAAATAATTGCGTGAATCTCGGAGCCGATTTTTTCTGGACAATTGAATGATCGGATAATTTCAGTAATTGAGTTATCAAATTACACAGACGATCGAATTAATCGAATGAGTTAAACGATTAATACGCTTCGAATGATTGAAATTATTCGCAACAATGAAATCACTAAATATTCCGAACTATTGGAATAATACGAAGGCAACATTTGCATACATTTAGCGTATCTTCGTCACAAAAGTAGATAGCGATTTCAACTTTGATTCATTTTAATCATCCAACTCACAAAAATCCGTGTGAGTTTAATAAATATCGCTTGCGTAATATTAAAGATACAACTCATCTAAGAGTACTCTAAGTAAGGGTCCGATACAAATGCCGCATATTCGCGACAATTCTGAAGCTTTTACATTTATATCGATTGTAACACAAAGCCTCTAAAATTGGAGTAGAATTATCTATTAGAATAGCGTGGAAACGTAGTTTTGTACGAAAAATCATAGATATATTCTATTACACATATTTTTTCTACTCGATTTGTGCATTTATTCGATATTGTAATCATTGTTTTCTTGTACCAATACAAGTCCTCCCGAGGAAATGAGTAATGTCGTTACTTTTTTATTTTTCTATTGCGTTAATGAGCAAAAGTATCCAATTGGTATTTGAATGAAAATTATTGGGAAAAAAAAAAATCGTCAAGACTAATATTAAACTGAAACTTTTTTTATTGTATTGTCCTGCGAATATTTTTATCCGAAGCAAATATTCCAGTGAAGAGGATATATTAGCTAAAATAATAACTCTGCTAAGCTCTTCTCATGACGTGAAATTGAAAATTGGCAAATCATAAAAGATTTACGTTGAAGACGGTGAATTCGAACTTGATACTCTTTATTATGGAACGTATACCATTATTTTATGTGCCACAGCCCAAATTTAGTGCCATTTCAAGGATAGAAACATGAGTGATATAAAAAGTTATTTACAAAGTTATATTTATTTTCATTGTACACTTTTCAACGCTCGTATCGTCTTGCAATGTTTTAAACAATCGTGAATCAGCATCTCTCGTTAGTTTAAAAAAAAATGCAATTTTTGTTAATTAATGCCATCATTATTTACTGTTTCATTATCTTATTTAAAAAATATTCTACCAGGTTTGTAAATTCATAGTCTAGCGTTTTGGGGGTCAGTTTTTTTTAACACTTCCCCACCAAATTTTATACTGAATAATTCATAATGAATAATCCGGGAAATAAATTAACAAAAAGTGCATATTTCAGGGTAAACGAAGATACCGGAAGTACAGAATCCGTATAAACACGTGATGTTTATGACGCCATATCGACGTCATGAGTTTGATATCTGACTTTCAAAACTACGGTGCTCGGATTCGTTATATCAGCTACGTTGATTTCTGTGCCGTCCACGAGGCCCAATTCGGCCAGAGTCTTTGACAGATTTTCCCGCGTTCTCTCTTCGATGCTCGCTACGGTTTGCATGTACAAAGTTTTCATTTTTCCGCCGATATTCGCCGTGAGGCCGGGGTTCCTCATCTGCAAATCGTGTCTCGCGCAAAGCAGTTCTATCAAGTCTTTGAGCTTAATTCTATTGTCGCGAACTTCGATCTCACGCGGCACTTGACTGCAAGCCAAACAGTCGGACTTGCGCTCGGCCTCATAAGTGTACGTGTAGATTCCGTCCAAATTATTCAGCACCTGAGAACAGTTTTACGAATAGTATAATTGTTTTTTTTTTTTTTTTCAATTTCGTTATTTGATTATTTATTTGTATACGGAGAAACCCATTTTACAGCCATAGAAATGTAATAAAGCAGCTAAACATGCCGTGCAGATTTCGGTTGCTTTGTTTTCTTTTTTTTTTTTATTATTTTGTTACAAAAGTATCTCACATATGCAGTGAGATGCGTCTCGACTGTTAATGTACTTAACGTCAAGAATTCTGAGAATGTCAGAGAATGTCAAGAATTATTTCTGCTACACGAGTAACTCCTCGGAACTCTTAATTGAACTACCAGAAACTTTAAAAAGGTTTTTCAAAATTCAGCTCATTAACGCTCAGTGATAGACCGGTGAAAATTTCTTCGCCCAATGTTAAACGCCTATAGGGTTGTCTATTTCGCGGCATAGCGTTATGTGTCGTCTCGCACCTTTTTGGTTTCGATTATCGTGAAGGAACGGCTTTGAGTATCGAAAAGCCCAAAATTTAGCCCAATTGTGCAACGCTTTCGCACGTTTTATCAAAATTTGACCTCTTTCTGTCGAGTATTTTGGGAAAAAAAAGGTTTAAAAATGTTGAGCTGTGCTGGAAATCGGTGGGGGAAAGTAGCACTGCCTCTTAACGTCTACGTACCATATAATTGTTTAACGTCGCAGTGCAGCTAGTGGCTAGCTTGAAAACTTCTGTGGTACATGTAGCTGCGATTGCAGCATTCGTGGAGGCGACTGCGGGTATTATATTCTTGACAACCCCTTGAACTAATCTGTACGTCAATCCACGTATCCCAAATTGAGTTGCTCTGTCGATGGATTTTTCGTAAATCCAATTAACGTGTTGAGGATCATCGCCGTCTATGACGCAGTCAAATGGATTGTCCTTTGGCCACTGAATCACCTTTACATACTCAATGCAATGCTCCGGCAAACGAGGAGTGTTTGCTATTGTGCACAACGGATATGTGATCTGTATGAATGAACAATAAAATCGTTGCATTTTTTTCTAAACCAATTATTGGAACTAAAAGACCTACTATCGAAAAATTGGTATTTAATCATTTCCAAAAACAAAAAAAAAAAAGGTGAAATGCAAAAGCTCTATAATGTGGAATAAGTTTGAAACAATACATTTTTACTATGATATATTTTAGATTTTTGTATGAAAAATGAAATTTTAGTTTCATTTTACTTTGTATATATTTTTATTATTTGAGATTCTTTGCACGTATTGCGTAAAAATGGAACTGAGTAGTCAAAGATTGTAATATGGATAATTTAACTATGGAAATATTGGTATTTAATGATTTCCAAAAACGTAAAAAAGGTGAAATGCAAAAGCTCTATAATGTGGAATAAGTTTGAAACAATTTATTTTTATTATGATATATTTTAGATTTTTGTATGAAAAATGAAATTTTAGTTTCATTTTACTTTGTATATATTTTTATTATTTGAGATTCTTTGCACGTATTGCGTAAAAATGGAACTGAGTAGTCAAAGATTGTAATATGGATAATTTAACTATGGAAATATTGGTATTTAATGATTTCCAAAAACGAAAAAAAGGTGAAATGCAAAAGCTCTATAATGTGGAATAAGTTTGAAACAATTTATTTTCACTATGATATATTTTAGACTTTTGTTTGAAAAATGAAATTTTAGTTTCATTTTACTTTGTATATATTTTTGTTATTCGAGAATCTTTGCACGTATTGCGTAAAAATGGAACTGAGTAGTCAGAGATTGTAATATGGATAATAAAAATAGTGATTAAATTCACACCTGTGGAGGATAAAGATCCAAAGTGCATTCGATGCACGCCGTTATTCCTGGCAATATCACCCTAGCATTGCCTTTGAAACCTTCGGTACCTCCGTCGACCATCGGTATAACACTGGATTGATCCAATTCTCCATCTTTGTAAACCAGGAGCGATATCAGCATTCCGTTTATCCATCGTCTTGCTACTATCGAGTCCAAGCCACAGACGACTATGTGGAATTGACGGTAAAATGATTCGTCCTTGTCTTGGATCATTGAACAATGTGCCACTACATTACAACCGGGGATCCGGTTGTTTATAAATTTTGCAGCGACCTCAGCCTTCGAAGCGCCAAGATCTTTGTGACGAAAGAGGAACTGCCTGTTTTGTGAAAATTTCAATAGTATTTTTCAATCTCACCAACAAAATTTTACTTCAGAAATCATTTTCGCAACACATTTCACAAGGTAATGCAAATTCACAAATTGATAAATGCTTTTTGAAAATAAATGTATGTGACAAACAACAATTGAAAATACATGTTTTAATGTTATTTTTAAAAGTTATTTTTGGTCATGGAATTTAATATTATAAAGTGGAGAAATTTAGAAAAGAAAATGCAACTGAATAAATCGCATTCAAGCTTTCTTTTTTTTGTAAATTTCATATCTATTTTTTAAATGGTAAGTAAAAATTATGAAGCCCATGAACACCTAAAATATGTGCTTTTCAAAAAGTCAAATTATTGTTGTATGAATTAGATTCACCTTGGAAAAAAATATTCTAATGACTTTTCTTTACATATTTGTTTCTAAAAAACATTTTTGATGCAATGAGAATGTTTTTTAGTATTAGTACCAGAAATAAGACTGAAAGCTTATTAATGCTTTTTTCTAAATCCGTAAAATTAAAAAAAATAATTTTTAAAAAATAATAAATTAATAAACCATTGACCTTATTGTCATTCATAAACAAAAATACAATGAGCATCTCAAATATTAGTCATGGCAGATATTGACAAAAAAAAACTTCAATGTCTTATAATTTTGATGTGTCAACGTCAACATGATTTTTCATTAATATATCAACCTTACAAAATCTAAGTTGTTTTTTCTTGGTCGTTTAATCTTACCGATTTGTCAATGTCAACATGATTTTTTATCAATATATCACCTTGCAAAATCTAAGCTGTTTTTTTTTTGGTCGTTTAATTTTACCGATGTGTCAATGTCAACATGATTTTTTATCAATATATCGACTTCACAAAATCTAAGCTGTTTTTTTTTTGTCGTTTAATCTTACCGATGTGTCAATGTCAACATGATTTTTTATCAATATATCGACTTTACAAAATCTAAGCTGTTTTTCTTTTTTTTTTGTTGTTTAATCTTACTGATGTGTCAATGTCAACATGATTTTTTATCAATATATCAACCTTACAAAATCTAAGCTTTTTTTTTTTTGGTCGTTTAATCTTACCGATTTATCATTGTCAACATGATTTTTTATCAATATATCAACTTTACAAAATCTACGCTGTTTTTCTTTTTTTTTTTGTTGTTTAATCTTACCGATGTGTCATTGTCAACATAATTTTTTATCAATATATCAACTTTACAAAATCTAAACTTTTTTTTTTTGGTCGTTTAATCTTACCGATTTATCAATGTCAACATGATTTTTTATCCATATATCAACCTTACAAAATCTAAGCTGTTTTTTTTTGTCGTTTAATCTTACCGATGTGTCATTGTCAACATGATTTTTTATCAATATATCAACTTTACAAAATCTAAGCTGTTTTTTTTTTTTTTTGGTTGTGTAACGTTACCAATGTGTCAATGTCAACATGATTTTTTATCAATATATCAACTTTACAAAATCTAAGCTGTTTTTTTTTTTGTTTAATCTTACCGATGTGTCATTGTCAACATGATTTTTTATCAATATATCAACTTTACAAAATCTAAGCTGTTTTTTTTTGTCGTTTAATCTTACCGATTGAGGTTAGACAATTCGATAGTGTCCATATCTATAACATGAATTTGTCTGAATCCCATAAGAGCCAAATTTTTGAGCAATTCGCAACCTAATCCACCGGCACCGATGATCAAGAGTTTGCAATTTTCCATCAAAAATTGGAGAGTGTCGGGTGAGGGTTCGAAATCCGGCCGACAAAATGGTCCGGATCGTTCCAAAATTTTTCTTAAATGGCTCCATCTCCTGTGTGTGTGATCTGAACCCATTATTTAACGGGTTATTTGCTTCTCGTTTACTCTGAGGTCTTATAATTAATATTTGCAATTTTGTAAATACTGAATTTAGCAATTGCTGCGATAAGAACGACTGAGCAATCTCGGATTTCGCCGAGTTTGCTTTTGCTACTGACGGGCGGTCGTATTCCATTGCTACCAGATATTTCACATTAAAAATCCCTAGATTTTAACAGTTTCTGGTTTTCACCTTTAAATGCTCTAGAACAAAAATTGGCGCCATATTTTTGAATTGATATGTAAAGTTAGCGGGGTAAATTTGATCTTTAAACTTTTCGTTAAAGCCGATCGATTGGTAATCGATTGGTGGTCAATCGTGGTGCAATAAAACATTTGGTGTTTGCTAGTTATTGAGAAAAACTGAGAAGACTTAGCTCGAGATCTCAAAATCGTCTGCAATGAAGAACAAATTTAGAACAAGTAATTTGGAACCGATTTTGTTTAGGAAGTCTTGATAATTAAAAAAGAACGACTCTTTAAACGAAATCTACGATGAATTTCGATTTCCGATATTTACCACACCTGAAATACTGATTTTTAAAAAATAAAAATACGATTTAAAATAGTGTTCACTAAATTTTTGTGTACTTTTCAAAATATTCTCAACTATAACTTAAAAAAAAAAAAATATATATCTGATGAGACCATCGCATTGCAGAGAAAATTTCTGATCGATTGAAAACAAAATGTTTCAATTCACGAATTCTGTATACACTTTATTGTGAAACTGAAATGTAATCGCTTTTCACTATTTTTATTCGAATCGCGAATGCTCAAGTTTTCGAAATGTTTTTTAAGCAAAATTTGAAATGAATAACAAACTTTTGGAATACATAATTTATTTCACAAAGGTCTTTCCATATTGGACATGAAAATGTGGTGATGGTCATTAAAAGTACGTTGTAACATCGTAAATTATATATTTTGATTTCCATATATTTTCTGTTAAACGTAATGTACAAAACCATCTCGTTAAACGAATCACTGAGATAACGAAATATGTTATTTATACAAATCTGTACACCGAATAATCTACGTAGCTTGCGCATTTCAAAATATCGATACTGATTATTACCAGAGTCTTTGCAACTCACAGAGAGCGTTATCATGTACCTGGATATTTTTTAAGTAGACATATCGTACATAAAATCACTGTCATCGTCTTGAATGAGCTCTTCCGGAAAACCGAGATCCAGAATATCTTGAGGCAAGAGTTCTTGCAGAAAGGGAAGGAGCGAAACGAGCCTATATTGACTTATGCATTCGACTATCCATTCTTGAGCTACTGGCACAGCTTTAGTGATTTGGTGCCACTCTGAAATGCATAAAAGCAACAAAATTTGCCAATTAATTTCAACAAATGATACTTTATACAGATGAAGGAAAAAATGGATGTGACGAAAATTGTATAAAAAGTTTTCAAACGAAGTTTTATTTTCGATGAATGTGCAAAATTTGGCATTGTAATTTTCCTTTTTCTAACGATCGGAATAATTTTTTCCCCGGTATACGCACCTATAATTTTTTTCTCGTGACAGTCAGCTTGAAGTGCGATTATTTTGAAAATACTTTCTTCGGCGGCGAGATGATTCAACGATTCTACAACCGTTGCTCCCATGTGGCGTAATAAATCCTGAAAATTCAAAGCACATTAAAGCAAAAAGTGAAGATCAATATTTGACACTTGTGCATATTATGAATAGACCTCAGATCTTCCGAAAAGTCAAAATCTCAAATATCGAGGTTTTTCACTGTCGATAATTATTTTTTAAAATCGAAACCCAATTTTCTTTTCGCCAAAAAAAGCTTGCCGAAATAAAGAGAACAGCACAAATATCATTACGAGATCTTATTTTTCTTATTCATGAAAAAATTCAAAAACTTCGATGCTCCAAATTTACAAATCTCTAAAAAATTAAAGATTCAATGCATTCCGAGATGTCATGTGGCAATTTGAATCTTGATTCAATGCGAAGGATTAAAAGGAGGAGGCGGAGTTACTACACCATTATTTTCAAAAGTTCTTATCATTTTTGTGAAACTATGCATTTTTGTCCATGTAAAAAAATTCTTTCATTATTAGACGCTATGCCGAAGTATTTTGATAGGCGCGAAATGAATTTACTATGCATTTGGTCGAGAAATGAAAGAATGAATGAAAAGATTTTAAAAACAGCCAAATTTTCAATATTGTCGAGATCTCGAACTAGCGAGCAAAAAGAAAATTTTATAACTCAACCTTACCTCATAATCAGACACGGAAATATTTTGGAACGGTTCAACGCAGTAAAAAACGAAGCCATCAAACGGTGCCTTTTCCCCACATCGAGCTTTTCGAGGGCCGGTAATGAGAGTCGTACTATCAACGACTTCGTACAATTCTTCGTTCAACAATTTTTTCTGCGCTACGCAATCGACGATCCAATTAAAGTTCAACACCCATCTTCTGTACGCAACGCCTTGAAGATATTTAAGCGTCTTACAAGCGCCGTTATTTTCGTCGTTAGTTTTAACGATAATGTGCGTGACATCGTCGGAGAATTTTTTCGTATACTGCATGTCGAATAAGCTCGACAAATATCTGACTTCCTCGCATTGTTTTGAAGTCAATCCGCTGCAAATAATGCAACCACGACGGCTAACCGGCGGATTTAATTTGAGGTTTCTCGAAATATCTTTGTGCTCAAGATTTCGTATTGGAGAATTCACGTTTTGATTCATATGCCGATAAGCGGAGAGCCGATATTGATCCGTCGATACTTGGGATGACTTTGGCGTACTTTGATAGATAGGACGCATTTTTGTAACCGACTGCGCCGATATGGGTATTTTTGCTTTTTCATTTTCTCCAGCTCTTCTTAATGGTGTTTCTGCGGCTTTTCCTTTTTCACTGTTCTGCGATGTTTCTATGTTCAGTTGAATCGCCGCGGATTCTTTATTCCGAATTATTTCCGGCGGATTATTCAAGTGACTGAAAGAAGAATGTAAATATTGTTCATCAATTATTAATGTGTGCTTCGCGAAATTGGATTCAAATTAGCCGAGTCGCAGGCGACGTAAATTAATGTAATTTTGTCGTCAGTATCTTTTTTCAAGACCACCAGTTGTTTTTTTAATTGTAAATTATAAAATTTCGATACAAATGATGATGCTTTCTCAAAATAATCAGGATATTTCTGGAATATACAGAGATAAAATATTTTGTAGAATACTTACTTTAAATTTTGTTCCGTTGGGGTCAACTCGACGAAATCTTCAATTTCGAGAGACTGATTATGCTCCTGGAAATTAAATTTTTTTTGAAAAGAGAAGCGACAAATGATTGAAATGATAGTAAGAGTGGAAGTTTTAATTTCTGTGCAAGAACTGGTCACAGTTATTTATTTCCGAAGGAAGTTTTGATGCCTGTCCAATCCATTACCATTATTTTATGAAGACTCTACTTGTTTATCGGAAAAACTAGTTGTGAGATAAGAATTAGTGGGCAAACTTACCACGAAGGCGGTTTTAGATCCCGAAACTCTCTGGTCCAGCGGTTCAGGCAATAATGTCCGATTTTTTGTTGCCAAAGAGTCTGTAGTATTTTCCTTGCATACTCCGTTATTTTCACTTCTTTTTCCATCGTTTCTTAAATTCTCGGATTTGCTCGGACCAAACAGATGCTCTTCGAACTTCTTCAACAACAACTCTTCTCCAGTTATGTCCATCATCGAGGCTCTTGATAAATTCATTTCGCTATCCTCTTCGTATTCATGGTTGTCAGAATTTTGTGCAATTATATGAGAATAAGCTTTAGAAGGTTCGCAAGCTTCCAGGCCAATTAAATCACGATTGTCTGTGCAATTGATATTTTCAGGTGCATCAGCAGTCGAAACTGGCATAGATGTTGGCAACGTTCTTGGAATATTCCCCCTTATTGTGATGTTTGCCTCTTGGAACGCGTTTTTTATTGTAAAATTAATGCCAACTGGGTCAACGTCCGCGTCGTCGTGTTCTGGAGGACCAGTCATATCAGTTGTGTTCTTTTCTTGTACCGCCAATTGTCCAATTTGGTATGACTCAGTAGCCAATGCTTGTAGCGTTTTATTCAAGAGAGAATCTACGCAAATATATTTTTCGTTTTCCGTTCGACTCAATTCGTGAGACGCACGGTTTCTACTTTGATTTCTCGTACATTGATCCTCACGATCAGTAGATTCAGATAGTTTTTTCGACACAGGTCTTCTATTTTGTTCTTTCGTCCACTGATTTTCGTAATCAGGAGATTCAGAACGTTTTTTGGACACACATTTCTCAATCTGTTCTTCTGTACATTGATCCTCATGATCAGAAGATTCAGATTGTTTTTTGGACACAGGTTTTCTATTTTGCGCTTTCGCCGATTGATCTTCGGGATTAGGGGAATCAGATCGTTCTTTGGACACACGTTTCCTATTTTGTTCTTCTTCAGATTGATTTTCATGATCACCTAATTCAGATCGTTTTTTGGACACACGTTTCTCAATTTGTTCTTCCGTACATTGATCTTCATGATCAGAGGATTGAGATCGTTTTCTCTTTCGCCTGATAATCGACGATTCCCCAGATTCATTTTCATCTAGTAAAGTTTTCTCTGCAATCTTTGCGAAAGCTGATTGCGTTTTATCTTCGCTTGATAAACATCGAGATTGGAGATGGTTTTTTGGTGAAATGGTTTGTTCTTTAGGCGCAAAAGGAATTGGGAAATGGTTCTCCCTTTTATCGCCTTTATTAATTCGGCTCGCGAATATTTCAGGTAATGGGAGCAGCTTTTGTCTGTTAAAAGTCGCGGATTCAAAAGATTTTGCTCGACCCAATCGTCCTGATAATCCTAAACGTTGGTCTTGCAACGAAGTGGATTTATCGGACAGTAGACAAGATGAACAAAGTTTGCAAATACTGGCTGATTTGCTGTCACTAAAAATTTCAGAAACTCGAGACTTCGTCGAGCCGAGATACAGAAATGCGACACTTTTTCTTTGCACTCTGAACAAATGTCCGAGTTTCTTAAAGCGTACGACATTTTCTGATACATTTGCATATTGTGTTCGTTTAGTTCGATGCGTTTGCCTTTCAAAATCCGAAGAATGATTAATTTTTTCGTGAAAGGCTCGAGCATTTTCTGCTTCATTTCCTGCCGACGTGTTTAAAGATTCTGGAAGTTTTCCTCGCTCTTCAGGTAATTTTTCAGTCCCTTTATGTGCTGTGTCCACTAATTTCTCGAAATCATTTGGGAAAACGTCAGAATGTATTCGTTTTCCTTCATACAATTTACTTGTTTTGTTCTCTGGGATTACCAATTTTGCTGAATTAGCTTTTAAGATGGGGCCTGAAATTGTTTCTTTCTTTTTCGGTGATCGTTTACTTCCTTTGTTATTTTCTGGAATTACTGTTTTCGGTGAATCGGAAGGTAGGAAAATTTCGGAAAGTTTTTGATTTTCTTGAACCGTTTTTTTAGGGTTTTCCTTTGTTTGAGCTTCGGATATTGCTGAACCAGAGTTTAAAAATCTTTCGTTCGTTTCAACGTTAGACTCGACATTTCCGTCGCAGATTTTATTGTTTACAGTCATCAAAGTTTCCTGTTGCATGTTTTTCGAGATTATCTCATTATCTTGATTAAATCTGGTATGATTAACTTTCTCGCTGACGGTTTCCTTTATTTGGCTAACAGAAACGTTGATATCATCTTCGTGTCTGTTGAGCTTAAAATTACTTGTGTCTCTATCGTAATCAACACTGTCTTGTCCACTTTTCTCTGGATCTGTCGAATGATCGTGTGAGGCATTCAATAAAACGCTTTTGTCCCTTATATTAACAGACAATTTAGGTTTCTTATGAATTCTCGACGAGTTTTTGCCGGATTTACGTCTGAGCTCTTTGCCGAATTTTGCTACACGACTCCACGTTTTCGTGCTTTCATCGGTAAAGCTGCGGTTGAGATTAACGGTGCTGATTTCCTTTAAGCATTGCCTATTTTCTTCGAAAGGTTTATCCGTTTCATCGTTGACTTTGGAAACAAATTGACGAGTTACTGTGGAAGATTTGCAGTTGTTAAGTGCATCAGAAGTATTTTTGGGTGGCAAAATATTTTCGTTTTGGACTCGTAATGGATTGCCCTCCACTTGACATTTTTTTGTGATCATTTTGCAAGATAAACCGTTGATTGTTTGTTCTCTGGGCTTGAGTAATGGGTTTTCGAGCAAAGGTTCCTTCGAAGACAATTTATTGTCTTGTTTTGCTAGATCGGTGAAATTTTCGTGGCTCTGAGGATTTTCCTTTGCATTATTATCCGATTCCAAAGATGTTATTTGATTTTGTATTTCTTCTTGCCATTGTGGAGAGGATGAGGAAGCTGACGGTAAATAGGCCCTTTTTTTGTAGTGTGTTTTGAGACAAGAGGTAACTGTAACAACAATAGCAGTTTGAGTGTAGAGTCGATTTCTTATAAACATTTACGGAAAAATGTTTTGAAAATTCAGCTTAATTTTGGAATTTCTAAAATATGTTATAGTGTTGCGGCATATTGTATCCTCATTTAAAGAGAAAATTGGAGAAAACGAATGGGATATTATGTAATTCAGCATTTTGCGTTATTGCTGTATTATAAATAATTCTAGTAATCTAAATGAAATAAACGATATATAATTTTGTTAACTTACTATCAATGTCAGTGTCACTGCGCACAGCGTCAATGAGCGTGGATAATTGTTGAATACACAATCGCATGT
Organism: Clistopyga incitator; assembly: GCA_947507545.1. Lineage (NCBI taxonomy): Eukaryota > Metazoa > Arthropoda > Insecta > Hymenoptera > Ichneumonidae > Clistopyga > Clistopyga incitator. The sequence goes on along the minus strand of OX382182.1, from coordinate 4,471,612 downwards.
GGTCACTGGATGAGACATTTCTTCGAGTCAAGTTGAATTTACAAACAGGACAGGATTTACCTGGATGACCGAGTACTTTCCGGATACAAGTGCGACAAAATAAATGGCCACATCGTGTTTCTACAGGCTCCGAAGAAATCTCCAAACTGAAAAACGAGAAGAATATTTCAGAACAATTTTTCCTTTAATATATTTTAGGTATTAGAAATAAAAGTTCAATTTACGAACGGTTATTCCTAATTAAATTTAGGGTCATTTTGTTCAAAACTTCACTTGAAACTTCCGACTTTTTGTAACATAAAGTTTGCCAGGATTTTTTTTTCCATATTTAAAACACGGAGTTTTAGCTCCGGAAAAAAAACGTGATTCGAAATAAACAATTTTAGAGCATAAGAAGAATTAATAATCCATTACAAAATTTTAAAATCAGCAAACACATACGTCTTTGATATTGGTTTGTAAATTTAATGTCAATCTTTTCTAAAATAACAATGCAACAAATCGCAGCCAATTTAGTATGCGAAACAATGCGATTGTTCACAATAAAATATTTATATCTATTTTTCTTCAGTTAGGAAAGATCAATAGAAGAAATAAAGAAATAGAATGAATGAAAAATAATTTAGTTGGAATATGAATAATTATCGCTTTGATAATTAATCGACTAGTGGAGTAATAAATAATAATAATGCGTACCATATTGCGCACGACAGACTTTTCTCCATACATTCTATCGCATCAATTATTTTTATTAAACCCGCTTGATTTTTTAATGCCATCGTGACGCGCAACGAATCGACGAAGCTCTTCGATAATAATCATCAATAAACACTTTCCTTCACAAACATTCGCACGTTAACAAAAATTAAACAAATATAATTGTTTTCAACAGGAATGTTCTTCAGTCCGCGTATGAACGTAACCTATCAACAATTTTGTTGACATCGTCAGCCCGCCACAATGTCGGTCATTTAACCTATCGAATATGACCGTCATCAAAGAAGAATTTATCATTACTGACCGACAATATTTGAGATAAATGTCGTAAACGTAATTGTAAATAAAACGGAAGAAAGCGGAATGCATATTTTTATTTTCATTGTAAGACGATAATGGCAATGGGTTTAATTGCAAAATCAGAAATTTGTGGGATAGCTGAAATTCGTGTGATTGTTAAAATGTGAAATTTGTATGATAACGAAAATTCGTATGATAGTTAAGAGCTGAAATTTGTGTGATAACTGAAATTCGTGTGATCGTTAAAATCTGAAATTTGTGTGATAGTTGAAGTCTGAAATTTGTGTGATATCGAAAATTCGTGTGATACTTAAAATCTAAAATTTGTCCGATGACGAAAATAAAATGTTAGCATGATAAGTAAAAGTTTACGATCGATGCTTATTTCTTAACCCAATTTCGTAGCCATTAAACACAGTCAAAATTGCATTATTTCAAAAATATTAATTGCGGAGGTTTGAACCGCGTTCGCGACGAAACTATACCGTAAAAGGATGATGATCTTTCAACCTAACATTAACTTACCCAAAATCTCAGCCACGCCTAATGTGTATTGAGCTTTAAGTCGCGCAGTCAGCTGTATTGACTCTTGAGAATTGTAAACTCAATTCTCGAGCTGTCAGTATTGATAATAATTGTCGAAAAGTTGTTTCGTGGTGCACACCAGAGTCAACAAAGTTCATTGTTTATTTAACTTGTTGCTGATATTCGAATGTTTTAATCTAGAGAAGTGCGGTTGTGCGAGTCGATCGGAAGGATTAACGTTTAACCTTCTGTTGCAAGGTGAATATAAAACGTGAAATTGGAAAAGTGTAATTACGGATTTTGCGCGTGACATTGATTAGAGTTGCATACAAGCGTCGCTGAGCACCTTGCCAACGTTCCTTACCATTGCTGCTGCTTTATGGTATAATTCAATTAGGCTACTCCTAATTAGAAGCTTAACCAAAAACTTTTTCAATAATTTCTCAGTGTTCTCAATTGTTGCTTTGTTTTAAAGGCTTTATTTGCTGTAGAAATTCTATCGAGAACTAGTAGTTAACCATAATTATTGATTTAGGTTTAAAGATTCATTGATGTGGAAATTTTGGTAACATTTTATAATTTGTAATCACTGATTCACAGGATAAAGCTTTAGTTTTGATGAGGCCTGTTTCGGGTCTTCCGGAATATATTTTAAACAAAACTTTGTCCCTAATTTGTTTTTGAGATGCTACTTGCTGAAGAAATTCTGTCAAGGTTAACTATAATTATTGATTTAGGTTTAAAGATTCATTGATGTGGAAATTTTGGTAACATTTTATAATTTGTAATCACTGATTCACAGGATAAAGCTCTAGTTTTGATATGGCTTGTTTCGGGTCTTCCCGAATAAATTTTAACCAAAACTTTGTCCCTAATTTGTTTTTGAGATGCTACTTGCTGAAGAAATTCTGTCAAGGTTAACTATAATTATTGATGTAGGTTTAAAAATTTATTGGTGCGGAAATTTTTATAATATTTTGCAGTTTGTAATCAATGATTTACAGTTTGAAATTCTACTTTTGATGAGGCTGCTTTCGGGTCCTCTTAATCATTGCGGTAATTCGATTGGAAATAATTTATTGTAATCAAAAACTTTGTCACTGATTTGTCAATACCGTCAATTACTGCTATGATTTTGAGATGTTACTTGTTCTAGAAATTCTATCGAGAACTAGTAGGAAACTATAATTATTGATTCAGGTTTAAAGATTCATTGATGTGGAAATTTTGGTAACATTTTATAATTTGTAATCACTGATTCACAGGATAAAGCTTTAGTTTTGATGAGGCTTGTTTCGGGTCTTCCCGAATAAATTTTAAACAAAACTTTGTCCCTAATTTGTTTATGAGATGCTACTTGCTGAAGAAATTCTGTCAAGGTTAACTATAATTATTGATTTAGGTTTAAAAATCGATTGGGGTGCATATTTTGATAATATTTTGCAGATTGTGATCGATGATTTACAGTTTGAAATTCTACTTTTGATGAGGCTGCTTTCGGGTCCTCTTAATCATTGCGGTAATTCGATTGGAAATAATTTATTGTAATCAAAAACTTTGTCACTGATTTGTCAATACCGTCAATTACTGCTATGATTTTGAGATGTTACTTGTTCTAGAAATTCTATCGAGAACTAGTAGGAAACTATAATTATTGATTCAGGTTTAAAGATTCATTGATGTGGAAATTTTGGTAACATTTTATAATTTGTAATCACTGATTCGCAGGATAAAGCTTTAGTTTTGATGAGGCTTGTTTCGGGTCTTCCCGAATAAATTTTAACCAAAACTTTGTCCCTAATTTGTTTTTGAGATGCTACTTGCTGAAGAAATTCTGTCAAGGTTAACTATAATTATTGATGTAGGTTTAAAAATTTATTGGTGCGGAAATTTTGATAATATTTTGCCGTTTGTAATTAATGATTTATAGTTTAAAATTCTACTTTTGATGAGGCTGCTTTCGGGTCCTCTTGATCATTGTGGTAATTCAATTGGAAATCATTTATTCTAATCAAAAACTTTGTCACTAATGTTTCAGTGCCCTCAATTACTGCTTTGATTGTAAGATGTTACTTGCTGTAGAAATTCTGTCAGGAACTAGTAGTCAACTACAATTATTGATTTAGGTTTAAAGATTCATTGATGCGGAAATTTTGCTAACATTTCACAGTTTGTAATTACTGATTTATAGTCCAGAGCTCTATTTTTGATGAGACGGCTTTCAGTTCTTGCTGATCATTGCGGTAATTTGACCGGAAATAATGATCGATCCATAATTATAAACCACAATTATACAGACTTAAGTTTGAGGCTCTATTGTCAAAGATTGCGCTGTTAAAATGGCTTTGCTTTAGTCTTTCTTATTGACAAGACAATTACATCAGCAAATCGCAATTCAATACAATTAATGACTTCCTTGCACGGTTCTATCATTATGCAACTTTATTGTTTTGTTATTGATCGTTATTCATCATAATCATTATGGCTTATGTTGACGGTATCATTGCCAGTGGGAAGGATTTTTGATAATTGTGTTAATTATAAACATAATTTTTCAATTTTAGTGCTTGTTTTATTGTTTCTGTATAAAAAGAAATTTTATCATTGGATATTTTATTCCGTATATTTATACATCATTTTATAAGACTTGAATTGTCAATTGTTTGACCTGTATATATATATTTTTTTCAGATCCTTGAAGACTGGTCGGATTTTTGAATTTGTGTTCACCAACTAAACTATCGTCATGCCTTTGAACGAGGGTACATATCTGTTTTAGTATATTATTTAAATCATGAACTTTTATATCTTCCTAAATTGCTTGCCAAAACATTGATAAAACAACTATTTATTTATAATATGGGAGCTTTTCCACTTTTGCAATTATTAGAAATAACGAGGACTAATTATTCTATTCAATAAATAAAATTATTCCAGAGATGGAACACTCAATAATCATTCAGTCAAGAAAATACTAAATTTTTGTTTCTGTTACTATAATTTTCATTTTGAAAAACATAACAAATTTTAGAGATCAGAAACAAACATTTGTATGCGTAGAAATATTAATATTATCTTTTATATATTTAAGCAACAGTGAGACATTGCCCCTTTTTTTTGCAGATATTTCCACAGCTCTACATTTGTTGGAGCATATCCATGATCGAGTGGATGATTGTGGGGATCCAAAATTTCAACTCCATGTTACCCATGACTTGAAAGCTCTAATATCTCTGCTGGAAGATCCGACTTTTCGAAGTGTCGTCACGATTCAAGATTCCCTAGCGGATTTAAATGCTCAACTTGGCCAACATCCTTCCATTTTACCTGGCGATTTTGAAATTAGTCTCAGTGGGGAACTGGAATTGTCTCTACCGAGTACACCTGTGGAACCACTAGCAGCAGTTTATCCAGAGTTTTATCAGGATTCCAGCGAGATTGACGATCAAAGGGTTCCCGTTGCGCCACTTACTCATAGCAGTAGCGAAGATACTAGTGCACAGGTAAAAAGAATTCTAAGGAAGAACTTGCATATTGTTTTCCCATAATTTTTCTTCATTTACAAAGTTATTTCTATGAGCAATTATGTTAATCGACGTTGGCTTTCTCATAGAGAAAACCTTTATGAAACGCGTGAAACAATGAGGAAGCAATTGGCAAGATTTTCCTTTGCATTTTTGTTTTTAAATAAATAAATAAATAAATAAAATTTTAGCGATAATTTGAGTCGAGAAATGAAAAACGATATTCCTTGGAAATCCGAAGTCTTCTAACGATTTGCTCTAAATTAGATATTTAGTATCATGCAATATTACCTTGCTCATGGGAAAATGTTGTGCTCGCTACATCTAATTTTACAAGATTTTATGCAACAATGGTCGATTGTGGAAAATTTCAAAATCCCACAAATGCCGAAGTACTTCACTGATTTTACCCAAAATTAAAACTCGCATAATTTTCATCAATTTTTTACGAAGTTTTAGTCTTATAACTAAAAATTTGTTTGAGTTGAAACGATAAAGGACATTTTTGGACATCTCATAAAAATCGAATGCCAGAGATTTTATAAAATTATGCGTCGATTTTTATAAAATTAATATCAAGAAAAGATTAATTAGTGCTTTTCATGGCATTAAAGTTTGAGCTGATTTGGTCGATAAGTTCTCGAATTATTATTGAATTAATTTTAGATACATACCGGATTATTTTTATTCACCACTTTTCTCGATGTTTTGGATGATTTCGAATGTTTTGACATAAAAATGGTGAACATTTTTTTTTTTATAAATACAAAATTTCCTCTATGAGACAGGAAAATGATACAAGGCCCTGCACATAATTTCTTCATTATTTTTGTCATTTACAAAGTTACTATGAGGAAGTGTATTCACTGATAATAGCTTCCTCGTAGAGGAATAAATATAATTAAATTCCAGTGCTTTTGTTATCAAGAGCACATAGAGTGGAAATTATTTGTCCATTTAAGAGTGGATGATTTTGATAAAAATTGCAGTAATGGCACATAAGTAGTTAATTTACAAAGAGAAAAAATTGGAAAAAAATATTAATCATTCTCGAAACTTTACGAATAATAATAATAATTATTATTATTACGAGTGGATCAGTGATTCCATCTACTTTTTCGGAGTAAAAGAAACTCCTACGACATTCTTCTTGTTATGAAATCCGAAAAATTAGATGAAATCGTTAATGCACTTCGGTTTGGTAACGACACATGTTTTATTTTGCCAAACAGAAGTTTTAGAATTTTTCGATAAGATAGGTCATTTGTTAATTTGTATAAACAAAATGTGGGGAATTTCAGACTTAAAAACAAAATTAAAGAAAAATTAGTGCTTTTTTCAGGTACGTCAATCATATATAAAATTGTGGATCTCATAGGAATGGCGAAAGGTCAGACTTAAATAAAGATCTAGCATCCAAATATACACATTAAAGAGATTTGCCTATACTTACCGCTATATGACATAACATGAGAAATTCGCCTGTACCATTATAGGCGTGACTCAACTGTTTCACCCTCATTTCTTAGCCCTCTGACAGTCACGCGATTTTTCTGTTGCGAGATTTGTCGTTGAAAACGTCGACCCTCTGTGTGAGACTTAGGAATGACATTTCAGAATGTTTAGCATAAATGTTCCCAACTTAAGGGTTCAATTTACCACTGTAAATTATTCAGACAATTGAAAAAAAAAATTTATTGACTTAACAGATGCTTTAAGCCTTTTAGGATATGGAGCAAAAACTTAAACAGAATCAGTATCAGAATCACAATTTATTTACTGAATACCGACTTGAGTAAATTTTTATTGATTGCACTTTGTGCATCGTTCATTACATTCTATTCAAAATTTATAAATATTGCTCCTTATCAATATATGCCTCATTTTGCGTCGATCTGGTAAAATGTTTTAGCACTTGTGCCTCGGACACAGTTTTGCCTCTTTCCTTTTCTTAAACCTGAAATTACTTGCAAGATTTATTTATTTTTTTCTTGAAATTTGAAGCTCTTTCTTAAGCGCGTTGGGTGCTCCAAAACGATTACCGGCTTCAAATAAATCCCCGCTGGAAAGGCACTGCTTAATGTCTTTAATTTCTAATTTCTCTAATACACGAAGAATGTCATTAGAAAGTGTTTATGTTCAATTCAAAGCAGTTCCAGACGAGGTTTGGAATTGGACTTTAAAATCGCATGGAAGTGGCAGAAGAGTCTTGAATATAGCGAATCTTTAAAATAACACTTTGAATTGAAATACGTATGGAATTTTCGTTAAGTTAATTTTAACATTATTTATTAACAAATCATTGCGTTTTTGTCGCAAACTGTACGACTTTTAATTTATATACTCGCCAATCGCACAAAAATCAGTATTTATAAAATTTCATATGTATTTACACTACACGAGCTATAAACATGTAGATTAAATGATTTTTTTTTTCTTTTTCCAAATTCAAATTTGCACCAAGTATACTGCGTACCGCGGAGTGCTTCAAATTTATTATGCCTTACCAGAGTGCCTCCAATATCGCCATTTTTTAAATAATCGTCAATAATCATTTTTTGTTTATTACTTAAATATATGCTTACTAACTTCCCCGAATATTATTATTCTGTAACCGTTCCATTGTTTAAAAAAAAAACCAATGGAATCAAACCATTTGTTAAAAAAAACTATTTTAAATTATTTCAGTGATGTTATCATTGTTATGTTATCAAAATTTTAATATTTCGGAGCGAGCGAAAAATCAAGTTTATTGGGACACTACGCAAATTGATTTTGTGATAAATTGGTCTTTGCTATTAGTGGGCATTCCGTGAATTACATTTGTAATTGTAAATAATGAAAATTTCAGCTTTCTCATTTGTATGAATTTTCAGGTAACAAGTCCAAGCATGGTATCGGACCTCATTGCCATTCCTCCGATAACGACACCGACGTATGCTAAGGAATTTCAGAAAGTTATAGAAAGCGCAGCAAAGGGACGTCAGGTGTGCACAGTGCAGGTGAGTTATTTTCTCAATTCAGTGACTAATAAACATTTTCTCCATTCGCTAAACCATAAATATTTTATCGAGTCGCTAAATAATACGCATACGAATATAAAAAATGTCTCGAATAAACTAAAACGTGTTGTAACATTACTAACATTACCTTCCAATCCGCCCCTCCTTGTATCCCGACTATTTTGTGCAAATTGATACTTTGGTATCGGAATTTCGGTACCGGATATTCTCGCAGCAAGATTAACATATTACATTGCATGAAATTATTAACGATAGTACGACAAAAACAATCATTTTCTCGAGTCGCTAAATAGTCGGCATATTAATATAAAAAATGTCTCAAATAAACTGAAATGTGTTGTTACATTACTAACATCATCTTCCAATCCTCCTCTCCTTGTATCCCGACTATTTTGTGCAAATTGGTACTTTGGTATCGGAATTTCGGTAGCGGATATTTTCGCAACCGGATTAACATTCGTTGCATGGAATTATTAACAATAGTACGACAGTACAACAAGTATTTTCTCGAGTTGCTAAATAGTAAGCATATTAATATAAAAAATGTCTCAAATAAACTAAAATATGTTGTTACATTACTAACATCATCTTCCAATCCTCCTCTCCTTGTGTCCCGACTATTTTGTACAAATTGGTACTTTGATATCGGAATTTCGGTACCGAATATTTTCGCAACCGGATTAACATACGTTGCGTGGAAATATTAATGATAGAGATAATAATTTTCTCGCAATTGTTACTTGTCATAAATAGTGTTACAAATGACAATTCTACAATCAAAAGTGCATGTACTTTTGTTTCAGCTATTTAAACCAGAAGGTACTAGTCTGGGTTTTAGTGTTGTTGGTCTTCGTAGCACTGACAGAGGAGAGCTTGGAATTTTTCTTCAAGAGATTCAACCAACCGGAATCGCAGGGTGGTAAGGCGAAAAATTCATTTTTCAAGCGTTTTTTTAAAGTACTAATGGATTTTAATCATAATTCGAAGAAATTTTTGTCATCCGACGACAAAAAAGGTAAAACTATTTTGCTGTGACGTTCCATAAAGTCCCTCATTACTACCTATTATTATTTCAAATATTAAGTTATTCAGTATATATAAATTAATAAGTTCTTGCTATAAAATGTAGTTTGCAGTGAACATGTTCAGCTCCATTTCGGGCATGTGTAAAGTTGAAAAAAAGCTTTACACACGCTCGTTTCAATGACCGAGTTTCATATCTGCCAAAAGCACGCTCATTTCTCGTTTTACATCCAAAATGGCTTATGAATGTACATGCGTGCTCCGCTTTGCACTTCGGACATGTTCGTTAGACTGACTTTCAAATCCGCCACAAACATGTACATTTTTTCTATCGGAACGAATAAAATTACGTACGAACGTGGCTAAATTTACCGCTAACTCCTTCGGACATGTTCGCGCTTGTTGTAAAGCTCCGAGCTTGTGCCTTTTTATTTCACGCCTCGCTAACATGTTCAATAATAGCGAAATATATTCAAATTTTAAATTCCGAAGCTCTTTTTATTCTCAAACTTTGCATCGTTAGTCTAAATGTTAACAGAGTAACCGTTGAAGACATGATGTCGGACATGTTTGCGCTTGTTGTAAAGCTCCGAGCTTGTCCCTTTTTACTTCACGCCTCGCTAATATGTTCAATAATAGCGCAATATATTCAAATTTTGAATTCTACAGCTCTTTTCATTCTCAAACTTTACATCATTAGTCTACATGTTAACAGAGTAACCGTTGAAGACACGATGTCGCACATGTTCGTGCTTGTTGTAAAGCTCCGAGCTTGTCCCTTTATATTTCACGCCTCGTTAACATGTTCAATAATAGCGCAATATATTCAAATTTTAAATTCTGAAGCTCCTTTTATTCTCGAACTTTGCATCGTTAGTCTACATGTTAACAGAGTAACCGTTGAAGACATGATGTCGCACATGTTCGCGCTTGTTGTAAAGCTCCGAGCTTGTCCCTTTTTATTTTACGACTCGCTAACATGTTCAATAATAGCGCAATATATTCAAATTTTAAATTCTGAAGCTCCTTTTATTCTCGAACTTTGCATCGTTAGTCTACATGTTAACAGAGTAACCGTTGAAGACATGATGTCGCACATGTTCGCGCTTGTTGTAAAGCTCCGAGCTTGTCCCTTTTTATTTTACGACTCGCTAACATGTTCAATAATAGCGCAATATATTCAAATTTCAAATTTTGAAGCTCCTTTTATTCTCGAACTTTGCATCGTTAGTCTACATGTTAACAGAGTAACCATTGAAGACATGATGTCGCACATGTTCGCGCTTGTTGTAAAGCTCCGAGCTTGTCCCTTTTTATTTCACGCCTCGCTAACATATTCAATTATAGTGCAATATATTTAAATTTTGAATTCTACAGCTCTTTTTATTCTCAAATTTTACATCCTTAGTCTACATGTTAACAGAGTTACCGTTGAAGACATGATGTCGCACATGTTCGCGCTTGTTGTAAAGCTCCGAGCTTGTCCCTTTTTATTTTACGACTCGCTAATATGTTCAATAATAGCGCAATATATTCAAATTTTAAATTTTACAGCTTTTTTTATTCTCGAACTTTGCATCCTTAGTCTACATGTTAACAGAGTAACCGTTGAAGACATAACGTCAATGTGAACATAAAAAAATAACAATAGAGTATTATAACATTTTTAAAACCGTCTGTGCATATATCTAAAAAAAGCAGCGGTCAGTTCCTTGTGACTTTTGACCTCTTGGTGCTCTCGACCAGCTTTTACAAAACAGTTAACGAGCCTTGTTTATTCAGTATTCCATTAGATCATTAGAATTTAATAGCACCTCTTTGCACGTCATAAAAAAAGCATAAAATAGAATAAACGAAGGGGAAGGGTTGCGAACCACTGTGACGTGAATGAGACTCTGTTTCGGATATAGTAACGGACAATGTTGTACGTGGGCATACGTACCTGGTTGCCAACCGTAGTACGCATGACTCCGATAATCTAACGGCGACTGAAATAACAGCCCTACAACCGTGGAACGATGTTACGATATTCCCCCTTCAGTCCCGGTAAAGCTCTGCTCATGGCGACATCAAACTGGGCAAAGAGATTTTTTTTCATCCCATTATGTGTACTCCGAAATAGTCATAATGGCCCCAGCACTTGATACGACCATGTCGGTGGCATCGATCGCTGACTTAGTCCACGCCGAACCGAGAAATATACCACGACCCACATCTACCATTGCAGAAGTTTGTAATTCTCATATTGACCAAACGCGCACTTTCACTATTCGACAATAACATGTAAATCGCAATCGATATTTCGTTACACACGTACAGTGAATTTTAATAACACACAGTTACAATTGGAATGTCTGACTATACACGTGGTCGTACTACTGCAACATGCACTTGTGATTTTCACCGCTATTTTTTCAACTTTAAATTTATTTATCTTATAATCTCGTGGGAAATTGCAGTAAAGTTGGAATAATTTTACTGCGGTTTTATCGATTTTTGGTGATGTGACTTTCAACGTGAAATTGGTAAAATTCCTTTTTTTTTTGGTTTTTTTTTTAAATACAAAGTACAATAGAGTAGTTTTTTTTTCGTTTTTCTTTTGTGGTAGCGAATATGCAACTTGTTATTTTTATTTTCTACGTACGTGGGTTGTTTTTTTCATGGTTTTGCGTGTATTGATTTTTTTCTGTCGGATAGAGATTGTATTGATGAAATGCAGGTCAATGTGTAGCCTCCATTAATATTGCATCTGCACACGTGGGTATGAATATATCATAGCCATTAAAGCTTTCCGTTTTACGGTATTTTCGAAAACAAAAGGCACTTCGTGGTTTTACATAAAATCGTGAGATTTTATGGTTTTTTTTTTAAATAAAAAGAGATTTATTAAAAAATTGTAACGTGGAATTTAATATTCAGTAGGTTTCCAAAATTTAACGAATAGGAAAGAAACAAAAAAGGATGTTGATCAATTTTAGGATAAAAGAAAAATTTGGTTGTTGTTATCCTCAATTATCTCTAGTTAATTTAGCCGGAAATCTTGAATCAATTAATCGCCAATTAGGCGATTGTGTAATAGACACTATTTATCGTAAATATGCTACGAATGTACTTCAAATTCTGCAGGAATGCAATAAAAACTTCCATGCTTTAGCGTGCGGTCGAATTATTGTTTATAATATGCAAAAAAAATGTAAAAAAATGTATATTACTGAACCTCTAAAAAATCAACATAGTCGCTCGAGATGTTAGAAGATCCTTTGAGCTAAGATATGAACGTTTCTGGGGCTCAGATGTATCAAATCAGACCGGAAGCTGAAGTATGAACGTTTTTATCACATCTCTGCAGAATTTAACGTTTATTTGTAGCATATTTACGATGAATGTATGTTACGAAATCGCCTATAAAATTTATTTCAGCGTCTTCTTAATTAATTAATCGTTCTTTCAACTGATTATTATAGATTGTTTGCCAATTTCTGGAGCAACGTTAATTTTCAATTTATGTAATAAGTATTTTAGCTGAGCAATATAATTACACTCATTTATTTTTATCTTGCAAAATGAAAAATTAAAAAAAAAAATTAAAAGTATCGAGGAAATTTAAAGAGCTGCTCCTATTTTTTCCTGACGATAAAGCGAACCGTAAATAAAAATAATTTCCGCGAATATTATTTGTTTTAAACTCATGTTAATGGTGTAACATTTTAATTGGCGGAACGCACCGAACCTTATGAAATTAATTACCAACAGAAACAGCTGAGCGCGAGCTCAAGTTTCTGTAATATTTTTCCGAGCCAATGTCAAGCGCTGTAATGTTGAACACTCGCGACTCACTAATTTAAGAGGGTCCTTTAAACGTTCAAGTACCTCCAGCGCGGATATTTATGTGAGTGAAATATTTGCAAGAATATGTAACATTCTCGCGCATAAAACATGTTTTATATGTTTTCCCGATGTGCTATATGATTGCTATACAATTAATTTGCATAATATAATTTATGCAAAAAATACATCTTGCTTCGAAATCTTTTATATGCGATATATTTCACTTACGTACTTTGAACTATAATTTATTTGTTTGTAAAAAAATATAAAGAGGCATATTTAGAAATTGGGCGTTGAGTTGAATTTTTGTTTTAATATGTAAAAAATTAATTTATAAATTTCCTTCTGCCGTGGCCTTACAATATTTATAGAGAAAAATAGAATTTCTTACACATTCGAATATTGCACGCACACACGAATATGTACATTTTTTAAATTACAATTTCATTTGCGACACGTTAATCGTATATAAATTATTTATAAAAAATAGTTATAAAAAATCATTTTTTCCCTGCATGAGGAACCAACAATAGCATTCGAAGGTATTACATAATACTACATTATGTTCCAGTGATGGTCGATTGGTAGAGGGAGATCAGATATTGGCTATTGATGGACAGCCGCTGGATTCCAATATATCGCACGAGCAAGCGATTTCGATACTTCAAAAGGCCCGTGGCCTCGTTGAGTTAGTCGTTGCAAGAAGTGCCCCAGGTATGGACATTTCCATGTGCTTCAGATCTGAAATGAGGTTGCGACCCGATAAGAATACAATTTTCAACGTTATGCATTTGAATCCCGATAACGCGAAGTCGCACGCTCTTTTTTTTTGGTTTGGTCCGTGGTTTTACAGTAGTTTATATATTATATATTTAATAATTTATAATACGATAATTTCGGAGGTTTTATAATATTAAAAACAGCTTTAACTTTAGAAAGAAATGAAGTAATGTCGCTAATATGCGTTTTTTTCATTCGCAATAAATCAAATTTTGAAACGTTGCATTTTACGTTCTCAAAAAAGATTTTTTTAGTTGAAACTGTTGCTTTTCGCATTTCACAAAATGTTATCATAGCCGGAGGAATTATAGTATTTGCATGTTTAAGAATCCGGCGTATTTTATTTTATTTTTCTAATTTATGGATATAATTGGTAGTACAATAATTTCTGTGGTTGTACAATATTTAAAGCAGCTTTAACTTTGGGAAGAAATAAAGCAATGACGTCAATCTCCGCTTTTTTCTTCGCAATAAATCACGTTTTTAAACGTTGCATTCTACGTTCTCAAAAGACTTTTTTTAAGTTGAAGCTGTTGCTACTCACATTTCACAAAATGTTATCACAACCGGAGAAATTATGTTATTTGCATGTTTAACAATCCTACTTATTTTTTTAAATTTTCCTAAATTATGGATATAATTTGTAGTGCAATAATTTCTGTGGTTTTACAGTATTTAAAACAGCTTCAACTTTCCGAAAGAATAGAGCAATGACTTTGAAATAACGTTTTGAAACGTTGCATTTTACGTTCTCAAAAAAACTTTTTTTAGTTGACGCTGTTGCTACTCACATTTCCAAAAAATGGTATCACAGCCGGAGAAATTGTAGTATCTGAATGTTTAAAAATACTTCTGAACTTCTTTTCCCCCAAACCCATGAATTATTAACAAATATTTTGACAAAAACACTCACAGAATTGTTGATTTTCTAATTTTTCCATAGTCATAATATGAAGTTTTCATAGCAAATTCTTTCGTATTCGAAATCAACGAAACACCTCCAAAGAAAAAGCATGTTCTGAAAGATTGTAAATTAGATATCCGTCATTGAATGTCGCTGATTTCAAGGCTTCCATTAATCCGGGTCATACCTTACATTGATTGCTCTTTACTCTCTGACAACCTGTACTTAAAAAAATCGTTGAAACTTTATTGGACATTAAAGAAGCTGGAAGCATCTTGCAAACGGATGAGGTGTCCGTGGCCTCCAGTGCGACCGTGGCAGCAGGGGACACTGGCTCTGTTATTACCCCGGGTGCTCCTGGGAATCCAGTTGTATCTGGTAAAGACCATTCGCAGTCGTTGCCTGTGGCTGCCAACGAAACCACACCAGCACCGACGTCAACTCTTGGTGGTCTCCTGATCGAAAGAAGTCCCTCCGCAATCAGCGATACTTCCAAAACGAGTTCTGACATGGTGGTAAGTTTTTCAAAATATTTATTCACTTAAAGTACTATCAAAAGAAATTGCTCCAAAATACTGTTCGATTTTTAACACTTTTTTCTTAACGCGAATATTAGAAGCGCAACGTCGCGTTTTTACGTAGCTTCAATTTTTTCCAAAGTGATGACGCTACATTTCATACGAGAAGACAATTTGAAAATTTGATAAATAGAACTTAACAATTTGAGGCTATAAGAATGAGAAAAGAAAATCCATTCTTTATGATGCTATATCAATGATTTTCGAGAGATTTTCTTCTCTCGTATAATAAATTTATTTGTCAAAGCATTTTTGAAGAAATAAAACAGATTTATTTATTAACAGACATATAGCGTGAATTGTATTGTTGTAATCATTGCACTAATTTGTTATTACGTTTTCAGCTGAATACCGAGTGGGCACAAGTAGAAGTTATCAATTTGATAAATGATGGCAGTGGCCTCGGTTTCGGAATCATTGGCGGACGAAGTACGGGTGTTGTCGTCAAGACTATTTTGCCAGGCGGAGTTGCAGATCGCGTAAGTTGAACATTCGTCGTATTTTTTAATTCCACACTCACAAAATATAACGAACGTAATTTTCAAGTGTTTTGGCGTAGGGAGAAGATTTTACGACTTTTACAAACTCATTGGCCCTTCGAATCAACCGCAATGAACCAAAATACACGATTAAATTATTTTTCATTTCAGGATAATCGCCTTCAAAGTGGCGACCACATTTTACAGATTGGAGATGTTAATCTCCGCGGAATGGGCAGCGAACAAGTCGCTGCAGTATTACGACAGTCAGGGACTCATGTGCGCCTTGTTGTTGCACGACCAGTCGAACCTACCTCACCGGATTATCAGGTACGAACCACCGATTTAATTAAACGATGCTTTTTTTAAAATTATTTTATTTAACGATGTTTAACGTGCTCAAAAAACGGTGGTATCATGTAATTTTCGTTCATAAGGCTCTTGGAAGTCATGCGCCGATCGTACCGACGAAAATCCTTGGCGATCCCGACGAATTGGATCGTTATCTCGAACAAAGTATTCCTGATTCTTACAACAGTCAAAACCTCCGTAATGGCGCTGATTCTGAGAACGGCGTGTATTCTCATGAGCAAGATATTGAAATTCACGTAAGTATCGTCAATTTACCGATGAAAAATTGAAAAATTGAAAAATCGGCTTGTTGAAATTTTTTATTCATTTGTTATAGACAAGACCGAGTCTCATTATGGACGTGGTTCGAAATCCACTCCCAATCGGAGCAGTCCCAGTCATTCCGGTTGTTCCTATTACTGCACAAATGCCGGAACTACCCGTTCTCTCCATGGACACGATCGATGTCAAATCCCTCCCGGAAATGGAACGCTTTACCGTCGAACTCAAAAAGGATATTTACGGCTTAGGAATCACTATAGCGGGATACGTATGTGAAAAGGGTAAATTATTTAAAAAATTCTTTAAACATTTAAATATTTTCTACCCATTTTGACAATTTTTTTCATAGATTCTGTACATATTAAAGGTAATATAAGAATTCCAAAAATGAAATAAAATAATCTAAGTGTCTGATGGAAAATTTAACGGATCTATCGTACGGAAAATGCTTGAAATTGTAAATAAAAATTATACGTGAAATTGAAGCTCGTTTGCGACGTAAAGATTATATCAAGATTTTATTCATCGCAAAATGTCTTTATCGACTAACTAACAAAATTCTTGAAAAATTTAACGGATCTATCGAACGGAAAATGCTTGAAATTGTAAATAAAAATTATACGCGAAATTGAAGCTCGTTTACGACGTAAAGATTATATGAAGATTTTATTCATCGGAAAATGTCTTTGTCGTCTACCTAACAAAATTCTTGAAAAATTTAACGGATCTATCGTGCGGAAAATGTTTGAAATTGTAAATAAAAATTATACGCGAAATTGAAGCTCGTTTGCGACGTAAAGATTATATCAAGATTTTATTCATCGCAAAATGTCTTTATCGACTAACTAACAAAATTCTTGAAAAATTTAACGGATCTATCGAACGGAAAATGCTTGAAATTGTAAATAAAAATTATACGCGAAATTGAAGCTTCTTTGCGACGTAAAGATTATATCAAGATTTTATTCATCGGAAAATGTCTTTGTCGACTAACTAACAAAATTCTTAAAAAATTTAACGAATCTATCGTGCAGAAAATGCTTAAAATTGTAAATAAAAATTATACGTGAAATTGAAGCCCGTTTGCGACGTAAAGATTATATCAAGATTCTATTAATCGGAAAATGTCTTTGTCGACTAACTAACAAAATTCTTGAAAAACATGGGTTTTTTTTCATCAATTTTTTCTTCAATTTACAGAAGAGCTTTCGGGAATATTCGTAAAGAGTATCAGCAAAGGAAGTGCTGCAGACTTGAGCAACATGATCCGAATAAACGATAGAGTAGTAGAAGTCGACGGGCACTCTCTACAAGGATATTCGAACCACGAAGCGGTGGAAGTTTTGAGAAGTACAGGGCAGACGGTTTTTCTTTGCCTAGAGAGATACTTGAGGGGACCGAAATACGAGCAACTTCAACAAGCGATTGCTGCAAGTGAATTAAGATTACCTCAGCCCAGTTCGCCGTCTATCGCGAGCCTTCCCAGTTTTCCAATAAGCGCGGTAATTATTTCTCCTATACATACAAAATTTCCTCTTAAAAAGTCTCAACTTATGAATATCAATATTCATTCATTCATTTATTCATTTGCTTATTTTACGGAATAAATAATTGTACAAAATCAAATGTTCACATACAATATAATATCACAATATCATAATTTCTAAATATAACGATAAACTTGAACAGAAAAAAATAAATACAGTTTGGACGAAAACCAGGTAATCGATAACAGAAAAATCAAATCGTCGAATTACACGACAAACATGCTCTACAAGAAGATGAGAAAATTGACATTTTTAGGATGGCGAAACAACAACGGAAATAGAACCGGAAGGAGAGTCACACACAACGATAGACAGTGCAATATTACACGAAGCCGATTGTGCGGAAGTCGAGGATGACCCGAACCTGGAGGTGCACATTCAAGCGCTCCTTAACGACACCTCGTGCGAGCTAACGCCGCAAATCCGTGCAGCCATTAAAGCCAAATGGCAAAAGATTCTCGGCAGGGACACCGAAATAGTGGTAAACAATTGCAACTCGACATCAATTATTGCACCGCTGGTGGTATTCTGTGGGGGCTTTGTGCACCATTTGGTCAGCTTAATTGTTCTTGGTAATGCTACGGACCATCTATTATCTAGGTTGCGCAGCTGACGAAATTTGCGGAAGGCAGCGGTCTCGGTATCAGCTTGGAGGGAACGGTGGACGTTGAAAATGGACAGGAAGTGCGACCTCATCATTACATTCGATCGATCCTTCCGGAAGGGCCCGTCGGACAGAACGGCATTTTGCGTTCCGGCGATGAACTGTTAGAAGTAATGTTACAAACAAGAATCTCAAAATCCACTACGAAAAAAACCTAGTGCTCGCTCAAATTCAGATTAGAACTTGAAAACAATAATGGAAATAATTTTTTCCCCCAAGTTTTAAATGAAATATCATCAAAGCCAGTTAAAAACATTGGAAATTTCTAAACCCAGTTTTAAAAAATTGGAAGATCGAGTCAAAAACTAGTCAGGACATTTTTCAAATTTCCAAAGCCCGCTTAAAAAATCGGAAAACTTGGAAATTCCTTAAATAAATATTGAAGCTCCGGGCTCCCGCTAAATTTAGTTATGCAGCTCGAAAAATCTGGAGATCCTGTGAGAAACGTGACGCCACATGTTGCAAATATTTCAGGTCAACGGCTATCGATTGTTAGGCATCAATCACATGGAAGTTGTGACTGTTCTCAAAGAATTACCGATTAATGTTAGAATGGTCTGCGGAAGAAACATCGCCTCGCAAGACCCTCTCTGCCCAATAGACACAGCTCAGCATCAGGCTGCATTTCAGACAAGAGTAAGTGTCTCATACAATAAAAGTTTTATGTCCAATTGTGCAATTTCATGTAACGTTGATGGAAATGTTTGAATACAGAGCATTCTGGGAGGTTCGCTCCAAAACCTCTTGCCAACTACAGATCGCTTGGTCAAAGCAAAATCCGACGGATCTCTAGCATCAACGACAACGACAGCTACAGTCACCGACGCCAGCTTGAATAAAATGAAATCACGGTCTCTTGAACCGTTGACGGGATTAGCGATGTGGAGCTCCGAGCCCCAAATCATTCAATTAGTTAAAGGAGAACGAGGCCTTGGGTTTTCAATATTGGATTATCAGGTAAACCTAAGCTTTTCAACTACCAAATACAATTTGTCTTTGTAAGATTTCAGTTTATCTACTTGTAGATACTAAAAAGCTTTGTTATCGTGAAAAACGTTTTTTTTTGAGATCTTCATGTCGGGACATTCAGAATGGTTCAAAACGTCGAGAAAAGTGGTTTAGAAAAAATGTCCGTATGTATGTGTGTGTGTGTGCAGGGCTTAAAAATTTCAATCACCTATAATTCAAGAACCGTTCAATGGATTGAGCTGAAATTTGGCACGCAAGTGAAGCGACAACCCGTTTTTTACTGGTGCATCTTTTAACGAAATGTATGCAGAAATTTTTATTTTATTGCTTTTTGAATGTTTAAAAAAAAAGACGTGCGCACTCTAGCTTTCGTAAAATTGACGATATCTTGATAAACAATTTTTCTTAAGTGCACATGTTCATAATGTTGTTTGGTATTAAATTTGATAGGAATCAGAAAAGCTCTTTGGAATTTATGGAATTTCTAAATTTTCGAAAAATTCAATTTTGTTGCTCTAACTTTAATAAAATACGAGGTGATTGACTCAAGTTTTACAGATGAAATCTATATTATTTTGCGATAATTATTACATAGCTTCGTCATAATCTGCAATCCATTTAAAAATTCTCAGAATTTTAACTTTCAGAAAAAATTATGTTATTGGCAAAACCAAATAGTGAAGTCAAAGTTTATCCATAAAATCAGTACTATTCAGTATTAGAAGGTACACAGTTTCGGCATACGTTGTTGTGTTTTTCGGATTTTTCTGAATTAAACTTTTATAATAAAAAAGCTGCAAAGTCGAATTTTGTAAATTGCATCCCCATTACTGTCGGCTTTATACAATGCTTCCTCTACGAGGAAGCCAAAGGTTAATGAGGAAGAAATTTGCAAAGTTCTACTTTGCAGCTTTTTCAATTACTTTCATTCAACATCTTCCAAGTATTCGTAACAAAGGTAACTCTGATGGAAAAACGCATCACAATTTTTGAATCGTTTTCGTTGGCTTTTCAGTGTATTAATATTGCGTGATAATTTTGTTTTGATTTTTCTTTTCAGGATCCAATGAACCCCAACGAAACTGTGATAGTAATACGGTCGCTTGTGCCAGGTGGAGTTGCTCAGGTTGATGGCCAACTGATTCCAGGTGATCGTCTTCTGTTTGTGAACGATATTGCATTGGAGAACGCAACGTTAGATCAAGCAGTGCAAGCCCTTAAAGGTGCACCAAAAGGCACCGTAAGAATCGGCGTAGCCAAGCCGTTGCCAATACCAGACAGTATTGCGCAGGTGAGCAATGCCGATGCCCGAATTTCCCGGCAAATAGATGCTATTAATACTGATAACAGACTATCCGTAGCAGAGAGCCATAAGCGGAGACGGAACTATTTCAGACAACGGAAAGTCAATGTAATTCAACCACCGCACAAGATAAACCTGGTCAATGAATTACAAAATCAACATAATCTTGTTAAATCTGAGAGCTTCTAAGTTTAAGGTGTTGTAATATACGAATGCATCTTTTATTCACCAATTTAACATTTTAGCTTAAGATTCGAAACCTCTTTTCTTCTATTTCTTTCCTAAATACTTCAAAAAACGAATATATTTCCATCTGAAAGAAAACAAAACATACGAAATTTTATTCTATTGATGTTTCTCGCATCAACGATTCAGTGTACGAATTTCTTTCTTTTTCGTTGAATTGTTAAACAGTTCGAATTTTAATTAATTTACAAAATTGCTGCAATTATATCAAATAGTTTAATTGAGAGAACTCGTAAAGCATTGTAAAAAAGCTAAAAGACGATGGACGTTGATTATAGGAAAAAAGAACAAGCTTTTTTTGGTACATGTCTAAATGTCACAACGTAATCATTTTGCGTAAAATTAACACATGTAAATGACACAAACAAAGATAATCACAAGCAAAAAGCTTTAAAGTAAGTACCACTAATTCTAAAAACGCCAATACGGCAATAGATGTAAAATGGAAAATCATATCGAATCATATTGAAGCTTGATCAGAAATTGTACATTTACTTGTGTTTCGTGTAATGCAAAAAGTATTTCAATTGAGTATTCTAGGTTTATCGTTGTATGAAAGCATTTTAAAATTCGCTTGTGAC